>JAJOZX010000077.1:820000-922500 GCA_023014485.1 Bathynomus jamesi
TTTTGGAGAAATGAGCGGTTCAAACGTTATGTTTGTTATTGTAATTTTGTATTAGGTCAAAAAACACTAACAGCACAACTGAAAACTAATCCAAGAGTTATTGTATTCTTTAGTAATATTGGCTTATGTCACTAAGTATTTGTGTGAATATATTTCGACCGTTATTTTTCTGTCGCCACATGAATTCGCACAAGTAGGTATCAATCAGGTCAACTGAATGCCCGGTTAGGTCAACTGAATGCCCGACTAGATTAATTGAATGCCCGGTTAGGTTAACTGAATGTCCGGTTAGGTTAATTGGATCTTTTCGGTTTTAGGTCAGCATTGGATTTTTTTCATATTTTTGGTATAGACGTAGATTTTTACGCTGATTCCATTTCCGTAATCCGTTTCTTGGAGAAATAAACACGAAAAAAGTTATGTGCAAGTTTATTACGTTTACAGGTTTCCAGAACACAGAATGGAACACAAACCAAAGTTTACTACTTGCCAAGCTGCGCGATATCGTTCAGCATTTGGCGCCCTAGATCTTTGCCTGCGCGTCGGCGACGCCAGAGAAACTCGCAGAGATATGAGTCGATCATGGAACGGTGTGTACCACACCGGCGCTTGTTACCGCGTTTGAGTTGGTTCCACGTCAACTCTATCCGTTCCGTGTGCGCTCCAGTTGAAGGGTCCACGAAGTTTTCGCTGTGGTTCACTGTTTTGTGACTGAAGCTGTACCCTTCGAGCTGTTCGATGCGTTCATACGCTTTCCATTTGTCGCTCATTATCGTCGTTCCCGGTCGAATGCATGCTTTGATGCATGCCTCCAGCATAGTTTAGGTTAGGGTAGGTTAGGTTAAGTATAGGTGGATATTTGAATACAAGTTTTGGGCATAACGTTTTTCGTGTTTATTTCTCCAAGAAACGGATTGCAGAAATGGAATCAGCGTAAAAATCTACGTCTATACCAAAAACATGGAAAAAATCCAATGCCGGACCTAAAACCGAAAAGACCCGGTTAATTGAACGCCTTTGACGATTGGTTAGGTTAAGTCGTGATATTTTCATTAGTTGTAACGTTATCTAATATCTATAGAAAAGCTGAAATTTATCAAAAGTAGTATTAACAATATGGCAAATTAATATATACATGCAAAAGATTTTTCTACAGTAACTATAGGTAAACTAGTACACCATGTAACTTTTAAAATAGTAACTATAACCTTTGGTTAGCTTCCGCCCGAATTGTTCATTCTGACGAAGGTCAAGCTTTTCACGCCACCTTAGACTTACAGTTTAACGTGGAATCCGAACCACGCCTCATCAGCAGCCCAGCGTCTTAACCACTAGGCCACCTAGGGTACCCATTTATCTACCAACCACTTTCTTTATTGTGTGGAAGGATGAACAGCTGGGTTTGTACCCACCGAGGCACTAATCTGTACGTAAACTAGAACACCGTGTAACTTTTAAAACAATTTCTCCAAAAAAAGACATTTTTTAAATCAGCCTAAAAATCTACATTAAATATCTTATTTTCAAAAAAATAGGAAACAGTCCAAATTTCGGAAAAGGCCCTTACAATCTTATGATGATACTAATTTAAAATTAAAATGATAATTTAAAATTTAAAAAAAATTACATGAAATGTAGAGCAGTAAAATTATAAATAAATGTTATCGGGTGAAACTAATATTGAAAATAAAAACTTACCGGGTTATTGTACAAGGGGGGAGTTTAATCTAATTGTATGAAGGTTGGGAATGGTTTGACTGTTGAAGTAAGTGGCCATGTTAGAAGTCGAAGAGTGGTGAGGCGCAATAATAGTTCAGAAGAATTATTTAGCTATGTTCAAGTTTTCAATATTCGTTTCCCCCGATAACATTATTTATATATCTTTCCGCTCTACATTTTATGTAATTTTTTTTTTTTTTTTAAATTTTAAATTATCATCATTTTAATTTTAAATTATTATCATAAGACTAATATACTGTATGAAATCTTTGGATCACTTTAACATATTGCTTCCCAAAGCATTCGGGAAGCAATATGTTAAAGTGATCCCTCCTGGGAAGCAATATGTTAAAGTGATTAACACTGGGAAGCAATATGTTAAAAAAAGAAAGGTTGGTTGGTTAGAAAGAGGTTGGTAATCTAGGAGATAACCTACCGACCGTAAACAAAGCTATAAATGTTAAAGTTATAAACTTGCTCAGTCCTTTCTTGATATTATACTATACAAGTCGGTTATGAAGTTGGTTGGTTGGATCTTTTCCGTTTCGTGTACTGTTTCCGATTTTGTTGAAAATAAGATATTTAATGTAGGTCAACTGTACGTCCTTGACGATTGGTTAGGTTAAGTTGGATATTTTTGTTAAAACTAACAAAAATATCACAACTTCACCTAACCAATCATCAAGGGCGTACACTTGACCTAACCGGGCATTCAGTTAACCTACATTAAATATCGGATCACTTTAACATATTGCTTCCCGAATGTTTTGGGAAGCAATATGTTAAAGAGAGGTTCCTGGGAAGCAATATGTTAAAGTGATCCAAATCTTTTACTATATTTGTTCACTTTTATTTTTTATTTTTATTTCTTAGCACTGATGATAGAAATTGAATTTCCGAAACGTCTGATTAATAAACATGTACCACATTCTCGTCCTCTTACTCGTATTCCTCACTAATTTGCGGTTCCCTAAGAACAAACCCTTCAATCAAGTTATTATAGAAAGATACGACCGAGTCACGTTGAAGAGATACAAAGACTCAAAAAAACATTTACTGAAAATGGACAAAAGCCAACTCCGATCTTCAATTTTTGAATGTTTGTAAGAGTTATAATTTTATTCCTAAATTTATCAAATTTAAACTCTATAACAAACGACTTTATAACTCTAACATGTACAAATCTTTCCAGTATAAACTATTAAGTAGAAAAATTAAGTTTAAGCATAACAATAGTAAAAACCTTATCACTAAATATAATCTCTCTTTAACTCGACTAAAATAATCTGTAAGTTTTATACACTATTTAATGTTGAAAAATCAAATTCTTAAAGACGCCAACAACTACCACAAACAAATTCAGCTAAGACATAATAGAAAATTAAATCAGTTGGGCTTGAACTCCAACCTTCAACCTCTAAACCCCGATCAAACAATTTTTAATTTTTCTAAGAGAACTTTGAGCAACAACGAAAGACCACTTCTCTCTTTGGGCCTAGATTTTAAGTTACCAAATTTTAAGATAAGTTATTTTAAACACTTTTTATCATTTGAAAAATTATTTCATAGTTTAAAACGATTCCCAATAGCTGACGAGACAAAACTTCCATTTCTAAAGTCTTCCATCACCCATATCGTTAATAAACACTTCTATAACTTTAAGCCTCAAAGTTTTTTCCCCATAATCAGTAGTAAAGATATCGCTTGCCTAAAAGAATTATCCAGGGATGACTCCATCATAATTTCACGTCCTGACAAAGGCAAAGGTACCGTTCTTCTTAACAAATCAGATTATATTAATAAGGTTAATAACGTCCTCAACGACTCCTCCAAATTTTAAAAGATTAATGATAATCCTTTAACACTTTCCCTAAAACTTGATAAAATCAACCATTTCCTCAAAAAATTATATGATCAAAATAAAATTTCGGAAGATGTTTACAACCAAATACGCTCTTCCAGCTCGTCCCCAGATACTCTTTACGGCCTCCCTAAAACACACAAACCAAACTTAACTATTAGACCTATCCTCTCTGCCTACACCACCCATAATTACCACCTAACAAAATTCCTAATTCCCACCCTAATCCCCCTAACGCAGAATGAATATTCCTTCCCCATTTCTTACGAATTCGCCAAAGAAATACAGACGGTGAACAATTCAAACAACCTCCATATGCACAGTTCTGACATAGTATCCCTCTACACCAATATACCAATTAAAGAAGGTATCGAAATCTGCATCAATAATTTATTTTCTAACAATCAGAACTCAGTCCTCAACCTAACGAAACAAGAATTTACCAGATCGCTAACCCTTGCTGCTTCAGACACCTACTTCTTTTTCAATAAACAAACTTTACCAACAAACCGATTCACTAGAAATGGGATCCCCCCTAAGTGCCACACTAACTAACATCTTTCTCTGCTATCACGAAAACAACTGGCTACTCCATTGCCCCACTCATTACAAACCACATCTATATAAAAGATATGTCGATGACACTTTTCTCCTCTTTCACAATGCTAACCACGCCCCTCTTTTTCTTAACTATCTCAATTCCCAGCATCAAACCATCAAGTTCACTAAAGAAGACGAATCTAATAACACCCTACCCTTCTTAGATATAACAATAACAAAACAAAATAATAAATTCAGCACTTTCGTATATCGAAAACCTACATATACACTCATACAGGCCTAGGCACTAACTACTTAACCCACATTCTCTTACTCTATAAAATTAACAGCATTAAAAAATTTTAATCCACCGTACTTATCAACTTTGTTCCTCCTACTTATCCTTCCACAACGAGATAGAATTCATTCACAGTTTCAGCATTAATAACTCTTTCCCAAAACATTTACTACAATCTCTAACCAGAAATTTTCTCAATAACATTTATCAACCCCCCCTCCTTAAAGTCCCCACTGTTAAAAAAGATATACAATACTTTTCTTTTCCCTACTACGACTACATTATTATAAAATACAATCAGAACTTCGCCACGTACTCACCCTTCTTTACCCTCAAATTAACCTTCAATTTGTATTCACCAATAATAATAGCATTAAATCGTAACTCAACCATAAAGAAAAAAAAAACCAGCCCCTTGTTTCGTCCACCGTTTACTGTTTCAACTGTACTCTCTGCAAAGCAAGTTATATTGGCAACACCATTCGCCATTATCAAACAAGAGTGGACGAACATCGCGGCATTTCCACTAGAACCTCACAACCTTTATATAAACCATCGAAATCAGCAATAAGAGATCATTGCCACCTCCACAATCAGCCATTGCTCCTCACCAATTTCAAAATTATCAATTCAGCATAACAACCAACCGAACTCCGCATCCTCGAATCCCTATACATCCTTAGTACAAAACCAACCCTCAACGACTACAGTTTTGCCTTCAACTTAAATATAGCTAAATAATTCTTCTGAACTATTATTGCGCCACCACTCTTCGACTTCTAACATGGCCACTTCAATAGTCAAACCATTCCCAACCTTCATACAATTAGATTACCCCCCGCCACCATCGTACAATAACCCAGTGAGTTTTTATTTTCAATATTCGTTTCACCCGATAACATTTATTTATATATCTTACCGCTCTACATTTTATGTAATTTTTTTTTAATTTTAAATTATTATTTTAATTTTAAATTATCATAAGACTGTAATATACTATAAAATCTTTTGCTATATTTGTTCACTTTTATTTTTTATTTTTATCTCAGCATTAATTATGGAAATTGAATTTCCGAAACGTCTGATTCATAAACATGTACCACCTTCTCGTCCTCTTATTCCTCAATATATATATATATATATATATATATATATATATATATATATATATTAAAAGTGTGTAAATGAATAAAAACATTCATAAATGTATACAATAATTAAACATGTGCTGAAGGTACTTGACATGGCCTACTTATTTACAACTAAAAAAATGCACAAAAATATCAAACCTGTGATTTTATTTTTTCGGAGGAGGCTGAAGCCCCCGTAGCTCCGCCCCCCGCCAATGTGTACGTAAACTACAATATTTGCATGTGGAATCAGAATTTTTTGTTGAATTGAGTACCATGCGTGAGTCTGCTGAATTAAGTATAAATGGTGTAAATGTAGAATTTTCTGGTACAAATAGCAGTACTTTCACGTATGTCGACGATATGAATGGAGGTGCTAGAAGCTAGATGGATTGATCACTGTCTCATTAGTAATAATTTAAAGGAACGTATTGTCAATGTTCATATTTTGCATGATTTTCTTCTCTCAGATCAAAGACCATTGAAGGTAATAATTAATTGTTCCAATTTAAATAAAACACGACGTCTTTCAGGCAAAAATGGAGGGCCGACTGGTTTAAAGTTAATATGCAACATAAAATAAAATATAAAGATAGGACAGAACACCTTTTTAATAAATTAGAATTATTGCACCTTCACTGTAGAAATTCCTGTTCAAATGATTCTCAATTTAAACTTGTTGGTAGGTATTATAATGGTCTACTATCCATACTAAGGGAAGCAGGAAGTTCTTGGATTAAATCGTACAATTGTCATACTAAAGTTATTCCTGGATGGAATGATTTTATAGTCCCACAAAAAAGTGAATCAAAGGATGCTCACGATATATGGTGTCTCCTTGGTCGTCCGAGAAAAGGGGTAGCTTACATGAATATGAGTAGAAGCAGAACTCACAATGAAGCAGCCACAAGACGATGTAAACAGGAACAAGACTCCATTCGCGCTTCCAAAGCCTGTGAGGCTAATTTAAATAATAATAATAATAACAAATTCTGGAAATTTGTGAAAAAAGAAACGGGTGCTAAGAATGCCATTCCATCAACAATTGATGGAATGTCTGGGGAGGTAGAAATAGCTAAGTTATGGAGAACGAAGTACTCACATATTTAACAGCGTGGGAAGAGTTAATCTTAATGCAGGCTGCAATGGAATGACATTAGGTGCGACCTGAAATTAAAAGTCTGATTAAAGAGGTAAACATAGACGCCTCACCAGCGTTAGATGAAGTAGTATGCCCGCAAAATGGACGAGTGCAATTGCAAATGTTGCAAGAGAGTCAACCCCCCTTTGTTGCAAGGCACCCATAGTGCCAAACTCCCCTTCTGTTGCAAGGCACCCCTTAAAGGCGGAGGGGATTGCTGCAAGAGCAACAAGGGGTTAGGCAAATTGGAGGCGGAGTTATCCCCCAAGTTGCAATGAACTCCCGCTGGGGGAGACCTCTTTGGGGGATAAGTTGGGACGGCCTCACCCCCAAAGGGGTATACCTAACCTAAGAGAGAGGAGAAAGTGAGGAGAAGAGGTGTTCGCTTGACAGGAGCCAAGCGCATATTAAGACTTCAGCCGAGCGCCCGTTGTCTTATAGGGACCCTAATCAGCCAGTCGGCTTAATCAGCCAGTGTCTCCATGCATCATCAGCCAGTTGGCACACTATACTTCATTTGGCACGTACACACCCGTCTACACCCGCCTACACTCTAAGATGGAGTGTAGGCGGGCTCGAGACCCGGCGGCGGCACGTCCTTCCGCGGTTGCTAGCCAGGGTGACCTAATGATCCGTGTTAAACCGTAGGTCTAAGGTGGAGTGTAAACATCCTTCCACGGTTCGTAGGGGCAACCAGGGGATCCCGTTATTGCAACGTTCGAGCATGTTGTTTATCTGTTTGTTTATTTCCCTCTCTCTCTTATATATATATATATATATAATATATATATATATATATATATTTCTACGTTTAAAAGTAGGTCTAAGGTGGAGTGTAAAGCTTGATATTCACCAGAATGAACAATTCGGGCGGAAAGCAAGTGCGAGCCTATATATGTACAATTCCTGAAAAAAGTTCATCTAAAAATTCGTGTAAACATCTTTCCACGGTTGATAGGGGTACCCAGAGCGCCCTAGCAGGAATCTCTCTCGTTTACGCTCTTTTATATTTATATATATCCCGTTTAAAAGTAGGTCTAAGGTGGAGTGTAAAGATTGACATTCATCAGAATGAACAATTCGGGCGGAAAGCAAAGGCGAGCCTATATATGTACAATTCCGGAAAAATGTTAATCTAAAAATTCGTGTAAACATCTTTCCACGAATGGTAGAGGTACGCAGAGCGCCCTAGCAGGAATCTCTCTCTCATATATATATATATATATATATTAGTGGTGGACTGGATGTCAGTTTTTCAACATCTGCGGATGCGGATCTTTAATTTCAATATCCGCGGATGCGGATATTTAGTTAATCTATCAATATAATATAGATTTTTTCACCTGCGACCTCTTTGGATCAGACAAATTTTTTCGCGACCCTACACTCAATGTCATAAAAGCAATAGGTACTAACACTGTATATTTATGAAAAAAATAATATTTTCAAATGTTTCTGCGACCCCCAATAATATTTACGCGACCCCCTGAGGGGTCGCGACTCCTAGTTTGAGAAGCGTAGATATAGAATTATGAATATATGACATAATCTTTCAAATTTTGTGATATTACTATTATGGCAGGCAATGCATAAGAATTAAAATTAATATTAATGTTTTCATTATGATAAAAAAAATAACTTTTCAAGAGTTTCAGCCACAGAAAATTTAATGAAACAAGTTTCATTCAATTTTCTGTGTTACCAGGTATTTATATTTTGAGGATTATTTCATTAATAATTAATACTTTACATGAAATGTGCATGACTGGGCTTTAAAGCTACTTTATAAGCTAATTTAATTTTAAATTGCATAATTTATTAGAGGTAATATCCGCATAACATCCGCAGTCAGAAGTGCGGATGCGGGTGTTAAAAATGATGCGGATGCGGATTTCCAGTCAACCACTAATATATATATATATATATATATTATAATATATATATATATATATATATAATATATATATATATATATTAAACATCGTTCTGAAAATTGTGGAGTTTGGCGGAAGCAATAGATAATATCGATTTAAAATCCCAATAAATAAACTTCTTTCCGCAGGAGTTTATTTCGAGATCATAAAGATTAATACGCTGTAAACGCCCTTCCATTCTGAACTTTTCTCATATATATACAGTACAGGGTGTCCCAGGAGGAAATGTCAAGAATGCACCATTTCACTCTTTGGGTATTTCTAAGTACAAAGTATTATATCGACATGGGTCTGATTCCCAACCGTTACCGAGATACAGGCCTCTACATTTGGGTAATTAAAACATAATAAAAAGGCGATCTTAGATACTATTTAATGACACTAGTGGTTTACAAAAAGTACAAACATACAATACACTATTGCACTTATTGCAGAATGGTTTCAAAGTGACCCCCTCCTTCTTCAATGCACGCGGCAGGCCTCCGATCCATCGAGTCTTGCCAAGGAAAACGCGGACGTTCATTTCTGAGGTTTATGAGCAGGTGTTAAGACGTACCTAAAGAAATAATGTAAATAAATAATGTGAGGATCTGCACAGTTGCCAATGTATCATTAAATGTCATTGAATATTATCTAAGATCGGCTTTTTATTATGTTTTAGTTACCCAAATGTAGAGGCCTGTATCTCGGTAACGGTTGGGAATCAGGCACATGTCGATACAATACTTTCTACTTAGAAATACCCAAAGAGTGAAATGGTGCATTCTTGACATTTCCTCCTGGGACACCCATATATATATATATTATATATATATATATATATATATGTGTATATATGTATATACACACACACACACACACACACACACACATGTTGTTTATCATTAAATTATATAGCCCAGCGTCGGGTCAATCTTATTTCCATTCGCTCCAGATCGTAAACTTTGGTGTTTGTTGAAACACTATATCACACGTCTGTTTTTTAAATTTATTTATTGTATCGCGGAAATTTTACAGCGGCTGTCTTCATGGGTAATTAAATATCTTCCACTTTTATGTTTCAAGGCACCATAAACCATAGTTTAGCGTTTCTCTCAAACATACGCGAATTGTACGGAATATATCTTCCAATATCACGAAAACCCTTCTCTTCCCAACAAACGAGAATGTACAGGCGAGCATCATGCACCATAAAACGTTTCACATTGCAATCTCAACTCTCTCTCTCTCTCTCTCCTCTCTCTCTCTCTCTCTCTCTAATACAAGATCAAAACACAAAGCGTTTATCGTCTCTCCACGAATGGGGATATCTGACACGCCCCAGATTTCACGGGCCAACCAATCACAGCCCTGTGGGCGGATCCCAGGACCTCTGTTTGGGCGCTATGCAGGCCTACGCGTCAAGCTCCGCCCAAAATTCCCCGCAGCCAATAGGAAGTAAACGATTGTGTTTTGTGTGTTGGTCACAATCCCCCTTTATCGCTCTACAATTCTCCTGATTTGATTGAAGATCAAGATTTTTATGCTCACGCAACGCTTCTAATTTTCTAATTTGCAGAGCTGTAGATCGGGAAGAACTTTTATCTACCCAGATTGTTACGGAAAATTGTGACGAAATGCAAGAACTGTTCAATAAAGACGCTGTTAAAATGTAAGTAACTTATAAGTGTCTAATCTAGCTTTATTCTGAGTTTTCTTACAAAGAAAAATTAATCCCAGGACTCCTTCTCGTTTATAATAATATAACCTAACCGGGACATAATATATATATATCGGCCAGGACCCTTCCCCGTTTATAATAATATAACCTAACGGACATAATATATATATATATATATATATATATATATATATATATATATATCGGCCAGGACTCTTTCTCGTTTATAACAATGTAACCTAACCGTAAAAGGCCGCAATAACCGCGTTTACAAAAATATTTTTAATTCTGTTTCCTTCACGTTATTTCGGCATATATATATATATATATATATATATATATATATATGAGGGGTCGCGCGTCTTACGGTACCTAAGCGCCACCACATGCGAAAACGTGTTTTTGATGGATATCAATATTGGTTTGGGTTATAATGACCTTACAACACTAGAAGTATGGTTGAAAATCTTATGAAGCGAACTACTTTTTCACCTCATTCTGTGCCAGAAATCGCACCCAAAGTTCGGCATAATGAGAAAATCAAAAAATTAAAAAAATATATATATAAAATATAAAATATGAAAATCTATTCCAAAAACTCACCAACATCTTCATTAACATACTTAGAACTCTAATTTAGCCAAAAATGAACGTTCTAGCTCAATTAATAACAGAGATACTATTGCCAGAATATTGCTGAACTTTGGAGGTGATTTGTGGCGAATTTTAAATTTGGCGCTTAGGTACCGTAAGACGCGGGACCCCCCATATATGGTGTTTTTATTTGTACATTTCTTGTACAGGTACGATTTTAGAAATATTAAAAACTTACAATACTGTAGAAATATTAAAAACTATTAAGATTTGGTTGCGGGTTCGAGACCAGTTGCAGGCAGACGGAGCATAGCACACCTAGCTAATCTTACTTTTGAAAACTGTCAGGATATCTGCTTATGGTTACAATTTGCTGTTAGTCTAACCTAGTTTTATTCTGAATTTTTCTACAACGTAAAAATTAATCCTATATGCTTTTAATTATTGCCTGTTTCCATCGTGATTATTTCGGCATATATATATATATATATATATATATATATAATATATATATATATATATGGTGGAGCTTTAATAATATTTTTCTTGATAATTCAGCACCGCAGTAAGATTTTTAAATTAGCAAAACTTTTAAGAATTATTTGCATTTAAATTCGTTGCATTTTCTTTTATTGCAGCTCTTTATTTTTACTTAATCTTATAGGACCGATGCGGAACTTGATCGTGTTATAGCTACTTTTGATGAAAGGGGAATAAATGATATGGATGCTTCTCCGCACAGCCAACCCAGTGACCTGAATACAGAAGTCGAGGTATTGGCTCACATTCGGTCCAGCGAGTGCCAGGTCATCGAGGAACTAATGTAAGTATTTTTGAGGTTAAGAACAAAACACATTGTATTTTCATTTATTAAATGGTAGAAAACATGTACAAAGCGGAACCAGTGACCGTTAAATAAATCTTAATAGCTACATTTTACAGTTACAAATGTATATACAGCTTTACACAATATGGATATACACCTTTACACAATACAGCGGGTGCTAACATATGGGAACCTTTTTTTTATCTGTCTGCATGCACTTTTATCGTTCATCTCTGTGTCGCACAAATCGAATAATTTTAAAAAATTTATAAATCCCTTCCCACGTGACATGTGCAGGAGAAATGAAATACAATACAAGCCGCACGTTTCGCTATAATATCCTTGAAAACGATATGGGTTCCAAACAATCTCAGGTACATGTAATTGCGCAATGAACTGCACGATCACAGAATCATTCCAGGGCTGAGATCCGAGTGAATCAAAATAGTACATTCTTTCCCTATTTTTAAAATAGATTGCAAACCAATGAATCCCCTCACCCCCGACAATGTCGGTGTTAACGATAATCCCGTACCAGTTTCTCGTACTTGGCAGCTTCAATATTTCATTCTTCGCAAACACCGATAAATTTTGAGCGTGTGAACCGGTCACTTTTCATTACTCTCTGGAATGTATTCGTGTCCATTTTAAAAGTCTGTGACCACGTTCCTGAAACGATCAACTTCTATTAGTGCTTGTGATTCAAGGTACACGAGTACACTTATAGGCGCGTCTATAGGCTTGGCAAATTCCAACCTGACTGAGATATTCACACTCTGCTGTAGACTTAAATGCGTATTTGCGCCAGCAGACAAGTCAGGCGTAATATCAAATGAATAAATGTTAAATTCTTCGACAAATTCTTTCTGCGTTACACCAAACCCAAGATCGTCACAAGCGCCTGTATTATGAGCCAGACTACTATATGCTCTCGCGCAGAGCGGGAACACAGCGTCTGATGAGTAGTCCGTAATCATGGTCCCTCCCGAAGCGATGCCATTTACGTATAGAGTAATATTTTTAAGGCCGAAATTCTCGAATTTAAAGGCACTCTTTTTATATTTTCCATTCATCGAGGCGTGGTCCTGCATTCCAATTAATATCCTTTCAGGTAGGAATCCAAGGGCCACGTTTTCTAGTTGCTTCGAGGCCAACCCAGCGGGCACCGTGTATAGTTTGATCTGTACCCTGTTAATTGGGTATTTTACTGTGGCGTGTATTAAGTCTTTCTCAATTTCTATTTGTTTCGGGGAACTTAATTTCACTCGGCGTATACGCAAATACGTCTCCATGATGTGAATCACAACGGGTTTCGCGCCCTCTTCTTGATCAGACCCAAGATTTATGCAGATCTCAGGAATCGTGCGGGTAAGCTTCAACTTCATATCCACCCCGTTCATAAGCAGTTTCTCCTGAAATGTGAAATCTGTATGAAGACGTCCAAAACATTCGTAAATCTTTTTTTTTAGAATTTTTAAATTTATCCTTTATACCATTTTCATCTTTAATATGGTAATATCCCTCGGCGGTTAAAAAAAGTGTCCTTCGCTTCTTTTGAAAAGTTGAGGACATTTTCCAAATAGGCTCGTAGGTGGTAGTACCCGGTTCTTGCCGAGATGTTAACCTGGTTTAAATACACCTCACACTGGCTGAATATGGAGTGTAAAAAGTTGGTTTCAGGGTAGGCAAAAAAGTAAGGGCCTGAGCTGGGTATCACGAATTCTATAGGGGCACTGGTCGAACTAATTGTGTTTAAGGGGTTAATTGTAATAAAGTCGCTATGCTCAATAGAGACCTGGGTGGGGGGGGGCATATCAAAGAGGGACAGTTCCGATTTACAGCATTGTGAACTACACGGATGGATGAAACGCGCCATGACGAGTCAGAAATAGTGCCACCTCTCTCGACAAGTATTAGCCTATGATTCGTGAGAGTAGTGTCCTCAGCTTATATCATTTAGAAAATGACCAGCCATAGGTTTCATACGCTTAGAGCACTTCTTTTTTGATTTCCTTTTACGTTTAGCGCCACGTGATTGTAACCCCTTCTTCCTGGCAGATCTCTTCTTTCCGCCACCACGCATTTTTCTCTTTGCATCTTTGATGATTTCGTCTCGTGTACGTTTTAAATGTTTTTTAGAGCTTCTTTAGGCTTAGTTCCGCCCATTATGTCTTCTGCCGCGTTAAAACCTGTTTGTAACGCCTTCCGCCCTAGGTACCTGGCACCCCTCTTCAACAGTGGGACTATTGAAAAATTATTGAAAAATTATTATGAGAGATTATTTTTATTTAGGTGTAATATTAAGGCTAAGTTTACTTTAAATAGGCACAGTAATTATATAAAAAATAATGGCCCATTTAGACACTGTCAACATAGCTACAGACTTTTTCACTGTAGGCTGCAGTGGTTTTAAGGTCAAAATTTGGTCGGCAGCCAGATTACTAACTATGGTCAAGCTAAATTCATTAAAATTAATTTAGACTTACCACAAATGAAGTTGCCAGTTAAACGTTACCCTTTTTGTTTCTAACTAGTCCATAAGTTTCATTTAGTTTCCAGATTTTGAATTTTATTTGTTAAGTCACTATTTGGCACAATGCTAAGTTTTGCAGTTTAAGTTAGGCTAGGGCTGTATTGCCCTTAAGTTTTTGTTTTTAAAGGTTTAATGTTTTGAAGGTTTTTACTTAAGTTAAGTTAGGGCTATATTGCCCTTAAGTTTTAATAGGGGCTATTCCAGCCATTTAATTATTTAGTTAGGGCTGTTGTAGCCCGGTTCGAGTTTCTTCTAGGTACCTAGTTTCAGTCTCTTACCTTAGTTAAGTATTCTGATTAAGCTACTTACACCTAGTTCTGGTAGGCCACTATTTAGTTAAACATTGTTTTAGTTTTTAGTTTAATTACAGGGGTTAATATTGAGATTTAAAGGTTGACTTTAAGTTGCCCGGTTAGTTGGGGAACTACAAAATTTTTTATAAAAAAACTAGCCCACTTGATTCAGCAGTCAAAATTTTTTGAATGAATTCCAAAGAGCTGAGTTTTTCAGTCTCAAAAACTTTTTCTTTCTTCTTTTTGTAATTAGAGAAACCCAACTTTACTAGTTGGTTGTTAGAAACAAAGGTTATTTTTTATTCTAAATTTATTTTGTGGTAAATATTTGTTTTGTTTATATTTTATTTGGAAATATATGTGGTTATTTCTACACATCAACTTTTTTTAACAGGGACAGCAGTGCGTAGTATGGATGAAAAAATGGATCCAAGTCCACTCCTACGTTGGTATCTCACTCCTCGGTAGACTGTGAATGGCCTTCGAGTCATTATAAACGGCGAAAGTGTAGTTTCACTGTTAAGCTCCCATTACCGAATGGGGAATTTTTTCCCTCAATCGTTCTTTTATATATCGAGATGTTGGTTAATAGATGAGTCGCAACATTCACATAATGGGGCTTGTCATATGTAATGCTCAAACTTTTCCCTCTATGGTTGGGGATGTGTGCAATGCGCAGCAGGCGCGCCTGGGTGTCCCCAACAAATTGGTGCTCTACGATATTGCTGTAAATATAGCACATGTCTGGGAGCGGAGAGCTTTCACCCAATTTCTCTATCTTCAATTGATACATTAAGCTGGACAAGTCATGCTGTGCCTCGTGAAAGGTATCTCTTTGGAGAGCTGTGCTATATCGGCCCTCAGCCACAATTGTGAACAGTTCTTTATCTTTAATATTTCTACTAAGCGTTGACTTTAACTTCAATGTGCATGCAGGCGTGTCTATGTTTACGACTTCAAAAAGTAAATCGTTTGTCAGCTACGACTTTTCAAGACTCTTGTTTAACCCAGTCACAATGTCCATGGCTGTATCATAATGCCCGATTCTTAGCGATACATTGTGCTATAGTACCGTTCCTCACCGAACAGGATTGAACGCATAGTATTGTCTAAGGTTATGCCTAATTTTTCGCACTCATCAATTCTTCTAAGGATCAGAAATATGATTTGCTCATTTTCAAGAGTTAAAAATTTGGAGACTAACTGGAGTTCACATAAGCCCACCTCATACGAATCACGCTCCAATTCAATGGGTCCGTGGAGTTCTGTCACAAAGTTGGCGAGGGTGTTGTTAGGATGTACAGACAGAGAAGAAGAGGACGGGAGTGTGACATAGAAGTGGCTGGGCGCCATGTTGCATACTAATTAAGCTTCATTATTGCAGCAGCTTTTATATAGGTGTTGAAGCTTTATGGGTAACCCAGCCATTTCACCAGGTACATTTTTCTCTTTCCTGAACCTTTGCTGCCTAAAATTTTTTCAATTTTAAACACACTGTTTCCTAAATTAAATGTCACTTTCTGCAACTCCTCGCGGTAAAAGCCTCCAGCGATCTCTTCCTCATTCAAATCTTCAAGGTAATACATCATTATCTCACCTTTAGGTCTCATAGCACGAACTTTAAAAATCTCACGTGTCCATCTTTGCTCAAATCCCTTCGCGAATTTATTTCCCGAACGTGATAGCCTTACATAATCATTGATTTTGAAATGTGTAGAGTGTGGTGGCGGTGCTCCATCTCTTCTCACCACTGGCAGCGCACCTCTTTCTAAAACTTCGTTAGGCGTTGTGCCAATCGTACGATGGTGTGAACGGTTGTATGATGAAGCCAATGAACCGAGAACGTTTATATATCTGTATGTATTTTTATGTGTAAAATAGCGATGCATGCGCTCCTTTATGGTACGTTGAACTCTTTCAGCTAAAGAGGCCTTATGTATAGAACTGCTAGTGTAGTAACTGATATTAAACTCTGTCAGCATGTTCTGAAAAGCGCAACCTATAAATTCTTTCCCCATATCTGTACAAAAATAGCCAGGAACCCTTTCTTGTTTTAACATCAACGTTTTGGTCGCTTTAGCATCTGTTTCAGGCGATTTATTTTTCAGGGGAATTAGCCACAGATATCTAGAGAATACATCTATTATGAATAGGATGTAGCGGTAACCATCGTTATACACTGAATATCTTTGCATGTCTGTTAAATCCGCCTGCCAAATAGAGTCAATCGAATCCGCGGTTGTCTTGGCCATTTTAAACCTTTTTCTCACCGGTTTATCTACAGATCTACAGAAGCTAAGGCTAACAAAGACCCTAAGATCCACTCTAAGGTTAGCCCGAGAGAAAGGAAAGAGTAGGGGGTTAAGAGAAGAGAATAAGGCGTTAAATAATAGCAACACCTATCACTCGTGGGTTAACATTCATTCAGAAAAAAAAAAAGACTCACCATCATCATCCGCCGGCCACTGCCGACAAGTCAGAAAAATAGTTGGAGAGAATAGGAAAGATTGCAGAACGGTCCTCTACTCCATAGGGAGGTAGAGCCCACTCTGCCGGAAAGGGGTGAAAGATGAAAAGAAGTAAAATAAGAACGCTTACAAACCATGCAATACATTCTTAACTCAAGAACAATACATTCTGAACTCAAAGCAACACATTCTTCCAGCTGTTGCAGACCGATCCTCTACTCCATAGGGAGGTAGAGGATGCAGCCCACTAGGCTGGAAAGGCGTGAAAGATGAAAAGAAGTAAAATAACAACCCATTACAAACCATGCAACACATTCTTAACTCAAACACTATCATACCATGCAAACTACAGACATGCAATAGAGAGAGTTAGACAGGCAAATAAGGAGAGAAGAAGAAAAAAAGTATAAAGAATAACAAAAAGTAGGTTAATTTACTCAACAAGCTACAACTAAGTTCGTGTTAGTCTAATTTTTTTTTTTTGCTGGCATAGCACACGCTGGCATGTCACAAACTGGCATTAGACGTCAACAGACTCATCCTCGATTACCCCCAGAGCTCCTGTTGCCAATTGTTTTTTTTATTTTAAACAACGTTAATATTTTTAAAATGCCATCTAGACAGTTTTTAAACACATTAACTCTGGTAGAGTTTACAACAGGCGCGGGAAGATTATGTCATTTATCAATTACTTTAAACGTAAAGAAGTTTTTAGCGACATTAGTAATGAAACGTCTGCCACGCAACTTAAACCCGTTATTACGAGTATTGCTATTATCGAAAGTGAACAGTTTGTAAAAATTTACGTTATCGATGTTATTAACGATTTTGAAAACTTCAATAAGCTCCCCCCTTAATCTCCTAGTTTCGAGTGAATGCAAGTCTAGCTCTTTAATCCTATCTTCATAAGGCTTGTTGCGCAATGACGGAATTAGTTTCGTGGCACGACGCTGAACCCTTTCTAACCTATCAATATCCTCACGCAAATACGGACACCAAAACTGAACGGCATATTCTAAATGAGGCCTGACTAGGGACTTGTAAAGGGGCAATATAATATCCTTCGATTTAAATTCGAAATTACGCGCTATGAAGCCTAACATCCTATTAGCTTTTGCGCAAGACTCCAGGCACTGGTTCCTAACTTTTAAATCCTTAGATACGCGTACGCCTAAATCTACTTCCTCGTCAACGCTCGCTAACTCTCTATCATCCATCGTGTACGTGTAATTATTGTTACGAGAACCTATATGCAAAACTTTACATTTGTCTACGTTAAATTGCATCTGCCACTTATCCGTCCACTCCATAATCCTATTTACATCGTCTTGGAGCCTATTTCTATCGTCCTCGTTAACAACCTTACCGCCTATTTTAGTATCGTCCGCGAATTTTGACACGTTACTAGTCAATCCTACATCTATGTCGTTAATGTAAATTACGAATAGCAATGGGCCTAACACTGAACCCTGTGGGACACCGCTACCTACATCCAACCACCCGATTCACTACCATTAACAACGACCCTCTGTCTCCTAGCACGAAGCCATTCCTCTAACCAGTTAGCTACCTGACCGCGTATACCGTGCGCTTTAACCTTCGCAATTAATCTTCTATGCGGAACTGTATCGAACGCCTTTTTAAAATCTAAATAAATAACGTCAGCCGCTCTATGCCTATCGTATTCGCGCACTATTTCGTTATAAAATTCTAACAAATTAGTTAAACAAGATCTATGGCGTCGAAACCCATGCTGACTACTATTAATCAAATCTCGACTTTCTAAGTGATCGATGATACGATCCCTAACTACGGATTCCAAAGTTTACCGACAATTGACGTTAAGCTAATGGGCCTATAATTGCTAGCTACTGTGCGGTCGCCTTTTTTAAAAATGGGCGTGACGTTAGCTAATTTGAAGTCTTCAGGAATAATCCCCGTTTCGAGTGACTGATTAAAAATCTTCGTTAAGGGGCCTACAATAACGTCTTTCAAATCTTTCAAATGTCTGGGATAAAAAGCGTCAGGGCCTGGAGCCTTGCTAACTTTTAGCCTATCGATATAATGCGCAATCTCACCCTCGTAAACAGTTATTTCATCCAAAATAGTCTCGCTACTAAATGGAACGATATCGTCCACGTCGGGGACATTATTTACGTCTTCTACGGTAAAAACTGTCGCAAAAAAGTTATTGAAAATACCCGCCATCGCCTGAGCGTCAGAAGCCAAAGCGCCGTTAACATCCACTAGAGGGCCTATGTTATCTTTTATCGGCTTACGATTATTGACGTATTCAAAAAACTTTTTTGGATTATGTTTACTATCCGCAGCTATAAGTATCTCTAAATTACGCTTAGCATTCCTAACTGATCTTTTAACCTGACGTCTAAGCTCGATATATCTATTAAAGTTAGCTGCCGTGCCATTGCGCTTATTAAGTCTATACGCTCTGTTACGCTCGTTTATGAACTCGCCTATTTCCCTAGTCCACCACTTGGGCCTACCATGATTTCTAGCGCGCTTGGGCCTACGAGGAATAAACTCCCTTTCAATATTCATAAAACTTTCTTTAAACGCCTCCCAATGCAAATTTGTGTCATTACCCATAAATAAGTTATCCCAGTCCACTACTCTCATCCTATCCGCAAAACTATCAAAATTAGCCCTACGAAAATCAGGGACTTCTATTACGTTACTATCCTTAGTGTTTTCTATCAATAACTTAAACCTAAGAATTTGATGATCACTACATCCTAAACTCTCGCCTACTTCTAAACCTTCGACTATATTTTCGCCGTTCGTCATCACCAAATCTAAAATATTGTCACCGCGCGTTGGTTCGGTAACCATCTGTCGTAAAAAATTATCTTCCATGAACTCAATCAATCTCAAACCCTCCTCATTACCAGTAAAAGTCTCGTAATTAACATTAGGGCAGTTAAAGTCTCCGACAATTATACTATTCCGATTGTCAATAAAGTTACCAAGAAGTGAGTAAAATCTAGTATCGGTATCGAGGGGTTGAACGGGAGGTCTATAAACAACAACAAAATTAAAACTAATACTACGCGCCCTAACTTCAACGCATATCGCATTAATTGCTGCCGGAAAATCTATCTTAACCTCGATAGCCCTAAGGGAATTACGAATGTACAGCAAAACGCCGCCACCAATCCTATGTAACCTATCATTAGTAAAGAGTTTAAAACCCGGTATATCAAGTTCCCCAACAAGTCCCGAGTCACGGTATTTAACCACGTTTCAGTGATAGCAACTATATCGTAGTTGCCGGAATAAATTATCGCCTTAAATTCGTTTAATTTATTTCTAATACTACGCGCGTTACAATAAAAGACGTTTAAGTTATTTTTTACCACGGGCCGGCGTTTTAAACTATTTTTCACGTCGGGCCCGCGTTCCCCGGACCCACAACGTTTAAAGAAGGCTTCGACCTATACAGCTTTCGTACGTTTTCGTCAATTAACCTACCTAGCCTAGCATTACCTATTTCATTAAAATGCACCCCATCTTTTATAAAAAGGCTAGGATCACTGAATTCTGACCACAGCTTTACGAAGGGTACATTTTCCTCAGCACAAATCTCTTCTAATTTAGTATTCAAAAATATCGTTTTAGACGTAATCCTAAGACCCAAACCGTGCCTAGGGGTAATACCTAGAACTAAAGACCTCTCTGACCTCGCCTTTAGGGACCTAATTAACCCCTATATCTCTCCAAAAGGTCAGGCACTCTCGTATCGGGCCTATACGAGTCGTTGCCCCCTACCATCGTCACCAGCATCGAGTGACGGGAGGCAACGTCAATCCTATCCACTTCGTCTCTAACTCTGTCAACCCTGGCCCACTGGGAGACAGACCCTCCTCCTCTTGGTTGGATGCCGTTCAACGAACTCTGTATCCATATGGCGCACTAAAGAGTCCCCAATTAAAATAGTTTCCCCCTCATTCACGTCCCTTTCCAAATGGGCGAAAGGGTTCGAAACCTTGATAGGGGGGATTCCTATCGCCTAGCTCCACCCTTAACTTCTCTAAATCCCTCCCCGTCTACTAATCTCGGCCCAACCTTAACTCCTTCCTCAACTCTATACAACCTTCCCGATAAGCTACCTAAACTAGAAACTAGGTTACGCACCTCACCCTTCAAATTACTAACGTCTTCAACGTTAGTATTGGTTCGGCTTTCGTCAACCGTAGCCCTACCCCTGCTCTCATCAAGCGTTGCAAGTCTTTCCGTTACCTCACGTACACTGCGTTTTATGTCAACTATTTCCTCCCATAAATCGCCAAAGAAACAAACTGATCTCTCGGTAATCGCCAGAGGACCGCCGTTATAATCTTTAAAATCCGAATACCACCGATTTACCCCACACCTAACACACGACACTTTCTGCGACGGCATCGCGCAGTTAAAATTAGTTTGTAACCGTCACAAGTTTAAGCTAAATTAAGCCGGCACGCTATGAAAACTTCTAAATCGCTAAAACACCACTAATATTCAATTACTTAACTATAACAATGTGAATATAAACGCAAATATATAAAATTCAAAACTTTCCAAAAGTAAAATTATTAGCAATATGCAAAAGTAGAAGCAATATCAGAGAGCTCAGGAAATGCGTCCGTTCAGTACAGAGCAACTGTTTCAGACGATTTATTTTTCAGGGGAATTAGCCACAGATATCTAGAGAATAAATATATTATGAATAGGATGTAGCGGTAACCATCGTTATACACTGAATATCTTTGCATGTCTGTTAAATCAGCCTGCCAAATAGAGTCAATCGAATCCGCGGTTGTCTTGGCCGTTTTAAACCTTTTTCTCACCGATTTATCTACAGATCTACAGAAGCTAAGGCTAACAAAGACCTTAAGATCCACTCTAAGGTTAGCCCGAGAGAAAGCAAAGAGTAGGATGTTAAGAGAAGAGAATAAGGCGTTAAGTAATAGCAACACCTATCTTGGCCGTTTTAAACCTTTTTCTCACCCGTTTATGAAGTGTATAAGCGTTCTGTTCCCGCAAAAACCGCTCAACATCTTTTTTCCTTACACCATAAGCACATCTGTACACTCTATTAACGCCACCATAGGAGGCGGGATTAGAAATGTCATAATAGCGTTTACTTAATATGTTAGCCATTTGCGTATTTTAGAGACACGTGGATAAGGTTGGCCGTTTGTTCTCTTCTTTCTCCTCTTCAGAGACGCTGCTGCTGGGGGCGATGGCGTACTCAGTTGTGACACATGCGAGACTTGATCCAAGTCTTTTAACCTATTCAGATTACCTATCAGTGTTTTGGGGACATTTATTTGTTGTAGTCTTGCTTTAATATGCTTCCATCCTGTTGGTGAGGGTCTGTCCCACTTTCTCACCAGATCATAAACAATATCAACGATATTGGATCGTTGTACCCTTGTTCCTTCAACAATGACCTCGCCTGTATCGGCTCACTGTATGATGGGGTCCTCACTCAATAGATTATAAAGACTTAAGCCTTTATTCCTCAATGTATGTGGGAGGCTGTTTTTTAGCACATGTTCGATGTGTTGTGTTCCATTGTTCTTTGGTTGGTCATCTCTAACGTCGGGGCCAGGTCCTGTGTCGCCATGCTCAGCACTACTCGCGCTGTGCCTAATAACTACGGGGAGCTCTGTAGGATTCTTATAATCTTGGTACTCATGAAGAAATTTCTGCAAAGCCTCTTGGTACAAGATCCTTTTCTCATCAGGTGACTTTTCACTGTTTAATAGAGTTAGCAACTCGCTTTCCATTCTTTTAAGTCTGCTTTTACGGGGTTCTAGAGCCGTGTCTGGAATCTTTGAACTTTGCAATGAAGCATAAACCTCGTGCGGAATCACAACCACCTTCTTCATTATATTAATCTAGTCAGTAAAGGACCCAAAACTGAAAATAAGATGGGTAGGAATGATCCTCCTCTTTGCACAATAATTCGCTTTTCTTACCCACAGTTTGACTTTTATGAGCGACCGCTCGTATTATGTTCTTGTAACGATGTAGGCGAGCCTTCTGAGAGGGTTTCATTGGCACATTACATTTTATAACATTAAGACAGATTTCACAGATGCATTCTCAAAAGCCAGAGTCTATATTTGTAACAAACATCTGTTGTAGGGCCCGGGGCAATCGTTGATAGATTTTTATTAATTCACGATATTTCTTCAGCCTATTTGTCATTCTGGAATATACACCGTTTCAGGTTCGCTTGGGAATATATTCGTTCTTAGAAGCACTCTAAACGTGTTTCGCTGGTGAAGGTCACAAAGCAAATATCCATAACACTGGTTTGTGGCCTCTTTATATACCTCCAAAAACTCCTTACGCTGACTCGGGAACATTTGATTGGCTAATACCCCAATTTGTGACACATCTCTACGTTGTGCGAATAAGAGTAGATATTGTGTATTTAGAGACATCGCGCATGTATCTATTTTTGAAAAATAGATTCTGGTTGATGAAGAATACGCTTATATAACTGTATGGTCATTACCTTTTAACGAATTAACGTCATGGACCCCCTTGGGAACAAAATTTCATCTTGGTACTCGTTGAACACTGATTGATACGTCGAATAGCATCATATTACTTTATGCACAAATTTTGAGAACATCTTATCTTTAATAATTTTAAGCATAAATAGATATACAGTAATACATGTGGAGGGGCTTGTGAACCTGAATTTTTCTACATATTTCGTCTCTAACACGTCACACCCCTAAGTGGGTCATTTACAAAATATTACAAATTTTGAGTGCTGCTCCTTATATTTTGTTTTCTTTTTCCACACAACTGTGAATGACGACGATGTACAGCACCCCATCATCGATATCACAGACAAACCGTTGACCGTGCAGTTGTGATCACAGAATCCATCCCCGCTGACGAATCCTCACCAGCGATACCTGTAGCACGCGCTAGTTCAAAGCAGAGGCATGATGAAGAGCCCACCACGTCAGGTATAAAGCGCGCCAGGATTAAGCCGGTTGTTAGACCACCAGTAATAGAGCCCCAACCTTCTACGTCTTACGACACAAACCCCACAATAGTACCTTCCTCAAATATACTCCCTTATTCCTGTTCAATTCCGGGTACATCCTCCACAGCAGCTTCTCGTTCTGTTGAGGATGGCATAACATTCGAATTGGTGCGCACCGCTACCCCCACCCCGGCCTTGACTAGAAATCGGTATATAGTCATGGTTGATCCTAGATCCATGCATAACAATGGTGTTGAACACGGACTACGGCGCATAGTTGAACGTATTGTAGAGTTTGCCCTTCAGAACCGCGACGAACGTGAAGTCAGAACGAGGCTGTCCTTCGGATTCGGTTCAGATGACGGAGATGTAGATGATTTTTGGGTAGTAATACTGTTCAGATGTTTGGCCGCTGAAGATATAGAGTATATATTAGGCCGTATAATGCAGGCCTCTCAAAGTAGTATAGCCTTCAATATGGATAACTTCACGGTAAATGTTGACCATGTATTCCGTGTTGCGGGTCATAGTGCGACACCTTATACTTCAATTATCAGGCTATTTATAGACGGCATATAAACGCCGATCGTGGTTGCGGCTTTATAGCAGTACTCTTGGCCCGTATGTTTACTGTACTAAATACACGGGTCAAAAGCATTTGGTTGCCTACAGTAGTGGAGCGTGCCCGTTAAATAGCTGTAGACTGTAAACTTGAATTTGGCGTAATATGGGTCCTGATGAGCTGAGAAGGGTAGAACAGGAAATGAGTGCTCGTATAGTTGTAATTGGAATGGATGATCGTCGTAGGACCGTGTATGTTTTTAAAAGCAGTGTGAGAAATCGTACAAGACCCCTACTTATTTTAGGGCTGTCAGGAACAACATATATACCCATCCATAACATAAGGGACCTTTATGCGAGTTATGATAAGAGACGAAAATATGGGCGACATCATGACTTGTGTATGGGATATATCGAGTTTGCGGATGATATAGTGAAACATTGTAAAGATTGCCACATGGTATGTGAGCAGTGTAAAAGTTCCAAATGTGAAGGCCGTGTAGTTGAAGCTGAGAAGAGGGAGTGTGATGTGTGTAGACGCACATTTTTCAATAATAACTGTTTTGAGCTCCATAAATCAATTGGCACGTGCAGGAAAATGAAAATCTGTGAATGTGGTATGTTTCATATGATGGAAATTGGGGAAAGTTTGAGCACAAATGTGATGAAATTCACTGTTCTACATGCCATGAGAAATATAAGGCGGTTGGAGTAGAGCATGTATGTTATATGAAAGACGCCAAGCCTAAAAACAGACCTTGTATAACTTTGTACTATGATATAGAAACATATACGAATGGTGAAACCAAAGAGGTTATTCCACATTTACTTGTAAGCCGGACTATCTGTGATGAGTATGGAGAGAGAGTGTGATGAGTGTCACAAATGTGGTAAACGGACAAACATTTTTAAAACGAATGCCCACGATAGCCCTGTAAAACTCTTTGTGTCCTATATTGTCACGTTAGCGAACAAGTTCAAAAAAATGACTGTGTATATTCTCGCCCATAACGGGGCAAAATTTGACACACAGTTCCTTTATAGGGAGTAGCGTGAGCAAGAGTCATCTGAGATATTTACAGGTGATCCTTGAAAAGAGGCAACAAACTAATACAGATGCAAATAAGAAGTAATGTACAGTTTAAAGACACTTTAATATTCACACCTTGTAAATTAGCAAAGCTACCCAAGGTGATGGGCGTAGCCGCTGAAGTTTCAAAAGGATATTTCCCTTACACATTCCTCACTAGCGAAACTTAAATTACGTAGGCCTACCTTCACCCAAACATTACTTTAACTATGAATGTATGAGTACAGATGAACGTGAAGATTTTGACAGATACTACAACAGTTTTAATGAATGCAATCCTTATAATATAGCTGATGAATGTGAGCGTTATTGCGTGAATGATGTGCGCGTGCTTAGAGTATGTTTCCAGGCCTTTAGAAGGATGTACATATGCCGTTTCAAATGCGATCCGTTGCAAGTCGCAACCACCATCGCCTCATTATGTTTTACGGTGTTCACGAATAACTTCATGCCTAAAGACACCTTAGCCGTTATCCACAGACACAATCCCAGCAGTTATGGGCACAAGGCCATTTACTGGCTCATACACCTACAGCATCAAAAGGTGTATACATAAAGCATGCCCGCAACACGGGGGAATTACCCATTAAGGTTAATGGTCGTGTTTTTTGGGTTGATGGTCTAAGTGAAAACCGTGCCACTGGTGAGAAGATTGTATACTCCTTTAACGGTTGCTGGTTGCACGGATGCCCCCTTCCTGAGTGTGGAGTCGTAGGAGATATCCATGGTAGATCTCCTGCCGACAGTCTTGCGTGGACCCGCGCCCGCTATTAACTTATAGGCTCCCAGTTCACTCACAATGTCTTGTGGGAGCATGTGTATGATGCACGGATGGAAACAGATGGACAGTACCGTGAAGAAATAAACACGAACAAACGTTCAATGGTGCTGGATCCTCTCAACGGTGATTGTGACCATACAACCCACCAGCGTAAGATCAGGGGTGTATATAGAAGCCCTGAGCTGGCCCTAGCCGTTCGCCATGGGTACAGAATAATGAAGATACATGAGGTGTGGAGGTTTCAGAAGCTACCCAAACTTTTCACACCATATTTAAAAGCTTTTTTGAAGGATAATGTTGAGGCGTCAGGATATCCGCGAGGGGTTGATACCGAAGATGAAAAAAACTGCTTATATTCAGCGTTACCGTGCCCATGAAGGCAAACAGCTTGACCGATCCCAAATTGTTAAGAATCCTGGCAAGCGCTTTAGTGCAAAGTTGTGTGTAAACAGTCTTTGGGGAAAGTTTGCTCAGAATACCCGCAAAGGGAACGTCCATTTGGCACAAAGTTATAGTGAAGTCTGGGATTATGCCAACGCCCCCGATAAAGAGGTTATGGACATCCTGAATGTAGGTAACACTTACATAATAAAGTACAACAATACCGAATTGGCAACAGATACCTCACAGGTTACAAACACACCTGTACCCTGTTTCACAACGGCCTACGCCCGCATCAAACTTTGGGGCCTATTGCACTCTCTTGGACGGAGGGTGTTATACGCTGACATAGATAGCGTGATATACAGAGCGAGGGAAGATGAATACATGCCTCCTATTGGTGAATTCCTCGGGGAGGTGACTGATCAGATCAAGGATGAGTATGGAGACATCGCATACGCCGACTCTTTTTTCTCAACAGGGCCAAAAACCTATGGGGTACGGGTGAGGGTAGGGGATGATATGAAGTATATCGTGAAGGCTAAGGGTATCACGCTTAACCATTCGAACAGTTGAGTCGTTAACTTTGACTCGTTGAAGGATCTAGTGTGCTTGGATGATGATGAGGTTGACCAGCTACCCCAACTGACTGTGGGGACGCACAATTTTTGGGCGCAGAAACTGGGGGGGTTGAAGGAACTTAGGGGCACGAAGGTATGCCGTAACACCTATAGAAAACGTTACCAGGTGCCTTAATCCTTGATTGTATTTACATATATGTGTATTGATGTGTTTATTTATCGCGTATATTTGTTTCAATTAAGGTTTCATTTTCTCCTTTGCGTGCGTGCGTGTGTGTGTGTACAGTAAAAAGCTAAGCTCCGCCCACTGTAAGATCGGCAACGTGAGTCCTGCCGCTACCTGAGCATATCTTTATCCCTGCCTGATCAGTTGACCTCTGCATGCCTTTGAGCTTAGACGTGTGTTCTCCCGCGTAGAAAAAATAGTAATGGCTACCTTTAATATTGCGTGTTCAACGTTTATGAAGTGATATTCGGCAAAGTGCCAAGATGTGGTGGATACTGAAAAACTCCCTATTCCCCCTCCTTTGATACGCGCGAAGGACCAAGATGTTCATATACTTTACGGGTATTCTGGCGAGGGCATTGTAGGATTTCGTAGTACAAACGATGTATTGAAGTATGTTGTAGACCTACCCTTTATAAAGGCTCACATATACCACGAAGTAGAAGAAGCAACACGTTCAGAAGATAAGCAACGGTTATGGATAGTGTCTTGTTGAAGAGTGGTGTGACAAGCGATATTATGTCATGTTACACCATTCCGACTACTCGTACCCTACGGTTGAAAATGTAAATCTTGTCATCATGGAGAATCTTAAGTATTTTTACCACTATCTTAATATATATCATGACAAGGTTTGTAGTGAGGTTGTGGCTTATGGGCTGTGCGAGTTTTTAACAGACTTTAGAGACGAGTATCGCTTGTTAAACATAAAGAATAAATATGGGCATATTTTTCTCTCAAATAGTGCACCGGATTGTGAAGATGTTTAGTTTGTGAAATGAACGTCTGGTGAGTGATAAAACATTAAAGCCGGTATTGTTTCATGTAGCGGAAAATTCTGTTTGTCCAAGGGCACAATTGTTCGAACAAGCCTGTAAACGCTTCAGCAGTTTATGGTGTGTCGCTCCCCCCCCAGCGAGCCGCCCACCCGTGTACCTCACGAAACACACGAGTTCAAACAAACCCGTACACGTTTCACCAGCGTGACTCACTCCGCCCTTCGAGCCGTTCCGTTCACCTGCGGCTCATAGTCATCTCAGAGCTTGAACCGTGTGGACGTGCAAATACGATGTAACTTCCTTTGAGAAGCATTCTCAACGCCTCGTACGATGTCTCCGTGACGAAGTCATTGCGCGTGTTCAGGCGTGAAACCGGCACCATTAACTATGTACTTGAAACGATTTGCAGGCAAGCAAACTCTGTTGAGATGAATAGAATCTTCGTGATAGTTGAGAAGTGGGTAGAGGAGAAGTGGAGTGAGGATCGTTAAAAAATTCCTGCAGGTGTAGGTACAAGAAGAGAACAGATTAGTGACACCCCCTCATATGTCGTTGTTTGCACGTTCTGTATAAATAACGAACAGCCATGCATTGATATACGACTGGTGTGGAAGAATGCATCTGATAATAACGTTCTTGTCCCTACGCGAAACCGTTTCATCCTCGACAGAATGTTTGAAATCGCTGGATTCCGCAAGCTGAAGCCTATATTAGACGCTCGTGTTACGGATATGATTTATTTTGACACAGTTCTTGAATACGCATACACCGCTCTGCTCGACGGATTTATCGAATGTAGGAATGAACAAGGCGAGAATGGTCTAGAGCTGGATGCATATTTAAAAGGTTTAGATTCTTCGAAATATCCTGAACTTTGGTACAAAGCACTTGAGCGGTACAGGGCAGAGCTTGTCTATACTGTTCACCCTGAAGAGCTGTACCTCTTTATAATGAATAGCTGTCGTTACGACTTGGAAGATTATTTGAATTGCCGCTATGCAGAGTGAAGAAGAGTTCACGATTGAAAAGCTCGGGACGGTAAGAAAAAACCCTCGATTGGAAAGGCGTGTTTATAAACTTGTATTTAATAATGATGTTGTGGTTAACGATGACCTCTTTGTGCGTGCTTTTGATTGTATTCTAGCCGTGTTTAAAGATAACTTGCCAACCAAATGTAAAGTGAGCGCAAAAATAGTATTGAACGATATGAAAGCCATTTATGTCGAGTATAGGCATCCGTAGAAGTTAAACGGTGAAGTGTTGCTTGGACGGTTTTACCGCGTAGTACAAAGTAATAACGACGTGGATGTAGACTCGATTACGTGTGAGTTTAGCGTTTTGCGCCGTAGAACATAAAGGATGCATATTTATTTATTTAATTGTGTATCTATATATTTCCTGTACCAATACGCAATTGATTATACGTTTCGTATATTATTATTTTTAATTATTTAATATACCCCGTAGAACATAAGGGATGTATATTTATTTATTTAATTGTGTGTGTATATATATATATGTATATATATATATATATATATATATATTTCCTGTACTAATATGCATTTCATTATACGTTTCGTATATTATTATTTTCAATATATTTAATTATTTAATATAACTATATATTTTATTTTTCCTGTACTAATATATTGATAATACAAAGTTTTGTATAATTTTTATTATATATTTCCCGTTCGTGTTTCTTATGCTATTATTATTTTTGATCATATATATATCCCATTGTATATTTATTATATATTCATCGTCCGTATGCTATTATTATTTTTGATCATATATATTCCATTGTATATTTATTTTCTATGTATTTCCATTAATTCGCCTAAATAAACAGAATGATGGAATGGTGTTTTATTTAATTCTTTTGGTTGTACACAGTATTTAATTATATCAATTGGCTGGCTTCTAAAGCGGATTTCTAAACCAGAATATATGCATTAATTAAATAAATAGCGTTATCTAGCAACTCAACCTGTACACCTTAACAAGCCATTTACGCCTTCTAAGTCAACTGGCGGATTAAGCCAGAATATATTCTTTAATTAAATAAATAGCGCAAACTGGCAACTCAGCCAGATACGCCAACTGGCGGATTAAACCAGAATATATGCTTTCATTAAATAAATAGTGCAAACTGGCAACTCAGCCAGATAAGCCAGCTGGCTGATTAGGGGCCCTATAAGACAACGACCGCTCGGCTGAAGTCTTAATATGCGCTTGGCTCCTGCCAGGCGAACACCTCTCTTCCTTTCTCTCCTTCTCCTCTCTCTTTCTTTTGGGGGATAACTCCGCCTCCAAGTTGCATAACCCTTTGTTGCTCTTGCAACATTCTCCCTCCCTCTTTGTTGCATAACAACTTGCAACATCCCACTTGCTGCATAACATCTTGCAAAATTCCCCCTTCCCCCTATGTCGGATAACCCCCTTGCAACATTGCATTGCACTCGTCCATTTTACGGGCATTCTACTGATGACCTGTCGAATGAGCATTTAAAGTATGCTAATGATGTGATCAGTCTTCAAATCTTATTACTGTTCTCAGCCATGCTTGCTCAAAGTTATATTCCTGCGGAGTTTATGAGGGTTTATATTACACCCCTTGTCATAAATAAGCATGAAGACATTCTATCCAACGATAACTACAGGCCTATTGCTGTTGTCTCCTGCTTCTCAAAACTACTGGAGAAATTTTTGCTATGCCGACTAAATGATTACTTATAGACGTCTCCTGACGAAGTTGGTTTTAAAAGTTACCATTCAACTGACCTGTATATTTATGTTTTGAAAGAGGTTGTATTTAGATATACTGTTAGTAATTCAACTATTTATAGTTGTTTTTTGGATATAAGCAAAGCATATGATAGAGTGAATCACAATATTCTATTTAAAAAATTAGAAGACAGGAATGTTCCGCACTGTTTTAAATTTATTGAAATATTGGTAAACACACCAAACTTTTATTGTTATATATAAGGATTATCCAAATGTTTTGGTTCCTCATGCGGAATTAGACAAGGTTCCTTACTCTCTCTCCTCTGCTGTTCAATATATGTATTGATGGATTAATTGCTTATCTTAATAAGGCAAGAGTGGTATGATGTATAGATGATATGAGGATAAGTAACTTGGTCTATGCCGACGCTATGGTGTCACCTCCCTGAGGTAACAAGACGTGCCCAATATAGTCTAATGCGAAGAATTAAAAACTCAAACAATCCAATTGCCCAAGCTATTCATCACTCCTGTTTTATGTCTTCTAGACTGTGGACATCTTGGTATGAAAGCATGTGTCTATAGCTCCACTTAACTCCTGCATTAGCCATCGCATTACATGTACTTTTTGTTTTTTTATTACTATTCTTTTATTATTGCTATTTCTCGTCTCCTTACGTGTATCATTGTTATTTCTTTATTACCGTAGTCCTTTTTTGTTATTGTTTTGAAAGTTAGTGTTTAATTAGTTGTATCGTTCATTACCTTGATGGATACTATGCCATTTTATTTTTAGGTTGGGAGATCTGTCTCCTGCCAATAAACAACGCTATTGTCAATTTTTATTACTTGTTTCAGTACGTGTCTTATTTTATCTCCTTTAGTCATAATTTTTAGTTTGTTTGTTTCTAAATGTATTATTGTCTGATTTATCTTATCGTTTATTACCTTCATGAATATTATACTATGTTATGGGATTTATATCCTGTTAATAAAGCTTATCATTATTATTATCATCATTATTATTATCATCATTACCATATATATATATGATACACACAGACCGTGCTTGAAACAAGGCTTTAAACCCTAGATCCTGTCCTAAAGGTGGATCCTATCTGCTTTGCAGATAGCTGGTGAAGGAAGCTATATTTTTGGGACCTCTTTGCGAGTGACCCGTTAAAAGAAAAACTATAGTATTTGTCATTTACCATTACTTATTCGGATTATAATGGATTTAATTTTCCTAGAAGAGTTCCTTGTTCCAAGCACGGTCTGTGTGTATCATATATATATATATATATATTATATATATATATATATATATATATATATACAGGGTGGGCCGTAAGTTTCCATACATAGGAAAATTTAAACGTTTGTTTTTATGTTTCAGATACCCTAAGAATATGCGTTTGACGAAAGAGCAACGAATTGAAATCATACTGATGGCTGGGTCGGGAAGCAGTCGCATGGTTGCAATGAACTTTAACAGAAAACATGGAACGAACATCACACACGACACTGTGGCAAAACTTATTAACAAGTTTCAGAAAACTGGAAATGTTGCAGATCAACCGCGAAGTGGTCCAAGACGTACAGCCACCGATGAAGACACAACAGCTACGATACTTACAGCGCTTACACGGAGTCCCAGAAAAAGTACACGACGGTTGTCTGCAGAAAGTGGTGTCAGCAGATCGAGTATCAGGCGCATTTTGAAAGCAAACAAATGGCATCCATACAAATTGCATATGGCACAGCATTTGAGTGAAGACGACCCGGATAGACGGATGGAATTCTGTGAATGGGCATTAACCAAAGTGAACGAGGATGCAAACTTTTCAACTAAGATCTTGTTTACTGATGAAGCAAATTTTTACGTCAATGGAGAGGTTAATCGGCAAAACATACGTTATTGGAGTAATGCTAACCCTAACTGGCTAAGTCCGACGAAGATGCAAGGTGCCGGTAAAGTGATGGTGTGGGCCGGGATATGGGGTGACAGAATTATTGGACCAATTTTTGTCAGTGGAAATCTTAATGCCGAAAGGTATCTTAACATGTTGCAAGAAGAGATTTTCCCATCCCTGCTAAACGAGGAAGGTAACTTCCCAGTTTACTTCCAGCAAGATGGAGCTCCACCTCATTATGGTCTTCACGTGCGTCGGTATTTGGATCAGCAGCAGTTTCCGGATGCTTGGATTGGTCGGCGTGGTCCTGTGGAGTGGCCTCCCAGATCCCCAGATCTCACCCCCCTTGATTTCTATCTTTGGGGGCACTTGAAGGCCATGGTGTATCAGGAAAAGATACGAGACATAAATCATCTAAAGGAACGTATCACCAACGCCATTACAAGCATAACGTCAACTGTGCTAATGTGTGTTCATCAACAGTGGGGAACACGTATTGAAATGTGTTTTCAAAACAATGGCAACCATGTAGAGCATATTATATAAATAAAAATGGTTGTCCATAAAAAAATGTTTATTTTTCCTATGTATGGAAACTTACGGCCCACCCTGTGTATATATATATATATATATATATATAATATATATATATATATATATATATATAACTTATATAACGTAAAGAACGACGCTTTGTATAGGAGAATATTCCGCGCAAGACGAGAGCGAAAGAACGAAACAAATGAAAAAATTTGTTTCGTTCTTTCTCTCTCGTCTTGCGCGGAATATTCTCCTATACAAAGCGTCGTTCTTTACGTTAATTATACTGCGTGTTTGCAGTTATAATGTATGTATATATATATATATATATATAATGTATATATATATATATATATATATATATATATATATATATATATATATATATATATATATATATATATAGGCGGATTTACGTAGAGGCAGTGTAGGCACCTGCTTAGGACTGCAAATTTTGTCGTATTTCAACATAAACAAGGCAAAGAAAACAAAAATAGAAAATAAGTAACTTATAAGAACTAACAAATTAAATGAATTCACAAATATGTTTTAAAATAAAAAAGAACAACAGCCTCTAATAACAAACTAGCGATATCAAATGGCACAACTATTAGGTACTTTAATCCCTACCTAGAGGCGGCAAAATGCTAAGTACGCCTCTGTATATTCTATATATAATATGTAGAAAAATAAAAAACCCAGAGGATATAGGATCTCTACAAACAGACACATGAGCAGAATTTACAATTTGTCTGAAGGCAACAATATGAAATTTAACACTGAGAAATTTCAACTATTAAGGTACAGAACAAGAGAGGACCTAAAATTTATGGAATACTATACCCCAAATGGACAGGAAATTTAGGAAATTCAGAAAAAAGCAAAAGATTTAGGTGTTGTCATAGCTGATGACGCGAAATTTGAAACACAAAATAAGATAGCAACAAACAGAGCAAAAAGAATAACTGGACAAACACTGAGAACCTTTAAAAGAAGGGATAGGAATATAATGATTCCTCGTTTGAAAACACTGATGATAACCAAGTTGGAGAATTGCTCGGTTTTAACATCCTCATATAAAAAGGAAGACATTAGTCAACTATGAGAGATTCAGAGAAGCTTCACAACCAAAATCAACGGATGCAAAGAACTAAATTACTGGAAAAGGTTAAGTGAATTAAATTTCTATTCGCTGGAAAGAAGAAGAGGGAGGTAAACCATTATTTACACCCTAATCTAACTTTGAACACTATAACCACTAAAACAGCCGTAAAAAGTAGGACAGGAACAATGTATTGTGTTCTCAAATTAATGCTAGACAGGGAACATCCTCAACCCTGAAGGAAAGTAGTTTTGTTATGAGAGGACTAAGACTGTTCACCCATTTGCCCAAGGAACTAAGAAACACGAGTGGTGTAGCTATGGATATATATCTTAAAAAAAGATTAGACGCTTGACTCGAAACAATTCCAGATGAGCTGAAGCCCGGGAGTACCTGGGCTAGGTGAAGTGGAGAGCGCAAGAAACCATCTCTACCTCACGAAGTCAACTCTGGAGGAAAGGCAATGAGCCTGACCTTCGAAAAATAAGGAGTCATTGCATGGAACACCTGAAAGGTTGGAAGGAAAGGTGTGTGTATATATATATAGGGTTTGTTCAAAACGTATCCGGACTGATGCGATTCTAGACAGAATATGGTACTTACAGGGTTTGGGGCTTAATCTCTTTCAAAGTACGCTCCTTCTGAAGCCACACACTTTGCCCAACGATCTTGCCACTGTTGAAAACATTTTTCGAATGCACTTTTTGGAATGGCCAAAAGCTGCTCCGTCGAATTTCTTTTAATGGTCTCAACATCATCGAATCGGTGTCTCTTCAGGGTTTGTTTGAGCTTCGGAAACAAAAAAAAGTCGCATGGAGCTAAATCTGGCGAATATGGAGGCTGCTGTATTTGGGAGGTGGGGAGCGTGTTTAGCCAAAAATTGCAGGACAAGTTGCGACGAATGAGATGGTGATGAAGCATCCAGTCTCCGGACTCCCACTTCTGCGGCCGTTTCCTCCGACCTGCTTCAGGTAGAGGTCTCGAAACTTCAATGTAAAATTGCTTGTTGATTGTTTGTCCCTGTGAAGCATATTCATGGTGCAAAACACTTTCACAGTAAAAAAAAAACAAGCAATATGAAAAAAATCACGGCGAAACAGAACACGTTAACTTTATCGGTTCACCACAGTGGTCTGACACCAGGGGCGTACACAGCATTTCTTAAAGGGTGGGATACCCGGCGTTGCCCGGGATAAATTTCACATTGCTGTTGCATGTCGTTCACGGTCAGCTTCAAGGGGTGATTGTCTTTCTTGGGGTGTTTCTCTTGCTCTGGTAGCTGCTACACTTTCTCGAACAGCTTCAAGACATGATTGTCTTTCTTGGGGTGTTTCTCTTGCTCTGGTAGCTGCTACACTTTCTCGGACAGCTTCAAGACGTGATTGTCTTTCTTGGAGGTTTTCTCTTGCTCTGGCTGTTGCATGTCGTTCACGATCAACTTCAAGGCGTGATTGTCTTGAATTACAGAAAAGTTTTACTGTGATTCATAATGAACTGTTCTCTAATGTACTTTTACCTTTACTTATATATATATATATATATATATATATATATATATATATATATATATAATATATAGCTCCACTACTCTTCATAATCATGCTAACTGACATAGATGAGGACGTTACCAGAGGCAGCACAGTAACATCCTTTGCGGATGACACAAAGATCAGTAGAAAAATAAGAAACCCAGAAGACATAGGATCTCTACAAACCGACATAAACAGAATCTACAAGTGGACGCAAGACAACAATATGAAGTTTAATACCGAGAAATTTCAGCTATTACGGTACGGAAAAAGAGAAGACCTAAAATTCATGGAATATTATACCCCAAATGGACAGGAAATTCAGAGAAATTCCAGAGCAAAAGATTTAGGGGTTGTAATGACAGATGATGCGAAATTTGAAACACAAAATAAGATAGCAGTAAACAGAGCAAAGAGAATAACGGGTCAGATATTGAGAACCTTTAAACGAAGGGATAGGAATGTAATGATTCCTCTACTGAAAACCCTGATAATACCCAAATTGGAATACTGCTCAGTCCTAACATCCACATATAAAAAAGAAGATATTAGACGGCTGGAGGGGATCCAAAGAAGCTTCACAGCCAAGATCAATGGGTGCAAAGAACTAAATTACTGGGAAAGGTTACGAGAACTAGACCTATATTCACTGGAAAGGAGAAGAGAGAGATACACCATTATTTACACTTGGAAAATAATGGAGAAACTAGTCCCTAATCTTACTCTGAATCCCATAACTCCCCAAACGACGGTGGAAAGTAGAAGCGGTAGACTGTGTCGTATTCCCAAATTGAAGGCGAGACAGGGAACATCCTTAACCCTGAAAGAAAATAGTTTTGTAGTGAGAGGACCAAAACTGTTTAATCAGTTGCCCAAAGACCTAAGAAACACGAAGGGATTTGCAGTGGAAATCTTCAAAAGACTAGACGCATGGCTCAGAACAATCCCCGATGAGCCGGGCATACCTGGCTATGTGAGGTGGAGAGCGCAAGAATCCAACTCACTACTTCACCAGGCCAACTCGAGAGGAGGGGCGACAAGCTTGACCTTCGCGAAATGAGGAATCATCGCGCGGAACCTTTGTAAGGTTGTAAGGTTATATATATATATATATATATATATATATATATATATATATATATATATATATATATATATATATAATATATATATTAGTGGTGCACCTATTAATCGGTATCGGCACCTGGCATGCCGATATTAGGAAAATACCTGGCATGGCCGATTAATCGGCATGCCAGGTGCCGATACCGATTAATCGGTGCACCACTAATATATATATATCGGCCACTGATTGATTGATTGAGTGGAAAATGCAATTCAATAATGAAGGGGAAAACCAGAGAAATAACGAACATTCTTCTTTTCTTCAACTCGTACCAACGTTTCGGAATAACTCATTCCATCTTGACGATTAAAAAATTATGAACAACAAATCTATATTGGGCGACATCATTGTCGTCGCCTATATTTGTGACTTTTACCTTGCATGCGAGAACCTGCATGCGAGAACCTGATACAGTATGCATATAAAGTATCATAAGATTTATGTTGAGTGGTTCAAAGGTTATGGCGCGGACCTCCATTTGACCTTTGGCTTTTATTTGTTGCTTGACCTTTGAAGCAACGATCTGATTCTTGCCCATGGCACATCGTCTTTCAATGATCCATGTGTGTGTGTGTGTGGTGTGTGGTGTGTGTGAAGTTTCATCAATTTATGTTGAACGGTTCAAAAGTTATAGCGCGGACACAAAAGTGTGATGAACAGATGGACGGACGGACAAGTACGATCCAGTGTAACCCCTCCAAATTTATTTGGTCGGGGACAAAGTTATTTTCCGCCCCACCCTCAAATAATTTCTGTGTGCATAATGAATGGTAAATAATTAGTGAATATTCAAAGAGCAAATCAAAAGGGAAAAGAAATTTTCACTATTTTTCCTCTGTACATTCTGTAAACAACGTTGGACATTTTTGCTTTCTTTTAATATTATTACTGTATGATACAAAACACTTTTTTATCTGAGTGTACTAAATAAAATGCGATGCGTATAAATAGTCCAATAACCGCGCTAAAATAAATGGAAATGGAAATCGAAAGAAGTCGGGAGGAGTGTTAACTCCGAAACCACGAAACGCGAGTTCGAATCCCACTAACTTCTAATTGGTATCATCTCACTCAGTGTCATCCCCATTTAATTTCGCGCCTAAGTGTGGAAAAGACGAGAGTGAAAATTTCAAAGGAGGCATTTTCAAATTTGTCTATTCCCAATTTATGCCATTTTCATTCTCATTCACGGCTTTCCCACTTCGTAACCTGGTTAGGTTACGAGAGTTTAGGTTAGGCTAATGTTGGGTTAGGAAATATTAGCCATTCCCATTTAACACTCTTACAACGAATGGGAATGAAGTGATATTGTTTCTGAAATGAAGAAACTCTTTTCTCAAATGCAGATTTTTTTTAACTTTTATATATTTGTATTTTGCGGATCGAAATAGGAAAGAGAGTGAGTGGGAAGTAATCTTCGAGTTTACCACTTTATCGCCTTTCCACTTTGCACCGAGAGAGTTTGCGTCAGTTTTGGATTCTTCAAATCTCACTCGCGTCACTGAAATGGCTAAAGAGAGAATAAAAGGAATCGGAAACGTTTCGTAAGCCATTTCGCGTAAGCCATAACGTAAATTGAGTTAAATTAATGCATTTGCACGAGCGGTCTACGCTAAATTTAATAATGAAGGTTTATACATCCGCAATCATAAACGATTTGGATGAAAATGTAAGTTACTGGCAAACAGAAATATCTGTCTGTCGTTAAAGAATATAGTAGATTAACCTCTGCTACAGGGTGTTCTGAAAGAAACGCAACCCAAAATAGAAAAGAAAAGGGCTAGGTTACAATGATATATGCATTCTCCAATACCTTGCGTTTCTTTTTTGAACTCCCTGTATTAGTATGTTTAAAGATTTACGCTACTCAAATAATTCTTCGTTAGTTAAAATACTCGTAATTTTGGAAAACTCTCATTTGAGAGCCCATAATAATGTACATTTTGTAATTAATAACAAGAAATCAGTGGCTTCTTCGAGTCTTGTCTGATTTATGTAAAATTGTTTAAACAAAAACCGTTTTTCGTAAATCGCGTAATTTTTTAAATACTTTGTAAGTAAAATGTCTTCACAAACAAATGTAATTCTTTAAGGACTAAAGAATGTTTCATGGAAGTTGTTTCCATGACTTCAGATTCTTCTGAACTGCTGTCAAAATATTGTTTTACACCCATAATTAAATGTAATAGGAAATGCTTAAAAATACAATTATGCTTAAAAATGCTTTGAAAAGATTGAAAATTTAAGCATTCGCTAAACAAAATGTTCTTTTATGCTTCTGAACTTGATATACATGGTAATTCGTTAAGTTCCGTCCCAAAGGTATTTATTATCGTTATTTTCGGGGCAGGATTTATGAATCACCCTGTATGTACATAATGCTTGGAAAGAATTCTTTTTAGGGTCTTTATTTTCCTTTTATAGATATGAAAAGCGGTCCGGCGGTAAAAAGGAAAAACGTTCTTTAAGAGTTAGCTAACTTTGTATTAGTGATTATGATGATGATGTGATGTTGTGTAACCGCTTTCGTAACGGTAAAGGTCATGTGATGGAGGGAACCGACAATTTTACGCGTGGATTCGAATCATCCAAAGGTCGCTACATTATCTGAAAGCGGAGGACGGTTATCCATCCAACTACTGATCAAACGAACGTCGCTTAACCTCGCTGATCTAACGGCAGGCGGTGTTGCGACGTGGCCACGAGACGACGTAGCCCATTTTAGGGACCTCTGCCATATTGGGCCGAATATAAGACGACCGACGACCATTATTTTGTGGTGGGGTGCCAACAAATTTTGTTTGAGATGTAAAAAATATACTACCTTTGGCGGATAATTATAATCATCGTCATTTAACATTTTTATTAATCATATTTAAAAAATAATTTGTAGAAGTAGTAAACAAAAAATCGACAAACAAAAAATCGACAAACCAAAAATCCACAAACAAAATGTTTTTTTTATAGACAATGATACAAAACTGCAAAATTTCAATTCGTCACCCGCCTCTCTCGAGCAACTTCCCTTTGCTTTTAACAAAATCGCTTCTCTCGTAATGGTCATCCCTTCATTCCTTTTATCTTTTATAAAGTCAACAACACTTTTCTCAATATCTCAAAACTTGCCATGCTTCGGACCACGAAATGCTTTTCTTTGAGAGTGCTCATTCATTAATTAATGATTGTCCGCAAATATAAGAGTAGTTTCATTTTTAAAGGGCGTGATGTTACATAAAAACCTAGTCTTATATTCGGGCCAATATGGTAAATGTTTACAGTATGGTTTACAGTATAAAAATCAAGAAAAAGTCCTTTGTGAACAACGTGCATGGATTAAAAAAACATGAATTAAAGCCTCGTATAAAAGTCGATCTGCAAAAGAAATTAAAATATGGAAGATGGAATGCGATTGCGATCCTATAAAACAAATTGAAAAGTGCTTCGTAATGTAAAGAACCTCCAGACCATTAATTTATGTCAAGAACTAGCGAGACAGGTTCTCGCGCAGTGACAAGCAATGCGTAGCTGGCTACGAGGGCAGGAAGAGAATGGAGACCAACTTTTTCCTCTACCAAATCCCGCATTTAAGGCGGGGTGCTGCAGAGAGGTCAATCTTACATTGCGTCATCAGAAATTTTCTTGTTTATATTTACAGCAGGTCCGCAACAAGAATCGGAGTACAGGGGTGGCAAGGAAAGGAACAGGGTGGGGGGGCCAATCACTAATTGGGTCAGACACACTATAATAATAATAGTAACAATAATAGTAATAATAATAATATAATAATAATAATAGAAAGTCGATATCAGCCTATGTCTTTATAAAGGATTTACATTTAATTTCCAATATTTTGAATAGTTTTTTTTATTTTCAGTACTGCGTTTCTTAATAATAATTCTAGATAAGAATTTGCAGTATGCTAAGAATACTGTCTTCATTTTTTCTTCTGCTGACGCGTTTCGTTCATATACTTTGAACATCTTCAGAGCTTTATACATAATTTTAAAGTAAAATGGGTTATATATATTTTTTTTGGTTGTAAGTTTGATACAATTTCAAATTAATTTAAGAATATTCGAAAGTTCATTAAATTTTATATTAATTTTCGTTTTTTTTCATTTTAATGTAAAAGGCTTCGGCAATTTTTAGTTTTTGTACGTTATGTGATGAGTAAAAGATTTGAAAGTTTTGTGAGATATTTTTTAAATTTAATATTTTATGATCTACTCTGTAATGTTCGTTAATTTTACTTGGACGATATTTATGTTGGTACGCTCTCTCTTTAATGTGGTTTGTGGTGTAACCAATGTAAGTCGACGTACAGTCAACTACAGGACACGTAAATTGGTACACCACACGATGTTGCTTATCAGGGCTTTTGTTACGTGTCGAAAAATGGCCTGATAACTTTTTGTTTTTATAGTATATGTTAACATTGATAGTTTTTTCTTTATCCATTGGTTTTATGTGCCCCTTTAATATATTGTTTAGACATTTTTCTTCATGTTTTAGTCTTGTTGGGTTTCTTGTTTCGAAGTAAAATTTTATACCTGTATTTTTATTTTTATTTTCATCATTTTCCTTATTTTTGTTATATAAATTTGTTAGAGTTCGGTTTATGATATTATCGATTAAAAATAGCGGAAAATCACCGTTTATTAGATTTTGCTTTATTCTCTCAATTTCTTGATTAAATAGTTGCCAACTTGAGCATATATTGAAAGCTCTGTGCACGAGTGTTTTAATTATTGATAGTTTATATTTTTCTGGTGAATATGAATTATAATTTAAATACGTTCCTTTGTCCGTTGGTTTAACACGTACACCAGTCGTTAAACATCCATTTTGACCAATGAATATATTAATGTCGAGAAAAGAGAGTATATTATTCAAGGAAGGTTCAAATGTGAATTTTAATTTACTTAGTTCATGAAGTCTTCGAATAAATAAAGGAATGTGGTTATTGTTTTGAAATAGTATCAAGGTATCGTCGACATATCTCATATACAGTTTTGGGTTGTAGAAGTTGTTTTCTTTCATTATTTTATTTTCTAAGTTTGACATATAAAAGTCCGCGAAGGTAGGTCCTAATGGTGTGCCCATAGCAACACCATCTATCTGTATGTAGGTTTCATCACAGAATCTAAACGGAGTTTTTGTACAACACAAAATAAGTAATTGTTTCATATCTTCTTTTTTTAAGGTTGGTGCAATTAAATTTTGATTATTGTAAACATCGTCCAAAGTAAAATTAACGAACATTACAAAATAGATCATAAAATATTAAATTTAAAAAAACAAAACTTTCAAATCTTATACTCATCACATAACGTACAAAAACTAAAAATTACCGAAGCCTTTTACATTAAAATGAAAAAAACGAAAATTAATATAAAATTTAATGAACTTTCGAATATTCTTAAATTAATTTAAAATTGTATCAAATTTACAATAAAAAAAAAAGGGTCAATCCCAGAATAGGCACCTGATGTACCTCAATCCAGATGAAGCACCTGCGTTCAACCTCAATCCCAGAATAGGCACCTTGCAAGGAATTGAATAAAAAAAACCTGATGATTACAAAATTTATTGTTTACACAAAGTTTATTACAAATGTAATAAAGGCAAAGTTATAAAAGGTTTATTTCTGAAATAGAAATCGAATAATATTATTAATAAAATATTAAATGTGAAAATCAGGTAAAATCAAACTGGTAAGAATAGCAAAACTAACCAAAAAAGCAGAAGATATAGCAAAAGATTAGGTTAGGTTAGGTTAGGTTAGGTTAGGTTAGGTTAGAGATTTTTTCAAATATTGATAAAAACAATGAAATTATATCTCTAAAAACTGTTTATATTTTTTCTCCTCAATCCTAGATTAAGCACCTGTGTTTTGCCTCAATCCCAGATTAAGCACCTAAAAATGATTTCAGGTGCCTATTCTGGGATTGATCCCCCCCCCAAAAAAAAAAATATATATATAAAACGCATTTTACTTTAAAATTATGTATAAAGCTCTGAAGATGTTCAAAGTATATGAACGAAACGCGTCAGCAGAAGCAAAAGTGAAGACAGTATTCTTAGCATACTGCAAATTCTTATCTAGAATTATTATTAAGAAACTCAGTACCGAAAATAAAAAACTATTCACAATATTGGAAATTAAATGTAAATCCTTTATAAATAATAATAATAATAATAATAATAATAATAATAATAGTGATAATAATAGCAATAATAATCGTTTTAATTGTATCAGTTACATGATGTAATTACAGTAAATATATACAATAAAATAAATACATACAGTATATCGAATAGAAAAGAATTTAATGAGAAATATTTTAATACAGCTAATAGGGATAATAACTGTCTTTAGAAAATGTACGTTAGTTCATCACTTTATAGAAAATTACTTTTAAACAATTGCAAATTCCGCTGTTTTTTAGCAAATCTGCGCAAAAATAAATTAATATTGATGTTGTTCGTGTGTTTGGCTTCAAAGGCAAGCATAGCAAGTTCTGCTTTCTGATCACTTGTCAGCCCTCTAGCCAAACTTGGCTGGCAGTCTGGGCTCCAGGAAGTGGGGGGAGGGGGCTCAAAAATTGCCAGGGGTGGCGAAGCCCCCTCTCGTCCCCCCGTGGTTGCTGGCCTGATTTACAGGCAAGTTAGAATAATTCATTTTATTTAGTTCAATTTTAATTCTCTGTAACATCCATGAAAGACCAGTTTCAAAATGAACATGACGGTATTGTGTATACACTAATCAGAGACCAGTAGCGGAATGAAACCGAGGAAGCGGTTCCATTACAATTAACTTCGTGTAATCACAAAAGAATTTTAAAGCTAGTGAACCTAATGTGTATATATATATTATATATATATATATGAAAATTATTTCACGAAAGTAACACGTGAAAATATTTATGATGAATAAAACCACGAAGGAAAGGAAACACAAAAAGGTGCTCAAGCGCTTTCGTCTAATGACATCCTCAGGAATACTGAAGTACAAAAAAGGTTACGGCCTATATGTAGGTTACAGAAAGAAAAAAAAATAAATAAATAAATAAATAACATACATACACACAAACATATATATATATATATATATATATAATATATATATATATATATATATAATATATATAATATATATACATACATATCTACACACACACACACATATATATATATATATATATATATATATTATATATATATATGCAATAAACAGAGAAGTAAAAATAAAAATTAAAAATTAAAGGATTAACAAAGAGGCATACAGATTTGTAAGGAAAAATATCGATTTTTAGCACAAGATCAAATGAATTATAAAAATACAAATTTATACTGGAAATCTGCCCGGGTTTTAACACTTTGCCTTTATAGTCAAGTTTCGATATATAAAAATAAAATGAAGATTAAAAGTTAGTAAAGTAGCATACAAGTTTACCAAAGATTTAGCGTCCTACCCTTTTTATCTAAATCTGTTTTGAAGGAATTCAAACAACAGGATCGAGTTGAAAAAGACCTTTGCTTATATTGAAGTTATTTGAAAGTTGGATAATGGCAGACTCAAGAATATTTCTATTAACAATGTTGCTAGAGTGAAATAAAACTGAAGCATTATTCCAATCAATACAGTGGGATAACTCTGACAAATGGACAAAAAGAGCACTGGACAACTGTTCTGTTCTAACGGAATACTGATGCTGTTTTATACGTGTGTGCAAATCCTTTCCCGTCTGACCTATGTAAAAGGAATCACATTGTTTACACCCAATTTTATAGATAATGCCTGAATTATTGGTAGGGCTATTTTTTACTATGATATTTTTCACAATATTGTTATATGAAAATACTACATTAATATCCAAAAGTTTAAGTACATTAGCAATGCCTAAAAAGCCCAAAAAAAATGGAAGTACTAAAATATTTTTTGACAAAGTACGAGTGTTATTATTGACACGATAGAAAGTTCGTTTTGCCTTGTTGAGACAAGATTCCATAAACGCAGATGGATAACACAGATCACTTCCAATACCGTTGATTTTTTCCAATTCGGCATCGATGTATTCCGGACTGGCGATCCTAAGGGCGCGGAGAAAACATTGATGAAAAAATGGCCTTCTTAGTGGGGGTGGTCATGTCCCGAGTAAAAGTGTACGTAGGACAAATTGTTGTTGTTTTCCGATAGATACTAAACTTAAAACCTGGGCTTTCCCTATGTACACGCACATCCAAAAATGGGATTGAATTGTCTTGTTCCACTTCTAAAGTAAACTTAATGGAGGGGACTTGATCATTTAACTGAAGGAGGAAGTTATCCAGGTCACGATTGGAATAATGCTTCAGTTTTATTTCACTCCAGCAACATGTTAATAGAAATATTCTTGAGTTGCCATTATCCCAATTCAAATAACTTCAATATAAGCAAAGGTCTTTTTCAACTCGATCCTGTTGTTTTGAATTCCTTCATTCATTTCACGTGTTTTATTGTGAAATTCATCCCATATATATATATATATATATATATATATATATATATATATATATATATATATATATATTATATATATATAATAAGTATAAATCTTCCTTTTGCTTTGTACGATATAAAGAGAGGCATGACTACATTTTCTCTGCATTATTTTCCATAAATTTATCATTCACATCAGCAGACATGTATGATGCATGTTTTAGGAATTCGAGCGAAAAAATTTCGCAAACAACGGATTTATCCATTAGTCAATGACAACATTAATGTCTAAACAGAGGCTGTTAATATATTATAACTCGCATTCACTTCCAGTATTTTTCAATAAAGATGATGTTCTCTTTGACGTTCTAAAGGGAAAATTTGTAATATAAAACGGAAAGCATGATTTAGAATTTAGCACCGAATTTAGTATCGATTAGTAAAAGTAATAGGGCAGATTACATCTAAATAGATTCCGAATTACTTGCCGATTATATATATATATATATATATATATATATATATACATATATATATATATATATATATATATTGTACAGCACCCTCTCGTATCACCTCACCGATCGCCTTGGAGATAGGCTCAATATTCTAGATTTATTTCTCACCACTCATCCTTCTTGCTCTGTCAAACCTTTTTCTCTGTTGGGCTCCCCCGGCCACAATCTTATATCTGTTTTCTGTCATATCGCTCCAGTTGGGCCTTTGGCATTTTGGCACTGCTGACTGGGAGGACTTCAAGCAGTACTTCTTCGATTTTTCATGGAATGATTACTGTTTCCGTTGCCGGGTCCCCTCCGGGTTCGCTAAGCGCCTCACGGGGGTGATTCTTTCGGGCATAAAGGAGTACATGCTTTATTTTCTTCCTAATACTAACGCAAAAAACCCGTACCGTCGCCATCCAACTTCTGACTCTCATTCAGCTTATATTTCTGCCCTAAATCGTGCAAAATCTGTTCTTCAACTCGCCAAAAATTCTTTCATTAGACAAAAATGAGAAAATCTATCCAATTCTAATTCTTTTCGCTCTTTCTGGCACCAAGTCAAAAAACTTTCCAACAACTTTACTTCTTTCCCTCCTCTTTTCCATTCCGACGGCTCAGTTGCCGTCTCTTCTAACAAAGCTGAACTCTTCGCTCAGACTTTCGCCTATAACTCAACCCTGGACGATTCCGGAGCTGTTCCTTCACCTCCTCCCCCTTCTGACTTAATTATATGTGAAATTAGAATCTCTTCCAAAGATGTTTATTCTGACCTATCTGAGCTCAACTCTAGAAAGGCGTACGGTCTTGATGGTGTCCCTTCTGTTGTTCTCAAGAACTGTGCTTCTGAGCTGACACCCTGCCTAGGCAAACTTTTTCGTCTTTGTCTTTCATCTAGTACTTTTCCTTCCTGCTGGAAGTTCGCTTTCATTCAGCCTGTCCTAAAGAAGGGTGACCACTCTCAACACTCGAACTATTGTCCAATTGCTTTGATTTCTTGCTTTTCTAACGTTTTTGAATTTATCCTTAATAGGAAGAGTCTCAAACACTTCTCTTTTCACAAACTTCTTTCAGATCAGTATGGGTTCCGCAAGGGACGCTCTACTGTCGTTTACTTGCACATCTCTCTGACTCTTGGTCATCCTCCTTTCTGGATTCTGATGAAACCATTTGCTATTGCGCTTGACATATCAAAAGCTTTTGATAGAGTCTGCCACAAATCCTTAATTTCCAAACTGCCCTACTTCGGTTTCTATCCTTCTATCTCTGCCTTTATCTCTGAGTTCCTTTCTGGCCGATCTATAGCTGTGGTTGTAGATGGACACTGTTCTTCTACTAAAGCTATTAATAGTGGTGTTTCTCAGGGCTCTGTCCTATCATCCACTCTTTTCCTTTAATTTATCAATTATCTACGAGGGTAAGTCACACAGTAGCCCCAATTTGTCTGTCTTTTTTTTCCAGAATTGTCTACACTGTTCACCGTTGACGGCGCTGCTGTCACTGAGCGTACAGATCGCTGCTTCGTGGGATTGAGACCTTGACACTCAGTTGTTCAGTTGTTATCGCGCTTTAAACATGGCCACTAGCGGATTTACAGAAGGCGGCCGCCCCCTTTGGTAAATTTTGGTGCCAGTTCCAAATGCTTTATTTTTCATAATAAATTTTTTCATTTCTAAAAGCAAAAAAGTACATACTTTTTTAAATTATAAAAATATAAAACACCACCCTTGTAATTACCTGGCAACTTACCTTTCAATTTTATTTTTAGAAACTGTATAAAAATAATATTTCCCTTCGTATACTCACTTAAATTATGCTTTCCAGCTTTACATATTCATTTATTAATGGTTGTAAGCATTTGTGGACACAAGATTAATGTACTTGTAAACTCTTTGCGTAGTATTCACATTCACGATCTTCCTATCTCTAAATGACTGATTCAGGTAATACTTTGAACAGATGGATTACATAACGTCACTCAAATTCGTTCCAATATTTACTACCAGAAACCTGGTCTTTAACTACATTTTAGTAAACGCTGAAAATTTGTCTGCTGGTGCTTAAAGGGTTAAAATAAGTATTTTTAATTCCAGTGTATGTAATTATATTTATATATAATTAAACATTATTTTGGCACAATTTTTACATATGTAAAGGTCCTCCCCTCCTCTTTCGAAAATCCTAGATCCGCTGCTGAACATGGCCGCATCGCTTTCGACTTGCATCATAGAAGAGCAGCGTGATGTCGTTCGTGTTTTGTGGGCTGAGGGCGGAGAGGGGCTGAAATTCACAGAAGATTATCTTTACAGTATGGTGAGCAAGTTTTGCCACAGCAGAGCGTGTACGAATGGGTCAAAATGCTAAAAAATGTCCGAACAAGTGTCGCCGAAGCAGAACGTTCAAGGCGTCCATTCAGGGATACTTTTTGACTTACCCTCCTATTAAGTCGCACTTCCTGTCCTGTCCACTCCTTTACCGATAATTCCACCCTTCACTTCTCTACTCGCTTCACAAAGCGTCCCTCTAGTCACTCCATGCTTCGCGTTGAAGGGCTGTGGTGCGCCTGACCTCTGACCTTTCTACTGTCTCTGACTGGGGTAGAGAAAAGCTTGCGGCTTTAACGCCTCAAAAACTCAGTTCCTTCATCTGCTACTGTTTATTTCTGTCCAATCTTCCACCTTCACCAACACACATCTCAATCCTTCCTCTTCTCTTAACATTCTTGACGTTTACTTTTCTCGTGATCTTTCCTCGAAAGATCACATCTACTCTTTTTCTGAAGCAGGTTCTAGGAGGTTAAGTGTGCTGTACAGGCTTCGCAGTTTCTTCATCTCCACTCAGTTGGTGTCTCTGTACAGGGATCTTGTTCGTCCCTGTATAGAGTACGCTTCTCACGTGTAGGGTGGCTCAACTCACACAGCTGTACTTGATCGGATGGAATCGAAGGCTTTTCGTCTCATCAAATCCCCGCTTCTTACTAACTGTCTTCAATCCCTCTCTCTCTACGCCGCAATGTTGCCTCATTCTCTCTTTACTATCACTATTATAACGGACACTGCTATTCTGAAATCTCTAACAGCGCGCTTCTTCCTTTAAGAAGAACACGCAGTACCAGACTTTCAACTCATTCTCATTCCTTTTCTGTTCAACTCTCTAATTCAAGGGTTAATCCGTATTCTCAGTCTTTTATCTACTAAACCGGTGAACTCTGGAATAATCTTCCCCCAATCCATCTTTCCCCCTGTCTATGATCTCCAATCTTTCAAGCGTTGAGTGTACAGGCATCTCAAAACCTCTGAACCTTGATTTTGGCTCTCTTCTTCCTCTATGGGGAGCCGTTTCTGCGGGGTTCGCCCTTGGCTCCCCTCTCTCCTGCATAAAAAGACTATATATATATAGAGTGCTTTCTTGTGACGGTACGCGCCGGTACATCGTACCGGCACCTTTTTTTTAGAGCGACGTTGACACAGGTCCGCTCAAATAAATTAACATTCCCATCTCGACTGACTCATTTGGACGAAAACTTGATGAAAATTTGGAATTTTCTATGAAACTCTAATTTGGTATTTTAATTTTTTTTTAATTCTTTAAAATTCAAAGTAATAAAAGGCGTTTATAAATGTTAAAAATTCTGACTTTTATTATGTATTTTATATTTTTATTAACCTTTTTATTAAAAGTTCATCACACATTCAATAGAGAAGGGGGAGGGGGCGCAGGAAGAGGGGAGGGGTGGGAAAGGAATTTTACAATTTATCAAGATATGAGTACTGGCACCTCTTTTTTTACAAAAAAAAAGCTCTCTCTCTCTCTCTCTCTCTCTCTCTCTCTCTCTCTCTCTCTCTCTCTCTCTCTCTCTCTCTCTCTCTCTATATATATATATATATATATATATATATATATAAATAATGCAATCCACAAGGAAAAAGAAAAATGAATCCAAGGCCTTTCGTGTATTCAGAAGTACACCTCGTCAGGAAATCGTCCCTGACGAGGTGTACTTCTGAATACACGAAAGATCTTGGAGTCATTTTTCTTTTTCCTTGTGGTTTTGCATCATTCATTCATTTCACGTGTTTAATTGTGAATTCATCCCATATATATATATATATATATAATCAGTTCCTTCTCAACAACCTGTTTGAATTTACATACATACGAATTCTAAAGTTAGGTCAACTCAGATTTTAAACTGCCAAACACCCTGTTTGGCCTATTTACAAATATTGAAAGGTGCGGGTTAAGTTCAGAATTGGGTATTATGCTCGTAAATCGATGACTTGTTATTCACATTCGCTTTGCCACGCCATACTCTAATAAAGATATCATCCAACACAATGAAGGGGAACTTAAAGTGAATAACGCGGACATCATCGTTCATCTCGTGGAAGGCGAAGAGGAAGATGAACAAGTTCGGAAGGCGGAGGCTGCGAGGACGAAAATGTTAACTCAGTTTAGCAGGAAGAGGAAAGCTGGAGGTGGAGGAAGAGGCGGGTATAGTAAAAGAAGGAAATATTGAAGCATCCTCTTACCTAAATTGTTTTTCCTTGGAAGAAAGCTTCTTTTTTTTTTTGTATATTAGGAAAAGTCACATTTTTGTCTTTCAAGATTCTCTTGAACAGAATGGCATTAAGTTAAAATTTTTATTTTCAGTGTGAAAATATGAATTATTACTACTAAAAAGTTTTATTTTACCCGTATAATAATAATAATAATATAATAATAATAATAATAATACCCTAATTAATAATTCTTAGTCATAATTTATATATTATTAATTAATAATAACTTTTATTTTTAATTAAGAGCCCAGTAAAGCCTACAACTCAAGGGCCAAATTAAATAAAGTAAATAATAAAAATAAAAAATAAAAAGTAACAAACTCATTATATAAGTTTCGTATTTAACTTAATTTTGTAAATTTCACACGAGTAAAAAATAAGCGAAAACACTCTTGTTATGTGATAAAATTGCTTAAATTTAATGTACAGAGTCTGAAAAAGTTCGCCTATAAACATGAAATGTCTAAAAAGCATTGATAATTATTAAATGAAAATATTCTGTTTTCCTCTGGATATTTTATCCTTGTTGGCCACACAACGAGTGAATTAGATTTGAAGAATAAAACCAAGTCATTGCTGATTAGTAATTTTTTGTGTTTTTATAAATTTTATGTTTGTAGGCGAACTTTTTTCCCGAACTGTATAATGCAACCCATTTATAGTCAATATTAATTTTTAACACTTAGACGTACCAAAATCTAAACTTATTTCGGACCTTACACGCCTCTAGATGGGTAATTTCATCATTACTTTACCTTACCTTACAACCTAACCTAACCAAACCAAACTTAATTTAAACCCGAAGACCTTGTCGATAGAATCTCTTCTCGACGAAATATCGTAAACCAAATTACTATTAAAGTAAATCGTTGAACACGAGCCAATTTAGTACTATGGATAAATTCTTATTCAAGTGTGGAACCCGTAACCCAACCACAAAATACGATAAAGGACATAATTGCTTAATACTCTTATTAACTAGTGAGGAGGGCTAAAACTGGCACAAAGCTCAAGTCAACTAATGCGGTGCATCGCACAAACTCCTCGATTACTATTTTTTTATGCAGAAAGCAGGGGCCAAGGGCAAATGGCCTCAAAAGCGCCCCTCCCATAGAAGAAGACGAAAGCCAAAATAAAGGTCCAGAGTTTTCGAGATGCCTAGACACTCTGCGCTTGAAAGATGAAAGGTCATAGACAGGAGGAAAGATGGATTGAGGAAGATTGTTCCAGAGTTGACCAGTTGAGTAGATGAAAGACTGAAAATACCGATTAACTCTTGTGTTAGATAGTTGGACAAAAAAAGGAATGAGAAAGTGTAGAAAATCTGGTACTGTGTGCTCTCCTTAAAGAAGGAGGCATGCAGTTAGAGAGTTCAGAAGAGCAATGTCCGTTATGATAGCGATAGTAAAGAAAGAGTGAGGCAATATTGCGGCGAAGAGAGAGAGATTGAAGACAATTAGTAAGAGGTGGGGAATTGATGAGACGAAAAGCCTTTGATTCCACCTGGTCAAGTACGGCTGTGTGGGTTGAACCACCCCACGCATGAGAAGCATACTCCATACAGGGGCGAACAACACCCCTGTAAAGACAGCAACTGAGTAGGGGTGAAGAAACTGCGGATGTGGTACAGCACACCTAACCTCTTAAAAACTGTTTCAGAAAGAGATTATATGTGATCTTTTCAGGAAAGACCACGAGAAAAGGAAACGCCAAGAATTTTAAGAGAAGAGGAAGGATTGAGTTGTGTGTTGTTGAAGGTAAGGGGATAGTCGTGTGAAAGATTGTGACGAGTAGACAGATGGAGAAACTGAGTTTCTGAGGCACTGAAAGCCACAAGGTTTTCTCTGCCCCAATCAGATATAGCAGAAAGATCAGAGGTCAGGTACTCCACAGCCGTACTACACGAATCATGGAGTGACTGTTGAGAGGGACGCTTTGGGAAGCGGGTGGAGAAGTGAAGAGTGGAATCATTGGCATAGGAGGGAATAAATAAAAGGAAAAGAGTGGGTGACAGGACAGAACCCTGAGGAGCACCACTGTTAATAGCTTTAGGAGAAGAACAGTGGCCATCTACAACCGCAGCTATAGATCGACCAGAAAGGAAATTAGAGATGAAGGCACAGATAGAAGGATAAAAACCGAAGGAAGGCAGTTTATAAATTAAAAATTTGTGCCAGATTCTATCAAAAGCTTTTGATATGTCTAGCGAAATAGGAAAAGTTTCACCAAAATCTCGAAAGGAGGATGACCAAGAATCAGAGAGATATGCAAAAAGATCGACAGTAGAGCGTCCCTTGCGGAATCCATACTGACGATCTGAAAGAAGATTGTGAGAAGAGAGGTGTTTAAGAATCGTCCTATTAAGATTAGATTCAAAAACTTTGGAAAGGCAAGAAATCAAAGCAATTGGACGGTAGATGGAGGGTTGAGAGCGGTCACCCTTCTTTGGGACAGGCTGAATGAAAGCGCACTTTCAGCAGGAAGAAAAAGTACCAGATGAGATACAAAGACGAAAGAGTTTGCCTTGGCAGGGTGTCAGCACAGAAGCAAAGTTCTTAAGAACAACAGGAGGAACACCATCAGGACCATACACCTTCCTAGAATTGAGACCAGATGGGGCAGAAAAAACATCTTTAGAAGCAATTCTAATTTCAGACATAATAAAATCAGAGGAGGGAGGAGATGAAGGAACAGCACCGGAATCTTCCAGGGTTGAATTGTAAGCGAAAGTTTGAGCGAAGACTTCAGCTTTGTCAGGAGAAGAGACGACAACTATGCCGTCGGAATGGAAAAGAGGAGGGAAAGAAGAGGAAGTAAAGTTGTTGAAGAGGTTCTTAGCTAGATGCCAGAAAGAGCGAAAAGAATTAGAATTGGATAGATTTTCACTTTTTTGTTGGATGAAGGAATTTTTGGCGAGTCAAAGAACAGATTTTGCACGATTCCGAGCAGAAATATAAGCTGAGTGAGAGTCGGGAGTTGGATGGCGTCGGTACCTTCTGAAAGCCTCCTCTCTGTTGCGGATAGTATTAGAACAAGTAAAGTTAAACCAAGGTTTTATTGCATTAGTAATAGGAATAGAATATGGAATGTACGCCTCTATGCCCGAGAGAATCACCTCCATGATGCGCTCAACACACCCAGAAGGGCCCCGGCCACGGAAGCAGTAATCATTTCAAGGAAAATCACATAAGTATTGCCTAAGGGCCTCCCAATCAGCGGCGCCCAAGTGTCAAAGGCACTTGGGAGGATCCAAAGGCCGAATTGGAGCGATAGAACGGGAAATCAGTATCATCGGGATTCGAACGTCCGACTTCAGCATAGGAAAACGGTGTTACCCACTGAGCTACAGACTTTGGCTGATCAAAACTGGTGAGCAACAACACTTTGGGTATAAATTCAAAGTTTACTACGACTTATAATAAAACCATTTGAAATACGATTAAAAGAGGAGAAACTATTATTTTCTGAAATTAAATCAAACCAATTCATTGTTCTATTTTTCAATCTATTTCGGGATTCTTAAAAGGTTTTACCATCAAACAATTTGTTTTGTATTTTCTTCTTCTTTATTATACGCATATATAAAATTCAAAAAATCATCATCAACCTTTTCATTAACAATAACATATTATATACAGGGTGTACCATAAGTCCGGTCTCATTGGTAAATTTATTTGAAATTAAATTTACAAAAGTAATACATTTGAACTAAAACAAATGTTCAAATTGATGTCTTGTTTTGGAACCTTTTTCTTGTTGCAGGTAGAATAACACGCAATGGTTAGTATGGAAGCGAGTTACACTGGTGAGAAAAAGGCCTCCGCTTTTTCCTCACCAGTGTAACTCACTTCTAATATTAGCCATTGCGTGTTATTCTACCCGCAACAAAAAAAAAAGTTCCAAAACAAGACATCAATTTCAACATTTGTTTTAGTTCATTCAAATGTATTACTTTTGTAAATTTAATTTCAAATAAATTTGCCCAGAGACCGGACTTATGGGACACCCTGTATATGAACTTAAGTTCAACAAAGCATCATCCTGATATATATATATATATATATATATATATATCTCATGATGACGTTTTGCTGAAATTCAGTATACAAGATATCTTCTTTAAAATAATAAATAATAATAATAATAATAATATGTAATAATAATAATAATTAAAAAACGAGAGAGCGATAATAAAATTCTAATTTCTTTTTTTTAGACGTCAAAAAATAAAAATATTTTTTCATATTATTTTTACCCCAACATATACAGTGCGTTTAAAAAAGTCCCATAATGAAACGTGATATTTGCTACCATATTTATCGGTAAGAAATTTCACCACACATCTAAAAACAATTAAATAATTACGCAGTGTTTGTACGAGTTAATCGATTCATATTTTTTTTTTTTTTTACTTCTAATACCTTAAGTGCGATATCATGACCCAAAAATATATGATTCTCCAAAGACGGCAAAACGTTTCAAAATGGAGCGAAAAGAGTATAAATAGTGATGAAAATATAAGTTTCGTCTCCCCAGTGTGGGTCCCACGGTACCTTTTCCCCAATGCTTATTGATACTCAAACTCCGCCCTATGTAAGTCTTACGTCATTAACACGTGATGCGAAACGAACGCGCAATTCTACATCATAAATGCGATTGGTTGATGCAACATTAATACTGTCTTTGGTAATGACTTTTCATTAATTAATTTTAGTGAAAAAGGATTATTTATCATTGACAGCTAATTCAGTTTTTATATACAACAGAAATTTATATTATGTTTTTAACATAGTTTATAGGATAATTTCCCATAGTTAACTATAAGGAATTTAACGTTGACGAACGTGCAACCACTTTTACAAAAATAACGTCGTTTTACCGTAGCGAGAAAATATGAAGCCCTCCTAGGAAGAAGTGGCTAAGCGACAAAAGTAAAAAAACGCAGTTAAAGTTACATCAATTTGAAAGTTCAAACGTTAATCCACTTTCAAATTTGGTACAACATTTAACTGCATTTTCTGGCGTTTTTTTTTACTTTTGTCGCTTAGCCACTTCTTCCTCGGAGGGCCTCGTATACTGTGGTCATAATGCACAACGGAATTACGATTTCAATTTGTTTTCTTTAGTAATTTTGTATGAGGTATATAAATTTAACTCGCAAATAATTATAAATTAATTAAAAATTAATTAAATTTTAAAAGATATTTTATGTCATAACATTAATGTCAAAATTAAAAATATAGAAAATAATTTTGCAAACTCCATTATAAATATGATTATTAGATACATCATTTTTTTTTAATTCTAAAAATAACTTTATTACATTTATAGTGAATAAGTAGACATGACTGTCTACATTATAAGATCATACCACAAAAATTAGTTTAACGCAAGTACACTATACTTGTAACACAATATCAAGTATAAAAGTTAAGAGAGGTAACAGTCAGGAAGCTCATTTCCCCACGATGTAGGATGGGGTGCACCCAAAGGGGCACCTTACCTTTAGCCCGTGCAATGACAAGGTAAACGGTCGACTCAGCCCAACTTGGAGCCAGCAGGCGGGAGCGAACCAGAGCCTCACCGCTCAGAGTCCATCACCGTAACCACTGAGCTACCTGGCTTCGTGTATATAATATATATATACTGTATAATATATATATATATATATATATATATATATATATATATATTTTAACTTTGCGAAGCCTTTTCATGAACTTTCTTTCTATTTAAAACTAATTCAATTTCAGAAAAGAAAATTTTTTAAGAGAAAAGTGAACACACTCTTAAAATATAACAAATTAAATTATGTTCCTCGAATAGAGAAAAAGCCATGCACGAAAATTTACATTTACATACCCTGAAATTCCTTTCTGGCTGCGCTGACATTCGTCACTATGTTGGCGATGTGACCGAGAACGGCGGCAAACAGAAGGAGGCCGAACAGGAGTTGCCATATTTGGTAGACGTAATCGTACTTCGTACAAGGCTTTGGAAGTCCTCCTACGGTAGTTAGGGCCAAAGTACACCAGTACAAGGCCTCCATGTACTCCGGTACCCCTTTTGTTTGAAACATTTGAGGGGTATTTCTCGTTGGGGGAGGTAAAGTATCCGGGCTGTCGTCGGGTATGGGTGATGTCGGGCATGATTCGCCTTCGTGCTGCAACCATCGCACGATGTAATTGTTATTATTATTGTGTTTTCCATAAATAAGGTTAAAAACGCAAGCATTCCAGTGGAATATAACAAAAAGATAATGAATTAAACTTACAGAACGGAATAGATTTGGCGAATTTGTATGTCTTTCTGTTCTATCTAAAAAGTTCCAAAATTTATATATTTTTACTAGTCGAAAACACCTTAATATCGATTTGAAACCTATGGATAAGTATAAGAAATCTAACGGTAATAAACACAAACAATCAATATAAAACGTGGTTGAATTCATATAATGTTGTCTTAGTTTTCTAGAATCTGTTTGTAACACTCCATCTTCCAAGTATCCCATTCGAAAATGAAATATTATGTCTACGATATATATGAAATCTGAGATGTAGTCCAAAGAAAACCATAAAACAATGTTATCACTGCAAATTTCATTGAAAGCGAAACGGTACATCATTACCCAAAGGTTGTAAAGGAACGCCAAGGACACTACGGCTGTCCAGTAGTAGCACAGTCTCCCCGCAGGGTCGAACACGAATGTCCATCGACATCCGAGACGCTCCGACCCGCTTGTGCTCGTTTCCCATTTATCAAGTTTGCTAAACCGACTTTTGATCTCCCGTTTGCGGGCCTCCCGCGTCTTCTTGCTCACGTCCAACTCGGAGGCGGCATTTGTGCGGTGAATGTACGAGGCCGAGAACGATTCTCTGGAGAACCGCTTGCGGCTTCCGATGCTGATCTTGGAGGACACAATATCTATAAGAGACTGTCGGGAGACGCTCTTCCCCTTCAGGATTTCCATCGTGGTTCGATCCAAGCATTGAGGAGATCCGGGTGGCAACCGGGCACCGGATAAACTCATCCGTTTATGAACCACCCTTTGAGACGACGTGATTATGCCTGCCAAAGAGAAAGAGAAAGAGAAAAATAAATTAAACACGGTTAATCGCAATCATCGTAAATTAAATAAACAAGGTGTCCCAAAAAGGTTTGAAATAAAAAATAAAAATATATATGTATATATTTTTTTAAAAATATTTACAACATAAGGTTACACCCACCACGTTATTTTAGGGAATCAGATAATCTCGTTATGTGTATCATTTGTAGCTCGAACATTGCAGAGGGAACGATGCTAATTAATGTTGAGTTTGTATTGTGCTGTTGCATTTTGCTGTTGTACTTGATGAATCTGGCTACTAAATGTCGCAAAACATTTATGCTGAAATCACCTTGTTTGAGAGATATAAATTTTTGTTTTAAATCAGACCTTCCTCGGACGCACTCTAATAGCATATTCTACGCATGAAGCCTCGTACAATTTGATGGTTCAAACCAAGTTTAACAGTTCTTTTTCTCATTAACTACTACTGCAGTCATGAATAAGAGTGTGAAAATAAAATGCTACATTGCAAACGTAATTCATTTCACTAATAACGCATCCGCTACGTTTTTAATTAGACTTCAAATTGACAACCGTGAACCTTCATGACCTCAAATGTATTTTGCTGGAGGTGATTGATTATATTATCGTATCTATTGAATGTACGAAGTTACGAGTCGTGAAATAAAATATAAATATAATTTTTACTTTAAAAAAAAAGTAAATAAACACATAATTTAAAGAGTAAATTAATTATTTTTTAGTTATTTATTTCACAGTTTAATTAAAACGAGAAATTTTACTCTATTTTTTTTTTTGTTTTTAGTAAATCTAATACCGGCACGAAATATCAAGTTGTTTATTTTCACAATACGGTAAAAATTTATATTTTAATTTAAAAATATGCACTATTTTTAATTATATTTTATATACTGATGGTATAAAACAATAATTGGTGCTCTTCCAATAGGTGCTCTACCGTAAAATTTACATTCCAATATGTGCTAACTAACGAAAATATCACGACCTAACCTAACCAATCGTCAAGGGCGTACAACTGACCTAACGATTGGTTAGGTTAGGTCGTGATATTTTCGTTAGTTAGCACATATTGGAATGTAAATTTTACGGTAGAGCACGTATTGGAATAGCACCCAATAATTTGCAACATTTTATATTTGATTTTTTAACTATTTTCTTTGAAAAGAAAAATTAAAATAGTTAATTTATGAAGTATATTCGGATTTCAGACAAAAATATATAACTTCAAAGAACACTTATAATAACCTTTGGTTAGCTTCCGCCCGAATTGTTCATTCTGACGAAGGTCAAGCTTTTCATTCCACCTTAGACCTACAGTTTAACGTGGAATCCGAACCACGCCCCATCAGCAGCCCAGCGTCTTAACCACTAGGCCACCTAGGGTACCCATTTATCTACCAACCACTTTCTTTATTGTGTGGAAGGATGAACAGCTGGGTTTTGCTGCGCGCCGGCTGCCGTCGGGTCTCGAACCCGGGGCCGATGGATTCGTAGTCAGCGACGCTAACCACTACACCACCGAGGCGCAATGAATTGCAAGCGCACGCGCGCGCGCACACACACACACACAATATATATATATATATAATTATAATATATATATGTGTGTGTGTGTGTGTGTGTGTGTGGGTGTGTGTATATATATATATATGTTTGGTTGAACAATCAACCGTAGTTTTTCGAAATTCTAAGGTTATTTGTTCTCTTCTGGCTGTTGGGTCGTGAATTCTTATATCCATATAACAAATAACCTTAGAATTTCGAAAAACTATGGTCGATTGTTCAACCAAACATGTTTAAAGGAAAAGCTGTTCCCCAAATATACGGATATAAGAATATATATGTATAAGAATATATATGTATATATGTATAAGAATATATATATGTAGAGACCGACCGGAAATTCCTTTCCTCACGTCCGCAAACATCCGGGAATCATCAGAAACCGAAAAACACACGTGATTTTCAAAGAGAAACAAAAGGATGTTTGTCTTCTTCCAAAAGGCCCGCGAAAAGTTAGCGTCTTCCGAGCCTATATAAGCCATAGTTCACTAAACTCGCTCTCACTTTGCTCGTTACTCCTCTTCGTGAATCTCCTCTTTCACGTAGTGCAGTTCGACCTCAGCCGGCCTCAGTCCCTCAAGCAACACTTCAACAATACACGAAGCGAATCAACACTTGAGGCGACCTACAATTTCATCCCGCCGGAAGCAAACATCACTCTACCGGCGTCATCCTTCTGGTTCTGGCTTCACTCATCCTTCACCACAATTCGATCGGCGCCCGTTCAACAAGTATCTCAACAGGCCCTCAGCACATCCTCCTTCCGGTAGGCCAACACGTCTTCTTCAGAGTTATCTACGGCGAAACGCAATACGGTCAAACTTCACGTAGGCCCTAGTCAGTCTTCAGAGTTATCCACGCCGAAACGCAGGACGGTAAACCTTCACGTAGGTTTCTTCAGTCTACAGAGTTATCCACGTCGAAATCGCAGGTCGGTAAGCCTCTTGTTGACCCTCACTCGGCCTACAGTGTTTTGTTACGTCGTGCTAGACTATTCAGGATTCAAAGCTGAAAAGTCCACAAACTCAGCCTAATCGCGTCGGTCGGCCCTAAAAAGTGTCTTCAGTACCATTCAAACTAACTCTTCCGTTAACCCTTTACTGCCCAAATATTTTGTAGGGTTAAGTTATGAATGTGTATATTTGAAAGGTTAGAAATTTATCCTTTTGGGCAGTAAAGGGTTAAGACCGCAGTAGGCCTATTCAAGTGTTGCACCAATACCGTAGTTTTGTATCACCTTGTTATTGTGTTCATTCATATAACTTACTTATTTTGCATCCGAATGTTTATGTGCTCTTTTATGCATTTCATTTTTACTGTACCATACCGTACTTTCATTATTTCAGTTATTATTGGCTTAATTACTTATTCTGTGTTCACCTCTGCATATCTCATTAGCCTACCTGAATTAGTGTATTTACTTAACAAATAACAATTAGACTGAATAACCATTTCTTATTGCTATTAATCAGTCATCTTTAACATAGTATAAATACCGTTATAGAATTGTTAATCACTGTGAACAAATAATTGATTTATTTTCCTAATTAAACACAAAACAACAAAGTAATTTCTCTCTCCTTATTAAATATTGTTTGTTTGGGCTGTAGGCCCAAGCTGGTGACCCCTAATTATTCATTTCAATTTAATTCATAAGTTATAGTAAGCCTACTTTCTTGGCCACATCAAATTGGTGATCCGTAGGCCACTATATATATATATATACACAGGGCGTCCCAAAAAATGTATACACACTTTAAATACTTATAAAGGCAGTGTTTATTAAAATACATTTCATTTTCAAAATGTAATAGAATCTACAGACATTATTTAATTGTTTTGTCAACGCCTGTTTTCAAACTGACGTCCGTTCTGGTCCAGGCACTGCTGATAACGCGAAGCAATGGAATCGCAAACATCACGAAACATTTCGTTTGGTATTTGTGTGCATTCTCGTTCAATGGCTGCTCTCAATTCAGCGACTGTTGCAGGTTTTATAGCGTAGACTTTGTCTTTTAAGTATCCCCATAAAAAAAAGTCTAGTGGTGTGAGGTCTGGTGAACGCGGAGAGTATTCTACGAAACCCCTTCGTCCAATCCACATCCACATCGTGCCAAGTACCACTCGCAATACTCCACTCTTCGGTCCGGATCATCTTCATTAATAGCATGGACTAATCTTGGAATGTAACTTTTCCATTGACAGCGCTTCAAAATGCGTTGGACAGACGATTCTGAAATTCCTACCTCACGACTCGCTTGCCGCACAGATTTTCTTGGACTTTGGTGATACGTTTCCAGTACTCTTTCTTGCTTTGTGGGGCTTGTCGATGTCCATGGTCTTCCGGAACGCTTCTTGTGGACATTCTGAACAGTTCCATCGGCTTCAAACTTATCTCTAATTCGAGTGATGGTAAGTCGCGTTGGTGGATCTGTTTGAAACTCCCTCCTAAACTGTCTTTGCACTTCAACTGCGTTTTCACACTTCCAGTAGCATTTTAGAATGAATTTCCTTTGTTCAAAGCTTAGTCTGACTGCCATTATTAATTCTAATGGGTTTAACTTGGAAAGAAAGAAACATCAATTGAGCTATCAGCTGTTAAAGTGTGTATACATTGTTTTGGGACGCCCTGTATATATATATATATATATATATATATATATATACACACGGTGTGTGTGTATACGTAAACTAGCAGAGTTTTGAGCTTGGTCATCTATGTTTTGTGTGTGTGTGTGTGTGTGTGTGTGTGTGTGTGTGCTCGCGCTCTCTGGGGAAAAAATTCCACCTTCATCATCTTAAAAAGAGTGTGTTTAGAGTTCATGTGTAATTTGTACCTTCAGCGTAGTCAATCACCTTCTACAGAATAATGTAATGATGGGATTGTTTAACCTTCTATCCTTCTATCGTATGGCAGCTAAGGTCATACGACGAAGAAAAAGTGAACAGAAGACGTCACTCATAAATGCACTAAAACTCGAGTAATTCATTTCTCTGAAAACGGTGTCATAACTCAGTTTTCTATTTCGGGAACAATATTAAGCCTCTTATTTTATATACTTCACATACATTATTGGCTCATAATACCTTCAGTATAACGCTTTCTAGAAGTGCAAAACGAATTAAATTATATATACGAGTATATATATATATATATATATATATATATATATATATATATGTTATGCATGTTATAATTTATAACCGAAGTAAAGCCGCGCCCTGATGACCATTATGTTTATGTAATTTCATTCATTCAATAATTCCCAAGCTATGTATGACTCGTTTCCTTCCAAACGGAATTCATACGCAGTGACGCAGACGGTTTCTTTGATTTCACTAGGGAAAAACAGTTGTTAAGAAGCTCGGTTCTACAATGTTCTCAGGTGACGTCAACCGCTCGCGTGATGGCGTGGCCAGGTTCCGTTCCTTTGACTATATAAGAAGGGGATCAGCGCCCTTAAGGTAGATTCCGAGATGGGTCTCCGAGCTGAAATGGCGGGTTTTCGGTCCGTAAACGGGAATTGCTTTTGGAAATTGGAAGATTTATGGGGGTTTCAATTTAAGTCTGACTGTATAGAGAAAGAACAGTAGCTTAGCAATTGATTCATACAAACTTGGAGACTCAGAACGGACAAAAGTGTCTTAGAGGGGTCTCTGGCTTATTTCATATCTTACAATGAAGGAAAAGTAACTATTATAATTATGAAACTTTTAATATTATTATTATTATTATTATTATTATATTAACTCTCTGTTCTGTATAAAAGAAACATTTGATTCACGCTAATCAATTATATTTATCTCGCCTATATTCAAATTAAAAATCGTGTAAGCCGTTGTGTTTATTTTCTACTCTTTGAACTTTGATACTGGGAAAAAGAAAATCAAGGGCCCACACAGTACTCCGCGATTGTAGGAATACGGAGAGTAAACTATTTCTGATCCAGGAGTGCTAAAGTAATACCCTCTCTCGAGTAACATCCTGACTTTGCCCGAACTCGGGGAGAGGCGTTATTACATATATATATATATATATTATATGCAGGAAGAAGGGGCCAAGGGTGAATGCTCGCAAAAATGTCCCCACCCAGATAGGAAGAAGAGAGCAAAAATCAAGAGCCAAGGTTTTCCAGATGTTTGGATAATCTGCGTTTGAAAGATTGGAGATCATAGCCAGGGGGCAAGATGGATTGAGGACGATTATTCCAGAGTTGACCTGTTGAGTAGATGAAAGACTGAAAATACCGATTAACCCTTGCGTTAGAGAGTTGGACAGAAAAAATTGAGAATGTGTAGAAAGTCTGGTATTGCATCATCTCCTTAAAGGAGGAGGCATGCAGTTAGAGTTCAGAAGAGCAGTGTAATAATAAATTATTATTAATAATAATAAAAGGAGAGAGAGGCAACACTGCGGCGAAGAGAGAGGAATTGAAGACAGTCAGTATGAAGCGGGAAATTGATGAGACGAAGAGCTTCGATTCCACCCGATCAAGTAGAGCTGTGTGGGTTGAGCCACCCTACGCATGAGAAGTGCACTCCATATAGTGAGGAACAAGATTCCTCTACAAAGACAGCAACTGAGTATAGCACATCTAAGCTCTTAGAAGCTGCTTTAGAAAGATCACGAGAAAAGGAAACACCAAGAATGTTGAAAGAAAAGGAAGGCTTGAGTTGGGTATTGTTGAAAATAAGGGGGGGGGATATTCGTGTGGAAGACTGTGACGAGTAGACAGATAAGGGAACTGGGTTTATGAGGCATTAAAAGGCACAAAGTTTCCTCTGCCCCAATCAGAGATAGTAGAAAGAGTAGAGGTCACATGTGCCATAGCCATCTCACGCGAAGCGTGTAGTGGTTGTTGAGAGGGACGCTTTGTGAAGCGGGTGGAGAAGTGGAGGGTGGAATCCTTTGCATAGGAGTGGATAGGACAAGTGCGATTTAGTAGATTATTTATAAATAAAAGGAAGAGACTGGGTAACAGGACAGAGCTCTGAGGAACACCACTATTAATAACTTCAGGAGAAGAAAAGTGGCCTTCTACAACCGCAGCTATAGATCGGCCAGAAAGGAAATCAGAGGTAAAGGCACAGATAGAAGGATAGAAACAGAAGGAGGGCAGTTTCAAAATTAAAGATTTGTGCCAAACTGTATCAAAAGCTGATATGCTCGCAATAGCAGAGGTTTCATCGAAATCCCGAAAGGAGGATGACCAAGAGCAGAGATATGCAAGAAGATCGCCAGTAGAGCGTCCCTTGCGGAACCCATACAGATAATCTGAAAGAAGACTGTGAATAGAGTTGCTTAAGAATCTTCCTATTTAGAATAGAAATTGATATGTTTATTATCTACAGTATTTTCTTTAACTTTCATTGCGAAAATCAGATAATGAAAAATATAATTTTTTTTATTATACCCTAGCTTAGCCTATAATTATTTACTGCAGCACTTCTACTTTTTCCAGAAATAGATTCCATATTCCAGATTCCAGATTCCATATTCCGTACATATTCGGTAGACTACGTAATATAGCGATAACTCATAGTATATCCACCATCACCGCATGGCTCCATCATCTCGTTTTCTAATCAATTAATACATGCTAAGGCCTCAAATTGGCTCAGTTATGATTCAGCAAAGCTCACTCTCTCTTTTGCATTTTAAATAAAGCGCCAGTGGGGACATTTCGTAGTTTTCTCTTGGTTTTATTTTTTCATCACTTCCATTATTCGAAATAACTATTGTTATTCGTATCCTCAAACAAACTCAACAAAGGCAACGACTATTCTTGGGTAAATCCTTTTGCTGTTGTCGTGCTTCTGTCAATGTTCATACGTTCATAAAATTCCGGGCGAAAGCCTAGGAACAAGGAAAGAGAGACAAAGGAGACGCTCTTCTTTGCCGTTAGAGAGAGAGAGAGAGAGAGAGAGAGAGAGAGAGAGAGAGACTTAATTCTTATCCTATGAACGTTCGGATCAATCCCGGCTGGGGACGTGACAACAAATTAAGAATTAAAACTTTTTTTAAGTAAACGTTCCTTTTATTGATTGAAGAAATTTTTTTTTTAAAGGAGAAACCTCCTTATATACATTCCCTTGTGCTTGTTCGGCGCTCCTCGAAATCTGACCGTGAATTTTTCATGCAATGGAATTTGATTGATACTCTCGAGAAAAAATAATCCTAAAGCTCATTGTACATTATGTTGACACACGTAGATTTTTGGGAGCTATTGAAGAATAGGGACCCCAGCCTTCTTTAGTTAGGCTTATAAGGCTAACTAACGAAAATATCACGACCTAACCTAACCAATCGATAGGTTAACTGTACGCCCTTGACGATTGGTTAGGTTAGGTCATGATATTTTCGTTAGTTAGCCTTATAAAGCTAACTAAAGAAGGCTGGGGTCCCTATTCTTCAATAGCTCTGATTGTGTGTGTGTGTATATATATATATATATATATATATATATATATATATGTGTGTGTGTGTGTGTGTGTGTGTGAGGGGAGGTATCCTTGTCTTCCATACAAAATCGCGACAATCTTTAGGTTACACATATAGCCTATCACGATATTAGCAGTGTCGCGGTGATTTATCTTTATAAATGCTATATTTTATCGTGAAAAAAGGGGATATAGCTGAGGTTAGGCTTGGTTAGGTTTGGTTAAATGTATTAGTTGTTTTCCACTGGGTAAATATATTCAGAACTGAATATGTGAAAATGTCGCTGTTTTGTAAGGTAGCCAAACATGTGTGTGTGTGTGTGTGTGTGTGTGTGTGTGTCCCTTGATATATTTAAATCAATTAAACTACAATATGATTTCAAAAGGTGTTCTCAGAAATAACTTGTTACATAAATATTACTGGGGCACACCTTTCTTAGTCACCCTGTAGAATAAATACTGGTTCCTCAATATATGTGGCAATCATAGTTACATATCATTTATTATTTTTCGGTACCATTTTCTTTATCATTTTTATCGAAATGTGGTTTTGTGCTGCAAAAATTTTCATTTGCAGAAGACACGTAATCACTTGTTGATATTCCCTCCTCATTAAACACTAAGAGTTTAAGCTATCTCTGGTGTTTGACCCATTTGACCCATTCATCTGACCAAAGTGACCATACCTCTTTACATATATTGCTATAATAATAATAATAATAACAATAATAATAATAATAATAGATTTCTATTCATTGGTCTTCTATATATATAATAATGCTTTTTGTATGTCTCTAAACCGACAGAAAGTAGCTATAAGCAGGAATTTATTATGCCTTAATCCTTTACTCCATGAATTTTGTTCACCAGGAGGAAAAATTCTTTTAGGGTGCTTTTGTGTCCAGTAGCACTTTGTGCTAGGAATGTCCTCAGGGGAATGATCCTGGAAGTACAAAGACAGTATATTTTCGCCATTTTAGGATACTTCTTGGTTTATACGCTACCAGAGAAGTTAGAAACTACAAAGTCTTCCCCCGGATTCGATCTCACGACCTTCCGTTTAGCAGCTCAGCGTTTTAACCACTAGGCCAGTGGTCCGCAACCTTTTCATAACTTGTGGACCCATAGAAGAATACGAATTATTTTTGAGGACTCAGCGAAACAAAAAACACTATTTATGATAATTTATGCTCATTTCAAAGTGTAATTATATAAAAATATTTTACATTCACGATAAAGACAGCTTAATAAGTTAAGCTGCCCATAAATTTATATTTTCTCTTACTAGCTAATCTCTAAATATTATAAACTATAGTAATCTCCTACTCTACATTATATTAATAATAACTCTATATTAAATTGTACTTTATAATTTATATATTAAACTATCTTATTATGTTGACTTTATTTTAAGTATTTTAATAATTGGATCACCTGAAGATCAGGGACCCCAGCCTTCTTTAGTTAGGCTTATAAGGCTAACTAACGAAAATATCACGACCTAACCTAACCAATCGTTAGGTTAACTGTACGCCCTTGACGATTGGTTAGGTTAGGTCATGATATTTTCGTTAGTTAGCCTTATAAAGCTAACTAAAGAAGGCTGGGGTCCCTATTCTTCAATAGCTCCCAAATTCTGATGTTGTATATTATTGAGTGAGCTAAAAAAAAACATTTAAACAAATTTGAAATGTAAACATATGAAAAGTGAAAGTTCTCGCATTAGATTAGTAAAATTTATGAAGGGAATCGATTTTTTTAAATATAGGCAAAGAATTGGGTTCGGTATCGGCAGTGGCATCGGCTAAATTTTGGAATCGGTACATCACTGAATTATATATAAGCCTTTTTATCTTTTGTTTTTGAAATTTAAGGAAATTTGTTACGAATAAAATGTATCATAATAAAGTTCGTTTAAATTACGAGTATATTGATTCGATCGTTTATTGCGCTTTCTAAAACCTTTATTACGATGCTAAAACCGCACCAAACCAAAGTGATCTACATTATTTGCAAAAACATTGAAAATCTTGTTTCTTTTCGCAATTGATCTATGCACTTAGATCAATTTTTAACACGTTGAATGAGAGAATAGTTATATTTGAGGCGTTACTGAGGATAATTATATTCTTTCATACCACGTAAGGAAAAAAAGGAAAATTAATACGTTTGCAGATACATCAATTTGGCTTTCAAACGTTCATTTGTAACATAATAATTGGTATGGTCGGTGAAAGCGTCTTGATAGCCTTCCAGTATAACTTTCTATACTCATAGTTAATTGATAATTTCTTCATACTCGTATAAATAGGCTGACCATACGTACCGTTTTGAACGGGACAGTACCGTTTGTTTTATATTTCCTGGCCGTCCCGTCGTTTTAATAAAAATGTCAATTTTGTCCCGGTTTATGTACTTACTTTTTCATGAATACAGAATATTACATAACCCCGTCCCTTTTTTGCCATCCCAATGTCCCGTTTTTGTCTCAAGGAAATATGGTCAGCCTACGTATAAAGCATCTAAGTGTTCCACCCAATTCGTCGCGTCTGTTTTTTCAACAGCAACAGCCTCCGCGATCGTCTTGGGATTTGCTGAAAACAAAATATTTCTTTTAATTGTTCAAACAGAGCAACGTTCAAATACGTGAAATAGGGACTGTTTGGGAGATACCCATGCCCATGTTTACGCTGCGCATAGTCCAAATCAGGGCTGTTGACTCTCGTACCGTCTGAGTGCCCTCTGCTGGAAGAAGGACGTAAAACGGATAAACCACCCAATCAACCTCGCAGGCCATCTTTGCGAGTCGAGTTGTTCCATGTCCGAAAAGAACGAAATCTGCATATGAACCAACCACAAAAAAACCAGTTATAAGTGTGTGAGAAACGAGTTTGCACTATCGCTTGTTCAAAAAAATTTTAACGGTAGTTAAGATGTACCAAAAACTATATAAAAAAAAAGTTTCACGCTATTAAATGAACAAACTATGCACGAATGAAAGTATTTTGAATAAAATATAAAATAAGGAAATCAGTAAGAAAACAAATGAATACAGATTCTCGTTTTTATATTTATTTTCATCATTCTCTCCAACAAAGAATTTCATCCATTTTAGGAGACATTTTGAACATGCTTCGATAAGTTATTTTACTCAAATGTTGCTCCTTTAAATACGCAGTACAAATTACTTTAAGTGTCCCAACTTTATTTTTGTTATTAACTTCATTTTTGTGTTACGAAACAGAATAAGAACAGCTAAAAGGAGTAGGAAGAAATAAGTGAACATCCGCTCATTACGAGAAAATAATTCAAATAAACTAAAAACTTTATTTGATTTGAGATCAAATTAAAGTTTAACAAAATTCCAGAGTGTATGAGTGAGATTTCATAATTATGAATAACAAAGACGAAACGAAATTAAAGACTTTTACGGGAACGAATTAAAGAAAAAATCGTATCCCCCCCCCCCCCCCCACCCCCCCCACCCCTCTAACGAGAAATTCCAAAGTAGAAATCTGAACCGGTTTTTTTTCAAATTGGTTCATTCCCATTCTTTAAGTAGAATTTTTTCTTTCTTTGATAAATAATTTTCCCTTTGGAAATGCGAGTTCCCGGTTGGGTCACGTGAGGTCAAGTTAGACTGAAGTTAATTGGCTTGGCTTCGTTTTGTTAACATTTTTGTCACTTGAAAAAGTGGTAAAAGGAAAATCTGTGTCATTAAAAGCGTGTCTGAAATCAACAAAACAGTTTTCAAAAATAAGAAAGTTCCCCCAAACTCTGAATTCTTAATTTCGGTCTGAAAACGAAAACGGGAATGACAAGGAACGGAAACTAATCAAAATTTCAATTACAAAACAAATGAAAAACAAATAAAAGATGAAAAGCAAAGGAAAAACCAAATAAGAACGAGATTTCGAAACATTAAAGAAATTACTTTCCTACTCTGGAAGACTGTTTTCCCATTAAGTTTGATACAATCTGCGTTTGGAGGAGCGTTTCCCAACGAGAAATAAAAATGAATTGCTTAAAAGAGAACGCAAGGGATATTCTTGTAGTAAACCATTTTCATCCAATTGTACACACGCCTGCAGGCAATCACGTTCCTGACATATATATATATATATATATATAATATTATATATATATATTGTGTGTATGTCTACATGTATATGTGTGTGTGTGTGTAAATTTCGTTTGACTCGCACATTCAAGAGTACAGACACAGAGTCTGGAAACATTATTACAGAGACAGACACATACTAATGACGAAAACTCTAAAAAACTTAATCACTGCAAATAAATATTGACACGCAAACGCACACTGAAATAAACATGGAAAAATAAATAATAAATAAAAGAATCCTCTAAAAACTAAAAACGAAAAAAAGAAAATGTAATAAACACCAAAATTTGACGCAGTTTCAGTTAAAATGAGAAGCGAAAAATATGTTGGGAATTCAATTTTACATTTGGGAATTATAATTCAGCGGACATCGATTTTGAAGAGTTTTTCGATTAAATGTCTGATTCTGCGATGTTGCATCGAGTCTATATTAATGGATGAAAAGTGTTACGTATCTAAAACCCGGAATTTGAAGGACTCGTGTGGATTCAATGTTCGGTGTATAGGTATTATCTCTCTCTCTCTCTCTCTCTCTCTCGCTATATATATATATATATATATATATATATATATATATATAGATATATGTAAAGAACGACGCTTGTGTAGAAGAACGTTCCGCACAAGATGAGGAGGGGGAACGAACAAATGAAAAATGAGGTAACCACCCGGGAATCGAACCTGGGATCTTCCGATTGCCGGTCAGATATGCTATCCACTACACCATGGGCCTCGATTAATCAAAAGTCGTAATTCTCCTACATACGAGCAGAAACCAATGCCCTGAGGGGGCACCTTCTAATGTCGTACCTATATATACATTTTAACTGCTAACAACACACAGTATAATTAATGTAAAGAACGACGCTTGTGTAGAAGAACCGTTTCGCACAAGATGAGGAGGGAGAACGAACAAATGAAAAATGAGGTAACCACCGGGAATCGAACCCAGGATCTTCCGATTGCGGTAATCGGAAGATCCCGGGTTCGATTCCGGGTGATTACCTCATTTTTTATTTGTTCGTTCTCCCTCCTCATCTTAGGCGGAACGTTCTTTACACAAGCGTCGTTCTTTACATTAATTATACTGTGTGTTGTTTGCAGTTAAAATGTATATATATATATATATATATATATATATATATATATTTCGTTGCTTTAAGATATAAAGTCATCTATCGCATTTAGCTGCAACGGTATCTGCAAATAAAGTTTTTTGGAAGTGCAAAAACTTCGCTCAAAACATCTTGTTCATCGCATTTTCCAATTTTGTCCGCAATGTATGTAAATAGATGCAAACTGCACGGCTTTGTATATTTGTTTGTTTGTTTGACGTTCAACGTGTGCTGTTTTGTTATATATATATATATATGATACACACAGACAGTGCATGGAACAAGGAACTCTTCTGGGATAATTAAATCCACTATAGTCCGAATAAGTAATGGTAAATGACAAATACCATAGTTTTTCTTTTTCATGATGCTAGCCCGACGTGGGCAACGGGTCACTCGCAAAGAGGTCCCATAAATATAGCTTCCCTCACCAGCTATCTGCAAAGCAGACAGAATCCAGCTTTGGGACATGGATCTAGGGTTTAAAGCACCTAGCCCTGCTACATTTAGAACCTCAATATAAGCAAAAGACTCGCTGCCTTCACGTCAGATTGAATGCATCAAAGAAAAAGAAAAAGGGGTAACTATTATATTTTTAGCCAAAAACCAAAACTTAAACCTCAACTGGCAGAATTCCTGTCTGCTTTGCAGATAGCTGGTGAGGGAAGCTATATTTATGGGACCTCTTTGCGAGTGACCCGTTGCCCACGTCGGGCTAGCATCATGAAAAAGAAAAACTATGGTATTTGTCATTTACCATTACTTATTCGGACTATAGTGGATTTAATTATCCCAGAAGAGTTCCTTGTTCCATGCACTGTCTGTGTGTATCATAAAAAACTCAGGGGACCATTCTGAGTTCATTCCCATAATATATATATATAATAATATATTATATATATATATTGCGTGTGTGTGTGTGTGTGTGTTTAGTATGGTGTCCCCTCGAAATTTTCCTATTTTTATTTGCCCGTTATTTTATAATGGATGTACAAGATTTCTTCTTCTTCAGAGAGGTAACCGATTGAGGTTTTTATTCCGCATATACCTACTGTATAAGCATATACCAATATATTTTTAATCTCTCATTACTTAATACCTGATAAATATTGTAATTTAAAATTGTTCTTTCACCATTCCATACTTAAAGCAAAAACGTTTCCCAATTTCTACGAAATTAGGAAAAGGCAATACCACTTCCAATAGGCTATAGAAGGCCCTACTAGGCTAGAGGCGTTAAGGAAAGCTAAGTCTTTAGTCTTCAGCAGTTTGGAGCACCTCCACCCACTGCTTGTGAAACTCGCAACTTTTTAAGGAAGCATTTTTCCGGGCGACTAATCTTCCTTCATGAGCCAGTGAAATGGTCCCCATACTCACTCCACCTGAGCTTTTTCCAAAAATTATGTCAAAGTTTTGTGTAAGATTGAATATCGTGTTAGAAAAAAATGGTGATTAAACTGAACGTGCTTAATTAAGGTTAATAAATTCGCGTGTTTTACTACCTTTTGCGTTTGTCTTTGCGTCAAAGTTCCTTTCCTTTAGCATAGAACAGTTATTTCGAACTAGGGTCAGGGACATGTTTTGGAACACCTGGTGCATGTTTTCGGTTAAGTCGTGAAAAAATGAAAAACAACAAAATTTTTATTCAATTAATGTTTATTACATTTCAGAATAATACATTTTAGTTTTGAGAAATGAAAAATTGTATCAAGAAAATAAAATTAAAAGTGGAAAAAATAATAAAAAAAAATAAAAAAATAAGGAATTACTAGCAGAAGCCCGTGGTAAAAATATCAAAGATCGCCCTTCGGTTAACCTTTGGTTTGCTTCCGCCCGAATTGTTCATTCTAACGAAGGTCAAGCTTTTCACTCCATCTTATACCTACAGTTTAACGTGGAATCCGAACCACGCCCCGAGGGTCCCCATTTATCTACCAACCACTTTCTTTATTGTATGGAAGGATGAACAGCTGGGTTTTGCTGCGCGCCGGCTGCCGTCACTGGGTCTCAATCCCGGGGCCGATGGATTCTTAGTCAGCGACGCTAACCACTACCCAACCGAGGCGCATATATATATATATATATATATATATATATGTGTGTGTGTGTGTTGTGTGTGTTGTTGGTGTGTGTGTATATATATATATATATATATATATGTGTGTGTGTGTGTGTGTGTGTGTATATATAAAATTTAAAATAATGTAGACGCATTTTGAAATTATTTATTTTGGATGCTACTTACACTTAGAGCGGATCCTCGGGTCCTTGGTACCCTGTAATACTTATACAGTATATATATATATATGCCCTCTCAGAGGTCCAGAGAGGCCCGGGCCACTTTCAGCTTTTGAGGCCCATAACTAAACCCAATTATTACTTTCACTGCAAAATATTATTTACACTGCGTTCGCACTTATTAAGCAGATTACATTTTCTCCAATATTTTCAAAAGTTTTTCCCCGATTTCAATGAAATTTGTAGCAAATAATCACTATATATAGCAGCATTGATGGTATTTATTTCGATAAAATATTTTGATAATTAAAATAATTATCTCATTTTATTGAAAAATATGTAAAATATTGTGTTTCGAATTATTAAGCAAGTATTCTATTTACGGATCTAAATGGTGAAAATGGGTAAGAAGAAGGATTTAACATTAACTGAGAAAAGAAAAATAGTCAAGTTACTCGCTGAAAATATAAAATCTATTGAAATTGCGAAACAGTTTGGCAGAGCTTATCGAACTGTAAACAAGTTTGTAGCGGAGGGTACCAAACTGAGGCAGCGAAGTGATAAAGGAGCTATAAGAAAAGTGACAAGGCGGCAGATATCTGTAATCAAGCGCAAATTGCAAAGCATCCATTGTCCTCAAGTAAAGTGGTTTTTGAGCAGGCTTGCATACATAATGTACCAAGAACATCTCGATGTGGAATCCTCCAAACAATTGGCAAGACGTGTAAACCTACGATTCAGTCACCATTAACACCCAGGTACAAGAAGCAGCGTGTTGAATGGGCGCGTCAGTACGTGAAAACAGATTTTAATACTGTATTGTTCACCGATGAATGAAAAGCAACCCTTGAGGGACTTGATGTTTGGTCAAGAAGATGGATTGCTGAGAGCCAATTTCTACCATCGAGATTAAGACGCCAACAAGGTGGAGGTAGTGTCATGTTTTGGGCAGGATTGATAGGCAATGAAGTAGCTGTCCCATACAGAGTGCCTGATGGTGTAAAAATGAATGCCCAGCCTTACATAAACTTTCTAAAAGAAAACCTCATTCCATGGTAGAGCAATCCATCTTCTTGACCAACCATCAGATCCCTCAAGGGTTGCTCTTCATTCATCGGTTAACAATAGTATTAAAATCTGTTTTCACGTACTGACGCGCCCATTCAACACGCTGCTTCTTGTACCTGGGTGTTAATGGTGACTGAATCGTAGGTTTACACGTCTTGCCAATTGTTTGGAGGATTCCACATCGAGATGTTCTTGGTACATTATGTATGCCAGCCTGCTCAAACACCTCTTTACTTAAGGACAATGGATGCTTTGCAGTTTGCGCTTGATTACAGATATCTGCCGCCTTGTCACTTTTCTTCTTGCTCCTTTATCACTTCGCTACCTCAGTTTGGTGCCCTCCGCTACAAACTTGTTTACAGTTCGATAAGCTCTGCCAAACTGCTTCGCAATTTCAATAGATTTTATGTTTTCAGCGAGTAACTTCACTATTTTTCTTTTCTCAGTTAGTGTTAAATCCTTCTTCTTACCCATTTTCACCATTTAGATCCGTAAATAGAATACTTGCTTAATAATTCGGAACACAATATTTCACATATTTTTCATTAAAATGAGATAATTACTTTAATTATCAAAATATTTTATCGAAATGAATACCATCAATGCTGCTATATATAATATATATATATAGTGATTATTTGCTACAAATTTCATTGAAATCGGGGAAAAACTTTTGAAAACATTGGAGAAAATGTAATCTGCTTAATAAGTGTGAACGCAGTGTATATTCAAACCTGAAAGTTTCTAAATTTGAGGACCCCCTTAAGCTTGAGGCCCATGCCAAATGGCCCTCCTAGCCTCCCTCTGATAGGTCCTGTATATATATATATATATATGTGTGTGTGTGTGTGTGTATCAGTGGCGACGGAGGGGGTCAGGCAGGTCAGGCTGAGCCTGACCTGTTATTTCCCCTGCTAGAGACTTAAAAAACTAACATAGAGAAACTAACAATACACATTCCCATCTTGTCAAGATGTCAGGCTAAAACTTTTCATCGATCCATCTATCATCTAAACCCCATTTCCCCAGTGAGGGTGGGGAGAGAGATGCGGGAAGAGGTTCGAAGATATGTGGCTAAAAATTTTGAGTCAGATATCTTTACTTTATAAAACATTTTATAATGACCATGTTAGGATTTATAAATAAGGTTATATAGCTATTTGCATATACACTGTGACTGTACATAAAGTTAATTATTACTGTATTATTATGCATCTTCTCAAATAACAAAACCTTACAACTCGCATAAAAATGCACAATTCCAAGTCTTGTTAAGCAAACAATTTTAAGCCTGACGTCTCTCTTTGAAACATATTATGATGTAAATCTTATGATTTATTTATGATGTTATAGTCATTTGGATATTCACTATGTCAGGCAAATTAGTCAGGCAAATTAGTATCTGCCTGACGACTTGCTGCCGTGCCAAATATATGTCATTATCTTGAATTACTAAACATTTAAAAGCAATATTTGCATATCATACTGACAGTCAATGTTCCCTCTAATTTTTTTTAGTCCGTGTGCGCAAGAAATTTTCGTTGTGTATACATTTAGATTCATGGTGAAAAATTGTGCAAACTTTTCTGAGCGCTATTATCTTCAAAATGAAATATATATAAATATTAAATACTTAATAAATATTATTTCCATGAGGTGATAGCTTCATCATTACGGTACTATTAAATGGATATTAAAAAATTGTTTACAATATTATATATTCTTAAAAAATAAAACATTTTATCCATTCTAAAAATATGAATAAAATAAAAAATAGTAAAATAAAATTCAACAAAATAAAGAAATAAAATAAAAATAACATTAATTGAAAATGACTATTTTAGTTATCATTTCTCTAAACAATTTTTAGCATTTAGCAATTTAAAATAGACTATCAAGATTAATACATGATTTTATCCATTCACAAAATAGGAATAAAATAAAAAATAATAAAATTCAATAAAATAAAATATAATCAAAATAACATTAAATGAAAGTGCCTTTCATTTAAGTATGATTGAGATTTCTCCCTACGATCTTTAGCATTTGCCCATTCCAAATAAACTCTATGAAGATTAATACATCCGTCATCCTTCAGGTAACATTTAATTCGCATGAGCATGTCCAAATGATTTTCTTTCAAGCGGTTTCTTAATTTGTCCTTTATAGAATTCATTAAACTGAAGCCACGCTCACAGTCCACACTAGATGCTAGGAAAGTTCCCCCAATATCCATCAACTTTTTTAGCAAGGTCACAAAATTTTTCATTTTGGAGGGCGAATGTCACCATATCATCAAAGTTTTTAACCAGTTTACTTTTTATTTTCTCGCATACAACAAATTTAAAATCATTGTACTGTTCGATTATAGTAGAACTTTCACCAAGAAAATCTGCATATTTTGCACATAAAACTTTAACATGCTCAATGCCAAAGTCAAAGTCTTTCTGTAAAATAACCGAGCAATCAAAGGCAGACCATTCTTTTACTTCATTTTCAGGAAACCTGTCTTCCAAATGGGCATGATACGCTTGAGCCTGTGCGCATTTTATTTTGCTGTGTGCGCGGGTTTCACGACTCGTGTGTGCGCGCACACGCGCACACCTTAGAAGGAACATTGCTGACAGTTGGGTATTTCTATATATTCTACTTTTGCATAGTACAGTAAATTTTAGGAAATTTAATACACAACATATGGAAAGTGTTCATTTTATATAAAATCTGTCACATCTGCGTCGAAACAGAGGATTCCAAAATGCTGCGCTGAATTGTCAAATCTCTTTTTTTTTTAACTTAATCTTATTTTTAATAATATGCATATTATATACTTCATAAGGTGGGTCGGGTGGGAAATAATTATCCAAGTTAGTTAACATTTAAAAATTAATTTACTTCAAGGAAAAATTTGGTGAAAGAACCAATTAATAGCACGACAAAGTAATTGAAGAATTTGCATTAAAACCAAGAAGATTGGAGTTCATGTATAAATAAATAAGGTAAGGCGATGTTTTATTTCCTAAACTTATGCCAGTTAAAAATATTCTAATTATCATACATAATACATATCACAGTGAAACAAGTATCAAATTAGATAGTATATATATAATATATATATATATATATATATATATATATATATATATATATATGCTTGAAAGGTGAGTATGCGTGAGTATCCACCAAAGCTGGCGTCGCCCCTGATATATATATATATATATATGCACCAGATGTCCTCAAAAACGCCTCTATTTCTAAATAAATATTCCAAGCAAAGAAAAAGTAATCTAGACACGTGTTACATAAAACATAGGAGTTTATTAACGTTAATTAAACAACAATTTCAGTGTAATCGACATTTTTTCATTAGACAATATTCGGTGCTGGTTAAGTGTGCGGTCTACCTACGTGGTTAAGTGTGCGGTCTACCTACGATTCGGCGGTCTACCTTTTAATTATAGCTTCTTATCTTGTTTACTAATTGTTCGTTTACATCCCATTGTCAATCGCCCTTGACGATTGGTTAGGTTTAGTCATGATATTTTCGTTAGTTTTAACGAAAATATCATGATTAAACCTAACCAATCGTAGGTAGACCGCACACTTAACCAGCACCCAATATTCGACCTCACACAAATGTTTGACATAATTTTTGGAAATACCTCAGCTAGGATGTTGTTGATTACCTCATAGACTTTGGTCTTTAGGCGTTCAAGCGTTTTAGGCTTCGTAGAATAGATCCTATCTTTTATATAACTCTACCAAAAATAGTCAAGAGATGCAAGGTCAGGTGAGCACAGGGGCCATTCCACTGGCTCATGAAGTAAGATTTGTCGCTCGGAAAAATGCTTCCTCAAAAAGTTGCGAGTTTCACAAGCAGTGTGTGGAGGTATTCCTTCCACCTGAAACAACTGTGAATGCAGTAATGCGGTTATTTCTTTTACGGGACAAACTAATTAGTTGTGGTAATAGAAATATGGTAGAAATTTCGTCGAAATTAGGAAAAGTTATTGCTTTAAGTATGAAGAGGTGAAAGAACGGTTTTAATATACAATATTTATAGTTATTAGTAACGAAAGATTAGAAACGTTTACGTATATGCGGAATAAAACCTCTCTCAAGAAGAAACCCCAATAATAAAATATACACCAATTATAAAATAACGGGCAAATAAAAACAGCAAAATTTTTTTGAGACAATAATAATAGTAATAATATTAATAATAATAATAATAATAATAATAATAATAATGTGTATAAATTTAACTGAAGTATGATAATATTTCTGCAGAATTTAAAAAAAAAAAAAAAGAAGTTAATTGAAATGCGGGTTTCATTTTCCTTAGAATTTCTACAGTTATGCTGCTGTTAATATTCTCGCTACCGCGTTTGCCTATCCGTAATATAAGTCGAGTTGGTGATGTCTTGTGTTGCGTATGTCTCTGCTTAGCAATTCTTGGAAAGTCTGTATGTCAATCATAAAATAGATTATATTTCGTTGGTGCAATACGAAATAAGATAGTATTCATTTCATCAACATATAATTTAAAATGATGAGATATTTCACGCAGGAAAATGAAAGTGGGAGTAACGACGTTTCGCTCCAATCACTGGAGCATTCTCAAGCTTTATTAAGCTTTATAAAACTTGAGAATGCTCCATTGATTGCAGCAAAACGTCACTACTCCCGCTTTCATTCGCGTGCGTGAAATATCTCAACACCGAACCAAAACCATGGATTTTGTCGCATAATTTAAAATGTTTCGTCAAAAGTAGTACAAATGTACATTATAACTGCACGTATTGTCGCCATCAAAATACAAGTTTTAACAGTGCACACACACACACACACACACACACACACACATGTGCGCATCTCCGCATAAGCTATGTACCGACTTTTTAAAATCCCTATACCTAAAACCTAATTAACCAAACCTAATTTAACCTAACCTAACGTTAGTAACATCGAACCGAGAAGGGCGTGATAAGAGCTTCGAGCGCAATTGAAACCTCGAAGGGTGGTTTCTTTAAAGTGATTAACCTAACCAAAACAATAAGGAAGTTTCACCCTTATCTAAAGTGTTATATTTAATGTAATGATACTGATCGACACTCGTATTAAAAATTTATTTTTTGATTTTGTCTTTACCGTTATTTTGTCAAATAATTTTGAAATAGGATAAAATGCAAATTGGCAATCGGAAAAAGATTGTCAGTTATTTACCCACGACTAACATTACTTTCGAAAACACTATCAGTAACGTAATTAGCAATTAGCAAGCTGCATATTTATAACACTTTTGCGTATCACCCAAAAGAGCTTCGTGAACCACTGCTCAAGTTGGGAATCACTGCCGTAAAATGGAGTGAAGCTTGAATATATATATATATTCCCTGAAAAAAAGTAGTTTTGTGGTGAGAGGACCAAGACTGGTCAACCAACAACCCAAGGAACTAAGGAACACGAGCGGTGTTCCAGTCTTCAAAAGAAGATTACACGCCTAGCTCAGAACAATCCCAGATGAGCCGGGCGTACTTGGCTATGTGAGGTGGAGACCAAAAGAAACCAACTCTCTACTTCACCATCCCAATTCGAGAGGAGGGGCGACAAGCTTGACCTTCGTGAAGTGAGGAATCATCGCACGGAACATTTGAAAAGTTGAAAGATATATATGTATATATATATATATGTGAGAGAGAGAGAGAGAGAGAGAGAGAGAGAGAGAGAGAGAGAGAGAGAGAGAGAGAGAGAGAGAGAGAGAACCCTTTTGAAGTTATAAAATAAATTGGGAAACCCTAAAATATTTTGAGCGTCTGACGTAGAGTTGAGAGTTCAAGTAACATCATTTGCTATTTCGTTCAACTTTTTAAAAAGTTATTTTTTTTTACATGAATTCATGTCAACAAAGTTTTTCCTCTTATTTCTAAATGCCAGAATTAATGATTTATATATATATATATATATATATATATATATATATATACAGGGTGTTTCAGGAGGAAAGGTCAATACTGCGGGAGGTGATAGTATCGGTCATTGTGAGAAAAAAGTTCATATGAACATGTGTTTAATTCTGAATGGTTACGGAGATAGAGCTGTTTGAATCTGATGCGCGCGCAGCTCTTCCTCCCCCTTCCCTCCCCTATAACCTTGAACCATGTAAGCTGTAATGTAAGCATGTAGCATAAGCCAATCGACAGCTGACTGTTGTGAGTGACATTGTTTGGTGTTTGAAGCAGTGTTAAGAATGCCACACACCTTCACACATGCCGAATACGAAGATATGGTGTATGTCTACGGTTTTTGCGATGGAAGTGCAACAGCTGCTGTTGCAGAATACCGTCGACGGTTTCCGAACCGCAGAATTCCAGATCGAAGAGTGTTTACCAGGGTTTTCAACACATTGCGTGAGATTGTTACACTGGATCAAATGTAGAATTCGGACCCAGCCTTCTTTAGTTAGCTTTATAAGGCTAACTAACGAAAATATCATGACCTAACCTAACCAATCGTCAAGGGCGTACAGTTAACCTAACGATTGGTTAGGTTAGGTCGTGATATTTTCGTTAGTTAGCCTTATAAAGCTAACTAAAGAAGGCTGGGGTCCGAATTCTACATTTGATCCGTTACACTTCCCAGCGCTCATGTTTCATCTGAACGTGAAGGTCAACAAGATGTGGATGAAGTGGAAAACATTCTTCAGTTGGTAGAGCGTAGTCCTACTACTAGCTCACGAAGAATTTCTACACGTCTCGGTATACCACACACAAGAGTATGGTGAACATTACGTGAGGAAGGCTTGCATCTATATCATGTACAGCGTGTACAACACCTTCAACCAGGAGACGCTGCCATGCGACTGGAATTTTGTCATTGGGTAAATGCTAATCGCCGATTGCTTCGATTAATACTGTTCACCGATGAAGCTACTTTCACCCGTGACGGTATCAACAACACTCGTAACTCTCATCAGTGGTCAGACGAAAATCCAACTGCCACTGTGGAAACAAATTTTCAACATCGCTTCTCTGCCAATGTGTGGTGCGGTATCATCGATGATCAGCTGATTGGCCCTGTTACTTTAGAGAATCGTCTTACAGGACAAAGTTACCTAGAATTTCTGCAAAATGAATTGGGACTATTGGAGGATGTTTCTTTGGCTACACGTGCTGGTATGTACTTTCAGCATGACGGAGCTCCTCCACATTCTACCCGTCTGGTGATGCAATACCTAAATCAAACTTTTCCTGGTCGATGGATCGGGTTTACAAAAGAAAGGTGGATACACGAGACGAATTGCTCGCGCGCATTTTGGATGCTGCTGCCCGCATAAAGGAACGTCAAGATCAACTCAGACGAACAACACGTGATTTTCGCACACGAGTTGCAAAATGCATTGAGGTTGACGGTGGGATTTTCGAAAACGTATTGTAAACTGTAACAAATTTGTCATTTCTGTATCTGATACCATTCAAAATGTCAATGTTTAAACATTAAATGTTAGAAACAGTAATTGGTTTCTCTTTCTTGATTACCATTAACAATGCTTTTGTATTTGTAGATTCAAACAGCTCTATCTCCGTAACCATTCAGAATTAGACACATGTTCATATGAACTTTTTTTCTCACAATGACCGATACTATCACCTCCCAAAGTATTGACCTTTCCTCCTGAAACACCCTGTGTGTGTATATATATATATATGAAAATTCTTTCACGAAAGTAACACGTGAAAAATATTTATGATGAATAAAACCACGAAGGAAAGGAAACAGAATGGTGCTCAAGCGCTTTCGTCTAATGACATCCTCAGGAACACTCAGTGTTCCTGAGGATGTCATTAGACGAAAGCGCTTGAGCACCATTCTGTGTTTCCTTTCCTTCGTGGTTTTATTCATCATATATATATATATATATATATATATATAGAGAGAGAGAGAGAGAGAGAGAGAGAGAGAGAGAGAGACGTTTGCCGTATCTGTAGATATTGAATGTATTGTGTATATACTGTGTGTATAATATATATATATATAGATATATTATATGAATGAAAAAAATTAAAAGTAAAAGGAAAAAATAGTGAAGCCCTTCTGGAAACTGTTCCTTTTCTTCTTTTCTTCAGGTCAGGAACTAAATGTTTACAGTCTGTAGCCTCAAGAAAAGAAACAGTTCCCAGAAAGGATTTACCATATTTTTCTTTTTACTTTTTAGGTTTAGTTTTCATCCGTGCATTTTTATTAAAAAACCAAGCATCTGATGCCGAATCATGCAGGGAACTAGGTGAAGTAGCTACTATTCAGATTCATTAATTCAAATTACGTTCGTTTGAAGTTTATCTTAAAAGAGTCAATCCATTCTTGGACAACTGCTCGAAAGAACAAGAAATTGTATTAAGAATATTATTATACAGGGTGTCCCATAAGTCCGGCATCATAGGAGAAATTCATATTTTTCTATTTCTACAAACCATAATTCAAATTTTTCTCTTTCTACAGGCCATAATGTCTGTGAGCAAGGAAGAACGAATCCAGATAATTCTACTCATAGGAAATCGGAGTCAAAGAGAGGCCGCTGCTGAATTTAACAGACTGCATCCAGACCGCGAGCCAATAACACAGAGTTGTGTTAGCAGACTTGTTGCAAAGTTTAAGGAAACAGGATCCATAGAAGATAAACCACGCAGTGGACCTTCAAGGAGGTCCACTGACGATGATACAGCGACTGCTATCCTGACTCATTTTAACACAAGTCCCAATAAGTCTCTTCGGCGATTGTCCGCCGAGACAGGAGTGTCGAAAAGTAGCATCCATCGCATTCTTCAGGCTCACAAATGGCATCCATATAAACTTCAGATCCTACAGAAATTAAGCGAAGATGATCCCGACCGGCGGATGGAATTTTGTGAATGGGCTACGGAACAATATTCTCGGGATGCCAATTTCCCGTCCACCATTCTGTTCAGTGACGAGGCTGTTTTTTATGGAAATGGTGAGGTAAATCGACAGAACACCCGCTACTGGTCTCAAAACAACCCTCACTGGTATACCTCTTCAAAGGAACAAGGTGCATCTCGGGTGATGGTATGGTGTGGCATTTGGAAGGATCGCATCATAGGCCTCCTCTTTTTCGATGAACATGTCACTGGAGGCACCTACCTACGTATGCTCAAGGAAGAAGCATTTCCCAGTGTCTTGAACGAAGAAGAAAATTCCCAACATGGTTCCAGCACATTACAGCACCCAAGTAAGGGAATACCTGTACCAACAATTCCCTGGTCATTGGATAGGACGTCGAGAGCCTGTGGAATGGCCAGCTAGAAGCCCGGATCTCACGCCACTAGATTTTTATCTCTGGGGCCACTTGAAATCGCTGGTATACGCAGAGAAAATTAGGAGTGTTGAAAATTTGCGGCAGCGCATTATTCGGGCATGTAACACCATTATTCCTGACATCATTCACCGTGTGCTTGCTGACTGGGTATCACGTCTGAATTTGTGTATTGAAAACAATGATGGACATATTGAGCACGTTCTGTAAATAAAAGCTTTTGTTTTGCCTTTTTTAATTATTTTTCCTATGATGCCGGACTTATGGGACACCCTGTAGAATATTAAAGGTGTCATCTCTTTCATTAAGATTTGTAATTTTGTTTGTTTGACACTCCCACTAATTCAGAGTTAACACGAATTTATGTTAATTTGTATAAAAGCCAATAATTTTATTATTCATTTTACTCATCATTTTCGCTCTTTTTTCCCTTAACCCTTTAAGGACTAAAGGTACAAATTGCTAACGTTTCAAATACACGCATTCATAACTTAACCCAACAAAAAACTCAGGGCTTAAAGGATTAAAGATATTGCACAGGATGCATTTTAAGCCAGTGGTTTTATCCGTTTCATTTTCGCAATTGCAAACGTGATAATCGACGTGTTCCATTAAACATAGTCGATCTGTATCAAGATTTCTGAATTTAGAGTATTTTTCACATTTTTCGTATTTTTTTGTCATAGTTTCTTTTCTTTTCTTTCTTCCATTTACTTTCTACTTTTCTAATTTCCGTTGCGAAATCTGACCCTACTCAGTTTCATGACCCTTTGCCGATTTCCAACGTGGAGTGAAACTTCACTGAGGCTTTTTATTCCGTTTAAATTGTTTTTACTTACTCCCCGACACGTTATACGTACACTGGTACAGATTGAATTAACCGCCGAATTGATATTCATTAGTTATTTTGATGTTAGCACAGAGTGGGAACAAAGCGTCCGTGCACCACGAGATGATCCAAAAGGGTTGTCCCAAAAATATCTTTTTACATAAATATTTTTGAGAACGCCGTGTGTGTGTGTGTGTGTGTATATATATATATATATATAAGTGATGAAAAGAAGGACCAACACAACAGCAAACATTTTCGTTTATTTATTATACTTCAGACGTTTCGACAAATCTTTTGTCATCATCAGTGAATTATAAGTCTTAAAACCTTAGAACAAAAATGAGAATAATGAAAATTACATCAATACCAAAGAAAATTAAAATCATTAAAATTACATCAATACAAAAGAAAATTAAAATCATTAAAATTAAATTTAATTAAAATTACCTCAACTGGTAAACACAATGTTTATGTCAACCTCCATATTTGGCAGAAACTGAGAGAAAACTGTATGGTCAGTTAATTAGAAGGTATGATATGTCTATGAAAGTTGGCTGGTTAGTTAGAAGAGCTGTAATTTGTAAGATGAACTATTATCGTTAATGGAAGGTTTGTTTCTATAGATGTACAGTGCTTACAAGAAGTCTCGCGCCTCTGTCTCGGCCCAAGCTAGTCTGTTAGGTATAAAATGGGCGGTCCTTATGGCAGCGGAGGTGTGTTCGGATTGGTGCACATAAATGCTCTAACCCCATCAATGACGTCCACATTATCTTTGTGTTGATCACTCTATCTATTTATATATAGAGACATACTATATATAGATATATATAGAGTATGCAGGGGATAACGTGTCTCAGTCCCAGCTATGGTAGTTGTCTTACAATTAACAGTCCCAAGTGCAAGTTACGTTAACACCTCCACATAAACTACCCTGGACTAAAATAAAATACGTGAAGCCCTTACCCAGAAACCATTTAAAAGGTGTGATTTAAAATCTCTCTTCCTCTCTCTCTCTCTCTCTCTCTCTCTCTGATCACACCGCATCCCATCAGAGGTCTTCAGCAGGGACATCGGCAATGTATCCATATAACGTTAATAATAACCGAAACTCGGGGAAAATATACTCTCTGCCTTCCGCTCTATCCCAAATCTTTTTCTCTTAGTAACCTCTTAATACAAACTTATCTATCATATTTTGCGACTTTTTAACTCTGGTAGGATTCACTTCCATTCCTATAGTGTAAGAGATACTTAAATTCATGTGCTTATTATGCCATATGTTGTGCGTAATAAATAATCATTTTTAAATAGTTGGAGCGTTCAAGGTCATCTGTAATAATCTATAGACTACCCCTCAAGCCCACTCTCAACACTTAGATTCCCCTAAGACACAGGCGTCTTCAAGTAGCATGAATGCGTAGGGATCTAAGGTGTTAGATTCCATATTATATAATTTATGTGCTAGGTTTAAGAACGCTGGCATTGAAGGATGGAAGGAAGGGACAGTAAAAGCGATAATAGGTTTAATGAAGGAAGTGGAATGAGGATGGAGGTAAGCGTTGCTATGTCGAAGGAAACGAGGTTGGGTGGGGCTGGATGTCTGGCTATGGTGTCGGAGAATTGACTCAAGTAGATGGACGCTTTACTGGACAGCAATATTGCCAGATACTGGAAGAGGTGCTGCTACCCAGTGTTCGTGCGTATCTGGTTCCAGCGCCGGAACCATTTTACTTAATGGAAGATAACAGTCCCATTCATAGGAGTAACGTTGTGAGAGCGTGGTACGAAGATCACCCAGAAATTATTAATCTAATTCTGCCACCACGTTCTCCTGATATGAATCCGATTGAAAACCTTTGGGCAATAATGATTAACGAATGGGAGCAACGCAATGAAAGAACATTTGAAGCACTTTTAGCTCACACGAGGAATAGTTGGAAGAGCTTACGCCGAACACCAAACATTCCCTACAATCTGGCCTCTTCTATGCCGCAACGATTGCAAGAAATTATTGATGCCGCAGGAAGCTATACGAAATACTGATGTTAAAGCCATGACGTAAATGTGTGTCGAATATATATTTATGTTAATATAGAATTTTATATTTTTATGTTTGGCATCTATAAAAGTATATATTGTGACCATGAAAGAACTTTACTTATCCTTAGTTAGAATCTTTTCTTGCAATGTCTACGCTCGTGGAGATGATAACACAGGTCAACAAAAAATTTTTTTTGTTTCGTTGCCAAGGAAATTCGTACGAATTTAGGGTATTTTGGGGTTGCTGAATTCCAAAATGAAAGTAGTTTTTCCGATTTGGCTCTAGTTCTTGAGATAATGAATACCCTCAATTAATAGGAAACGTAACCATAACGCGTGCATATGGGAAACTACCGGAACATTCTAGATGGTGAGACACGCGAATATTCTTAGTGTTTACTCCGCGATCATTCTAGAATATTCACCCTCCGTATATAAGTCATCGGCCACCCAACCAGTAAGTAGGCTCCGCCTGAACATTAAATTTTTTGCATTTTTACGTGTTTCAATGGGGTACCAATATCTCATAAATTAGAGCCAATCTAGCAAAACCGATGTCATATTCGGAATCAGCACCACAAAGTTACCCCAAAATCACTCTAATATGATTGGCAATAAAATGAGTGTTGACCAGTGTAAATATGCATTGTTGAAACAAACTATGAGAAGGTAATAGTTTCAGGAAAAAAATAAAAACTGGCAACATCGAGGCCATCACATGTTTATGGGAATTGTCATATGATATGCTACCAATAAACTGTTATATACTACTATATACAGTATACTATATTGCGTAATAATTACGATGAACAAATCAAATGCAAATTTCTCTGATTCACGGCCCACCAGTCTTGCTTTAGACTAATGACTTTCATAAGATGGAATAGGTTACCACTTAAAACAATGGATAAACTATCTATTAGTGAGACGACCGTGACTTCCTCGAAATGCGAGCGCGTGAGAGGTCACTGAGGAATTTGGTCATTAGATTCTTCACGTAGGATATGTATCACAAACAACAATATTGACAACAATTCCCAACAATTACTTAATATCAATCATTGCAGTTGAGCAAATAATTTAGACCTGCGTCAAAATAACTTAGGTATCATGCCATGATTTGGGATATTTGCCGAATTAGTCGTTCTCTATAGTCTACAGTATATATTGAGACGGTATAATGTAAGGCCCAGCTAATATTATGATGACTAGGATTGCTCCATAACCATCCCAACATCCCGAAACTTGGTCATTCTGCTTCTTAATCATTTGTATTTTAAACACTAAAATGTAGCAGAAGTGACGTAATAATGGACGTCATTGATTGGGTTAGAGCAGTTATGTGCACCAATCCGAACACACCTCCGCTGCCATAAGGACTGCCCATTTTATATCTAACAGACGAGCTTGGGACGAGACAGAGGCGTGAGACTTCTTGTAAGCACTGTACAAAGATTCTAAAATTCGGAGTTCTGTAAGGTTACTGGATCTAGTTAGAATTTCGAACTGAGTTTTGTGAAGAGGATGGTTGTTTTCATTACTATGGTTTCTAATTGCGGATTGTGGTGGGCTACTGATAAACCCAAATGTTGAGAAAGGCGTACCTCTAGTTGGAGTCGAGTACTGCCAATATACGCAGCCTTACAGCTGTCGCACGTGTATTTATAAACAACATTAGGGCATACAGTTTTGGGGAATTTGTCTTTGAACTTTAAAATTTTTATAATTTAAGTGGGTTGACGAGGGCGAATCTAAAATTTGTTTCGGGATAACTAGACTTGAGCGGTTTGGACACTTCACCTCGAATACGCAATGATAAATAACCATAAAAAGGTAATTTAATATATCTGGTTTCTTTTTATACTGTAGTTATGGGGAGTTTAGTATTAAAAGTGTTATTTAAAAATTTCTTTAATTGGTTGTCAAAAAGATTAGAAGGGTAGTAATTATTAATAAAGTACTGTCTTAAAAATTTAATTCTTCGTTTAATGAAAAGTAATCTGAACAAATTCGGTAACTTTTTGTTAATAATGTTACTATAGCACTAATCTTATATTTATAAAACGTACAACTTAAATAATTGGTTCCCAAAGCAGTAAAAGTTTGTTTTCTAAATAGTGAGGTCTGGAACTTGTTATTAGCCCGTTTAACTAGAACATCCAGGAAAGGTAAACTATTATTTGTTTCGTTTTCACATGTGTACTTAATATTAATATGTTGTTTATTAAGATAATGAAGAAAAGGTTTTGGAGTTATTGAAGAATAGGGACCCCAGCCTTCTTTAGTTAGCTTTATAAGGCTAACTAACGAAAATATCATGACCTAACCTAACCAATCGTCAAGGGCGTACAGTTAACCTAACGATTGGTTAGGTTAGGTCGTGATATTTTAGTTAGTTAGCCTTATAAGCCTAACTAAAGAAGGCTGGGGTCCCTATTCTTCAATATCTCCAAAGTTTTACGTGTGAAGGATGTTTGATTATTAAGAAAGTGTCATCCACGTATCTTCTGTAATATACGGGTTTAAAACTATTAGGACAACTTTTTAACCAAATTTCTTCGTAATGGCAAAGAAATGCATTTGCTAGTGTTGGGCTCAACGGGGAACCCATAGCTACCCCATCAGTTTGGCTGTAAAGGTTGCTATTAAATGAGAAAAGATTATCAAAACACGTTATTTCGAGGAGTTTTTAAATTGAGTCTGAGTGAGGCCATTAATATGAGTATTACCAGTAGTGAATAACTTGTTTAGTATGATATCTAATGTTTCTTTTAACGGAACATTAGTAAATAATGACGAGACATCAAAACTGGCCATAGTAAGGGAATCGGCACGATTGATCTCTTTTATATCTTTAGCAAAATCAAACGAGTTGTTAATGGAATAATCATTACAGATAAGTTTTGAAAGCAAGGGAACGAAGAATTTGGCTAAGTTATAACTGAATGTACCACAGGCCGAAAGAATAGGTCTTAGTCGGAAATTTGGCTTATAGACTTTGGGTAAACCGTATAGAATTCCTGGATTAGGATCAGAAGCAAACAAAAAATTGTATGTATTGTCATCAATAATATTACTATTTTTTAATTTACGCAAAAACCTATTAAGTTTATCTTCGAGTTTTAGCAATTTAGACAGAACATTCTCTTTTACCCTTTTAAATTTAGACGTATCCGACAAAATTGTCTCCATTCTATTTATGTAAACTGTTGAATCAAGCAACACTACTCCTTTACCTTTATCCGGTTTTGTAATGATGACAGAGTTATCCTTTTTCAAATTATTAAGAATTTTAAAATCTTGCTTATTAAAAAGGGGGGAAAACACTTTATGGGGTTTAAAATTATAAAAATTTTTGAAAGAAATGCTCTCCATTTGTTTTACTAAGTTATGAAACGAGAAATTTGGTCGGATCTCACAATTCTTAATATTAATGAGAAGATTTTCAAAACCAGATAAAAATGTATGAAAATTTAGTTCATAATGAGGTAGATCAAAATTTAAGCCTAACGACAATATTTCTTTCTCTCCAATACTTAAAACTCTATTAGAAAAATTAAAAATAAAATTTTCTGGATTATTAAAAAACGACTGAGTAATTCCCAATTTTTCTAATTTGGCAGCGCGTACCCTTTTATATCTATCAATAATTTTATCACAGCAAGTTTGAAATTTAGTAACTAAACACTGATAATCAGTATAAGATACCCTAGATTTTAGACCAAATAGAGAATTCTTATATTTCAGCTTGAGAAAACTCACTGTTTTAGTTTTCGATTGAAGTTCCAAATTTAATAATTTATGTTGCCATGATTTATATAGTTTGGAGTTATGGAGGCGTTTATTATAGAGTTTAAATGTAGGAAACTTAGGCACAATATTATAACTTTTGCACTTAGACAAGAAATCATCATCGCAAATAGCCTTATTAAGTTTCAAATAAACTTTTTCGGTACTTTTGCATTATCCTCCCAACACTAATTTTTTTTTATAACGGCTAACGCCTGCGGCGGGCTGTTTTTACCGTAACCTAACCTAACCAAACCTAACCTAACCTAATCTAATACCAACACTAATTTTTTCTATAATGGAAGGAAAATAAAGTACCATAACCAAAACCAAACCAACATTATATAAAAAATTAGTGTTGGGAGGATAATGCAAAAGAACCACTTTTTCACATTGTCTGTAACAGTTCAATGTCGATCGGCCATATCTCTGGGTTAATATCAAAGCTATTGACTTCTCCTTAGGGAAACGAAGCTTACAGATGAAAAGAAGGACCAACACAACAGTTGGTCCTTCTTTTCATCTGTAAGCTCCGTTTCCCTAAGAGAAGTCAAAGGCTTTGATTATATATATATTATATTATATATAATATATATATATATATACACACCATATTTCCCGGCGTATAACGCGCACCCTAATTTTGAAGAGAAAATTATTCTGAAGAGAAAATTTAGGAAAATAAAAATTTAGGAAAAAATATACCTCCTACCTCACTTCACATGTACAATTTTAACGAGTTAATTTTAACGCAGGGTGATTTTTGGAGTATTTTGGGTAGGCTGACCATATTTCCTTGAGACAAAAACGGGACATTGGGATGGCAGAAAAGGGACGGGGGTTATGTAATATTCTGTATTCATGAAAAAGTAAGTACATAAACCGGGACAAAATTGACATTTTTATTAAAACGACGGGACGGCCAGGAAATATAAAAAAAATGGTACTGTCCCGTTCAAAACGGTACGTATGGTCAGCCTAATTTTGGGGGAAAAAAAAGTGCGCGTTATACGGGAAATACGGTGATATATATATATATATATATATATATATATGGGATGAATTTCACAATAAAACACGTGAAATGAATGAATGCTGCAAACCCACAAGGAAAAAGAAAAACGATTCCAAGGCCTTTCGTGTATTCAAAGCTACACCTCGTAGCTTTGATACACGAAAGGCCTTGGAATCGTTTTCTTTTTCCTTGTGGGTTTGCAGCATATATATATATATATGAGCAATCCAAGAATAAACCATCCCAAATCAATTTAGGGTGCTTTTTCTTGGATTGGGGTCGAACGAGGGTGCTTATTCTTGGATTGCTCTAAAATGGAGTTAAAATTGAATTAATTGCTCTAAAATGGTTAATTGGATGCCCGGTTAGGTCAATTGTACGCCCTTGACAATTGGTTAGGTTAAGTCGTGATATTTTCGTTAGTTTTAACGAAAATACCACGACTTAACCTAACCAATCGTCAAGGGCGCACAGTTGACCTAACCGGACATTCAATAATTTTACCGTAGGTTTCGATATATGTAAAAACCATTCAGGAGTTTGAGGGCAAGATGACAGCTTCAACTTTTCAAACTGAACTGTTACCATTAGTGGGCGAAGATCCATTGCCAGTAATAAATTGGTGTAAGGGAAAAAATCTAATTAAAAAAGTGATGCTGTGTGCTAAGTGCGATCAAACAATGACCTGGACAAAGTTTTCGAGGAATGTTGATGTTAAAATCCTTTAATTTGGATTGAGGTCGAACTGGGGTGCTTTTTTTGGATTAGTGACTTTGGGGTGCTTTTTTTTGGATTAGGGACTTTGGGGTGCTTATTCTTGAATTGCTCTATACAGTATATATATATATATATATGGGACAACACTGGAATTTCTACACTTCATGGTTGACTTTTAATAACAGGCAAAAATGTACAGATAATTCTCGGAAACCATTATATATAATATATATATATATATATATATATATATATATATATATATATATATATATATTATATATATATATATATATATATATATATATATATATATATTGTCCGAGAATTATCTGTACAATTTTTGGCTGTTATAAAAAGTCAACCATGAAGTGTAGAAATTCCAGTTTGTCCATTTTACAGAGAATCTCATTAAGTTTTTTCTGATACCACGTTTTGACAAGTTTTTTAGAAATGTACGCGGGTGACAGACATTGATGATTTAAAAGCAAGAATCACAGCTGCTATTGAGCGAATTGATGTGGATATGCTGCAGCGTACATGGCAACATTTGGAGTATCGATTGGATGTTTTGCGAATCACTAATGGTGCACATATCGAATGTTTGTAACAACGTTACTTTAATAAAAGAAACTTTGAAAATACAGATTCTAAATAATCTTGTTTAAGAATTTTACGTGTGTTATCAAGAATTTTATTAAAAGATGAAATTGTACAGATAATGTTCGGACACACTGGAATTCTAAAAAACTTGTCAAAACTTGGTATCAGAAAAAAACTTAATGAGATTCTCTGTAAAATGGGACAACACTGGAATTTCTACACTTCATGGTGACTTTAATAACAGCCAAAAATTGTACAGATAATTCTCGGACACCCTGTGTATATATATATATATATATATATATATATATATATATATATATATATATATATATATATACTAAATTCCAAGAATACATACGTTCCAAAAATTCGAGTACTCTAATAAAACAATTAATTACTACTAAATATATATATATATTTTTATTTTCACAGGACTGTCGTTTTGTACTGCTAAAACATTCATTTGAAGAGAACATCTGATCGCTTGATGATATATGCTAGTCGCTAGACCGTTTAGATTTTAGACCAGCGTATCTCAACCACCACTTTTAACATTATTTTTGGGCAAACAGAAATAAATAAGTGAAAACGTTGCCGCATTTCTGTGATTTTAGACGGAAAATGAGATTTAGGCACTCGGACATTTTGACAGGAAAAGAAAATGCTCGTGGCGAAAGGCGTTTGGGTTTTCACAACTAAAGACGATGAAAATTGAAATGATCTAATCTAATTTAACCTAATCTAGTTGAGCCTAATTTCATTTAATTCAACCTAATTAAGACTAATTTTATTTAAAAGACTGTATCAGAAATTTTATAGACAATAAAATCGGACTAAAATCTAAATTGACGATATTCCCGAAGATTTTTCTATCATTTGGTTTCTCACCTAAAGTGCACGATTCCCATCTTAACCTAACCTAGTTTATAACCTAACCTAACCTACTTTGAAATGTTAAGAAGTTAAATTAAGTTTCGAAGATTTTGTCTTTCCATGTTTTAGTCATTCGATAAACTTTATACGAACGAAATGGAATTTCTCGAGATTACATTTACGATTTGCGATTACGATTACACTGATTATGATAAGCTGTGTCTACGATTCTGCGATTATTCGTACAAAAAATAAGTTATTTTATAAAGCTTTTGCTTCCTTTTAGAGGCAATCCCAATGGGATCTTATTAAAAATTTGGATTGTGTCAAATTTTTTTGAAAATTTTGACACTAGTACCTACACTTTTTAATGCTGATTCTAAGTATGCAACTCATTTTTTGAGGAAATAAATATTTAACATTTTATTGGCGTTTGTTTGCAGGAATAGTGCCAGTTTCTCCATACGAACTCGCAAAAAACAGTAATTTTTGTTGTTATTAATGTTTATTTGTTGCCTGCTTACACCTAGTTTAGTCTGAATATTATTGTTGTAGTGTGAGCATATGATAATGCAGTGCTGTAATCTATCTACTTGCGAGTTGCCTCCAGTCAATTGAATGCCCGGTTAGGTCAACTGAATGCCCGGTTAGGTCAACTGTACGCCCTTGACGATTGGTTAGATTAAGTAGTGATATTTTCGTTAAAACTAACGAAAATATTATGACTCAACCTAACCAATCGTCATGGGCGTACAGTTGACCTAACCGGGCATTCAGTTGACTTAACCGGGCATTCAACTGACCTAACCCGAGCATTCAATTGACCGGGGAACATTAATAACAACAAAAATTACTGTTTATGCGAGTTCGTATGGAGAAGCTGGCACTATTCCTGCAAACAAACGCCAATAAAATGTTAAATATTTATTTCAGCAAAAAATGAGTTGCATACTTAGAATCAGCATAAAAAACTCTACTAGTGACAATTTTCAAAACAATTTGACACAGTCCAAATTTTTAATAAGATCCAGGCAAGGTAATGTATTTACGTAATGTAATGTATTTGAAAATACAAATACATTACACCGTAATCAGTACATGTACAGTTGCCCGCATATGCAATGTTCCTCGCCTCATAGGCGACTCCGTACATGTGGCAACGCCGCAGCTATAGTCAAGGTACCCCAACTGGGGGAAGGTGGGTGGAGAGGGGACAACCGAATCCAACAACATATTGACATACAGGTAAGGCGCCGTTCAAAAATTACGTAACGGTATTTTTGTTAAAACCTGCCCCCCCCCCCCCGTAACATTCCGTAACGTGTGGGGTGTGGGGTGGGAGAAGTGTTACATAACATCTTAGAGCAGCGGTTCTCAAACTTTTTCTTTTTACTTTCTTTACGACCGTATGACTTGTGGCTGTTTGTTAATCGTATATAAAATTAAAAGGGTTATATTTTCAGAACCCTTTCGCGTACCCTCTAAGATTCCCTCGCGTACCTCTGGGGGTACGCCGTACCCCAGTTTGAGAAGCACTGCCTTAGCGGGTGCCTGGTCTAGCGTTACAGAACGTTCCTAGGGGGATCTAGGGTGTCAAGTTTTAGCAAAAATAGCGTTACGTAATTTTCGAACGGCCCCTAATTATAATGTAATGTCTGTGTTCATAAAGATAAACGATTAATATGATCATGAACAGCATTGAACTCCATGTTTACTAGTCTTATACAGTAATAAGGTTCCAATATGATTACTGCAAGTCTTTTTGAACAGATACCACAACACAACTTTTTATATACTAGTGAATTTGAACCAAAAATAGACATTACACAACCGTCCTCCACACTCCCTCATTCCCCTTCCCCACCCACCAGTTTCATGTATATTAAATCATTATGTAACAATACTAATAAAGCTGTTTGTAGAGTCCGTGTGCAGCCTTAAACCTTTACTAACTTACGAATCTACACGATTTTATTTATATATATATATATATATATATTATATATATATATATATATATATATATATATATATATATTGAACGAGAAAAAGATTAAGACAGTGAGAGAGAGCGAGGTAGAGGGGCAGAGAGAATTAGTGGGAAATGGCTTATCGATTGTTACACAAAAACTTGTTAACAGTTTTGATTTGAATAACAGTAACTCATTATCAAAATCACATAAGAATAATCCACGGTTATACTAGCATAAATATATTTATATATACTTATAAATTCATACAATATTATACTAATGTTTGTGAAATGACGTTGATGGGCCAAACCGTGGTGTTGACATGGTTACTTGCTGTCGCCGTCCAGGAGCGATTACATATGGGCGTGTCAGTGGAAACCGTAAGGTGACGGTTGCATGAAGCAGGATATCACCACCGGTTTGTGGCTGATGCCTGGAATCTCTCGGTAAGATAGATTTGAAGCTGTCCACACTTAAACCTATTCAGGCTAAATGGATTGTCTCTGCATGGGAGGGATAACCTGCACAAAATGAGCGAGACCATTCGGAAGGATTAGGAAATTAGTGGCATTCAAGACATTCTTGTTATACAGTAATAATACACTCAGGTAGGGTGTGTCGAATTTTTCAACTTTCAAATTCCAAATATGAGGGGTGCTAAAAAGTTGCAGCATGACAGGAATTCTAAAGATATTTTTGTTAATTTAATATAATTTAGTTTTGCTTGGTAAGAAGCTACATAAAAATAGTGACTTTTTTTACTTTTTTGTGGAATTATATAATAATTATTATATTAATAATTATATATGCTGTATATATAATGCACTGCTGTTTTTGCTTATTTCACAGGTTGAAACATATTCATCAGTGTGCTGAAGATTACTGTCCGTCAGTGCTACCATCCTAAACCAGTGGGAATTGACCTACAATGGCTTCTAAAAGGAGGACAAGACTGGGGACATTCACACATATGAGCAACCTAATTGGAACTGGTAGAGAGTTGTGCCCTCTGAACTCCCAACTCTGCGAGACGTTCTGAAATATGGGCTACGCTAAGAGAACAAAGTGGTGAGGATGTGAGAAACTACCCAGCAGCCAGTCTTGCAAAGGACATTTATCCTAAAGTGCTTGAAAAGTGGGAACGGGCAAACAGTTCTTTTGTAGCCCCCGTTGTAAATTCACGAGTCACAATCTTAAACAAGATCCAAGAGAGCTGGGAGCAGGCCAAAAACATATCTCTTGGGAGAGGAAAGCTACATGTCAAAGAGGCTTTCATTGCAAAACTGACAAGCTTTTTGACATCCTCAGTTGCAAGTGTTAAAATTGTTCTCTGCTCTGAATTGGCTGCCTTGCAGATGCTGGTTGCAAAAACGAAACTCACATTAACTGTACAGCCCTAGGGAGATGAAGATCCCTGTGAAGGAACTTGCTTTCATTAAAGGTCAGAGAGACAAGTCTGGTTCTATGGACCACATCAGATTGGCTTGCCAGATCAACTGAGCACAACAGACAAGTCAAAAAGCAGAAGGCAAGAAGACGAAAGAAGAAGGCTTGCTGAATATAAGCAGACAAGTAAGCAGGATGTTTCACTGCCATCAAATGAAATAATTTTCTCTGATGATGAAAATGAAGAACAAATAGCTGATGCTCAAGATGGAAAGGATGGAAGTTATGAAGTGACATTAGAAAATACCAAGCACGTCTTCAACTTCCAATAAAAAGCCAGAGTACAACACATTAGAAATACCTAATGTTGCTATGCATAGCATCAGATATGGTGTTGGCTGCGTGCCACAGCTGCCATCACTACTGCTGCCTTTATGGATGCTGGCTTGATCACTGAAGAAGACAAGAGACTTGTAGTTGATCACAATAAAGTCAAGAGGGCCCAAGAAAAAGTTATGAGATCCCTGGATCAGGAATTTGATGATCTTTGTAAGAAGGGTGAAATTGACTGCATCTTCTGACGGCCGTCAAGATACAACTAAAGTTATGCTGAAAGCAGACAATTCAGATCGTCAGTTCTCCAGCATCATCAAAGAAGAGCATTATTCTGTGTGCAGTGAGCCAGGTGGAAGATATCTCTACCACTTCACTCCTGAGAAAGCTCAACGAGAAAAAAACCTGCTGAAGTTATTGCTGATAATCTTGTAGATTTCATGAAGAAGAAGGGCACTTGGAGATCTTTCTGTACGTCCCAGGAAGACACCTTCCATCAACCCAAGTGCTTCTTCCGTGTTGGAGCTGACAGACTGGTCTGACGGGTATTGAACCTCCTTTGACATGTAAATGACTACAGCCGGAAGTAAAGAAGTTCTTTGACAAGCCTATGCAAGTCCACAGTGGCCCTGTCATGCTCAGTCAATAGAGAGGTGTGTGAAACAAGTCACAGAGGCAGCAGGCTGGGTGTATAACATGAGAAACGTGAGGGCTATATCAGAGGCCAAGAAGCAAGTCGGCGGCTGATGTCAAGAACGAATCAAAGCAAGACTTGATGAAACTTGTTGTTAAATATTTTTTTTTACTGATGTCATTACTTCTAATGTGTTTTATGATTACAAGATATGTTTTATGATTACTAGGATATGTTTTATGCAGAGAAACTAAAATTTTTTATAGCATTACCTGACATTTTGAGAAGCTAAAATTAATAAATGTTGTTTTCAGAGAGCAATTATGTGCTTTTAATCAAACGTAGATTACCAAGCTAAGTGTTTTGAGCAATCACAAAAATAATAGCAGATTTGAATTCTTCACATCCAAAACATATTTTTAAAACCCCTCAGTGAAGGAATTGGCAAAAATTAATTTTCACCTCCCAAATTGACACACCCTAATAATACAGTATAATTTAAAATGTTTTTACTGTTTTTACTGTAATGCTTTTACTGTAATGTTTTATTACAATATACTGAATTTACTCTTCAAATAAAGTATTTTAATGATCTAAGTTTTACTGTCTTACTATCTTCCAAAAATTAGTTTAAATTGTAAAATTTTCGCCTGCTGAATATTTTCACATTCACTAGTATATAAAAAGTTCTATTGTAGTAGCTGTTCATATAGATTTGCGGTAATCATAATGGAACCTTATTACTGTATAAGACTAGTAAACTACATGGAATTCAACGCTGTTCACGATCATATTAATTGCTTATCATTATGAACACATTACATTATAATTACCTGTATGTCAATGACTGCACATTCAATTGTCCTAAAGATATACATGTCTGTGTTATATGCTGTTGGACTCGATTGTCCCTCCTCCACCCTACCTTCCCCCAGTTGGGGTACCTTGACTAACACTGCGGCGTTGCCACATGTACAGAGTCGCCTGTGAGGCGAGGAACACTACATACGCGGGCAACTGTACATAAAGGCTTATTAGGGTTTTCACTTAAGATGGATCAAGTACTAAATACATTCAGATACATTCATAAAATTTATTTACAGTATATACAGAGACTTGACAAAAGTAAATAACAACTTTTGTTTTTTTCCCATAGTTTTTGATTTGATAATGAAAGTCAATAAATAATAACATATTTATTGAACGAATATATTTAGAATCGTGTTGCTTTCCCCTTTGCTATCACGTAAAGATAACACGTTGTGGCACTCCATTGATAAGTTTTGTCATTTGTTCTTGAGGACAATCATCGTGTTGGTTATTTACTTTTGTCAACCCTCTCTATATCAAATACCAATGAAGAATACATTTGGAATATATATATCTCTCTCTTCTCTCTCTCTCTCTCTCTCTCTCTCTCTCTCTCTCTCTCTCTCTCTCTACTTCACAAATCTGACCCCGCTACGAGACGAGATTCCTCCCACTCTGACTCGATTGCAGTGAGAAAGTCCAGTGAGTAAATGCCATTTGGAGTGTGTGTATATATCAGGGATGGGAAACTGAATCGAATTGGAATCGATAAACTGATAAAACCAATATTATTTTATGAACTGAAATCGAAAGAAACTCGAACTAAAAAAAATTCTGACAACTAAAATCGAAATTCGAACTGAAATTGAAAAACAATCAAAAACTGAAATCTGAATTCGAATAGATTAAAAATAACAGTGCGTTTCAGTTTTGAGGATCATTTGGATTGCAAAAAATATAAATAACGTGAATTATTTTCCTTTTTTTGCGACTTAACATTTGTATGGATTTAAAATATCCATTTATCCTTTAATTCGATGTAGAAAATAACGCGGTTGAAAGTACTAGAAAGAATGGTTTTAAAAATGAAAGAAAAAGAATTAGGGAGGAAAATTTTTATCCCATATCAAAATACTTTTCAGTAATGACTGTGCTCCTTTCGTTGACCGAAGTTTAATCACTTGGTAAGGACGCCTTCGGTACTGCCGGCCTTTGGGCAAAGCAAGCAAAGAGGCTGCTTTGAGCCCCGCGCTATTAGGGGCCCCGCAAATATATGAGTACAGTATAAAAAAATATTTTGGTTTTGAGTTGTAAATTAAATACGGCTTGTCATAATAACTCTTCATATACAGTAGTATTCATATACAATAGTATTCCGTATTAATTATATATTTTGCTATATTTCAGATATCGACTGACAGTGATGCCTCCAAAGAGATTGCGAGATACTGCTCGGAAATATCTTTTAGCGGTCACGAGAAGAGACAGCGTGAAGGGAAGCGGAAATCAGAACTTGAGCGTATGTATGGGTCATTTGAAAAATTTCTAGAGAAACGTGATCCACAGGCTGAAACTGAACAAGATGTGCCTGCGCCGTCACATGCATCATCATCAGCTTTGATAGATGAAAGTGAACTAGATATACCTGCGCCGTCACATGCGTCATCACCAGCTTTGATAGATGAAAGTAGAACCCATGGATCAGACTCCAATTCTGCAAAATCAGCCTCTGGATGCACTCAAAGATCCAGGTCAATGGCCGGAAACTGTCGGCACAAAAGTCAGAGATTTACTAGTGAGTAAAGGCCCACCACAGTGTGAGGAAGATTATAACTTTCCCAGAGATGACAATGGCCACAAGTTTTCAAAAAGTCATTACAAGAGATGGATGGAAAATGGAGAAGTTGGTATACGGAAATGGCTGATTTATTCAATCTCTAAGAATCGGATATTTTGTTTCTGTTGCAAGTTATTTGGAAACTCCAACAATGCCTTGGGGTGTGGAGGATTCTGTGACTGGGTGAATACTAGTTCCAGACTGTCTGAGCACGAAAGATCACAGGGCTATCTGAAGGCGACTCTCCAATGGATGGAACTCGAAAAACTTTTGATCAAAAGTTGCACTGTGGATCAACTCACTCAGGAACGAATCAATACGGAGAAGCTTAGATGGAAAAATGTGTTTGAGCGCCTCCCCGCTATTGTACAGTACCTCGTTGAACACAACATGGCATTCCGAGGATCAGTAGATACAATCTTCAGACGGAATAATGGCAACTTCCTTGGACTGGTTGAACTTGTATCTCAAGATTTGATCCCGTCATGCAAGACCATCTTAGAAGAATAGTCAATAACGAAATTCATGATCATTACCTGGGAAAACGAATCCAGAATGAACTCATCTCGCTCATGGGCAACAAATTTCGAGCAACCATTGTTCACAGAATTAAAATGGCAAAGTATTTCTCTGTGATCCTTGATTGCACGCCCGACGTTAGTCACGATGAGCAGATGTCCCTTACTTTGCGATATGTCTCTGATGGATCATCAGGTATTGAAAGTGGAATTTTTGAACACTTCATCAAGTTCATTGAGGTGAAGGAGACCACAGGAGAAAACCTACTAGAGGTATTGATGAGAGAACTTCACGAACTTGGACTGAAAATGAGTGATATTCGTGGACAAGGATACGATAATGGTGCGAACATGAAGGGACACTCAGAAGGCGTTCAAGCGCGACTTCTGGAAATGAATTCAAGAGCATTCATCACTCCATGCACATGCCACAACTACAATTTGCTACTTGGGGACATGGCAAAAACATTTGTTCAAGCCATCTCATTTTTCGGGGCTATTCAACGCCTGTATGTCTTCTTCTCAGCCTCAACCCATCGATGGTCAGTCTTCTGCAAGTATGTGAAAGAGTTCTCAGTGAAGCCCTTGAGCGAGACAAGATGGGAATCCCGTGTGCAAAGTGTCAAAGCTGTACGATATCAAGCTGTCGAGATCTATGATGCACTTGTCGAAGTTGCTGAAAAAGCAAAGGATCCTCAAGGAAGAAGCGAAGCAAAATCACTTTGCAAAGAGATGAAGAATTTTAAATTCATTGTTGCTGTCATATTCTGGTATGACCTCCTCTTTCAAGTCAATTACGTGAGTAAAGATCTTCAGAGTGATTCAAAGCATCTAGCAAGTGCCATCGAGAGTTTGGAAAGAACATGTAAGTGGATGAAAAAATATCGGGAGAGTGGATTTCAAAGTGCTGTAACAGATGCCAAAGAGATTGCAGAGCAGCTTGAAATCGAGCCAGAATTCAAGACAACACAGGTCAGACGAAAGAAGATGTTTTCCTATGAAGGTCAAGACCAGCCAATTGAAGATGCTGAAGAAAAGTTGAAAATTTCTATGTTTAATGCAATTTTAGACACTGCCATATCCTCCCTGGAACGACGATTCGAACAACTGAGAGAACATCACTCAAAGTTTGGCTTCATGTACATGTTCACAAAGATGTCCAAGACAGACCTACGTAAGCATAGCAAAGATCTCGAACTTGAACTGACTGATGGAGAAGACCGCGACATTGATGGATTCATGCTTGTTGAGGAAATGGAAGCTTTGAAACCAA
>JAJOZX010000077.1:927500-965000 GCA_023014485.1 Bathynomus jamesi
AGGCCACGAGCCACGTCCCCAAATTTTGGCCACAGGTACCACCTGAGGGGAATAAGGCTCATAATGATTTTTGACAAGACATACACCCCTAGAGTTGGAAAATATTTGATAGTATTGCATCGTATCCCGATCCCAAAATAAACTTTTCTAAAATGTACGTAGCACAGAATAAGACGTCCACCGTCAAACTAATGGTTCGCTCTTATTATAGAACGTATCTCCTTGAAAATTGGTGGGCTTGTAGCTCAGCCAATTTGGTTTTCAGAAAACTTGTTAAAAAAACTCTCATTCATTGTTATCCATTTCAGGCACTGATAGCACAGTGCCTATACATTGCAGAAAGTATAATTTCGTTTTCATAAAAGGTGTAATAGAAAAGTTTCTTTTGTGCATAACCTAAAGAATGATTACCATGTTTAGATACATGGATTTAAGGAAATTTAATAAGAAATTCAATCAACAAAATAAATTTTATGTAAAAAGTATATTAAAAATGTTATTGTTAAAATTGTTACCGTTACCCAAAAACGGTAAATCCCACAAATCAAGGAAAATCTAGTATTTTTTTTTTTTCTGCTTGCATGTCACAAACACTAGTACAAAAACATCCTGAAATAATTTGGGGAGCAAGGTTAATGCAAATATGACAAGAAATTTTATGTATTTTATCAAACAGTTGCTAAAAATGTCACATTTGGTGGAAAATATAAATTTATCCATAGACACACATTTTTGAAAAATGCCCATCAGAACATAATTCTGAATTTTGAAAACATGAATTTAAAGAATATTTAGAGATATTCAATTAAATAAAAACATTTTATGTCAGTAGTTTATTATAAATATTATAGTTAATTATGTTGCTCCTACCCCATATCGAAAAATCCCATATTAAAAAAAAAAATCCCTTGTATATCTTAGTCCCTTCTATTTCCATTTTATTTGTTATCTTTGCATTTGGTATGTTTTCACCAACAACGTTAATATGATTTATTTTAAATTTCGGGTATTGTGGTGGTGGTGACAGTTCTGCTCAACGGGAGTTAGAAGTGGATTAGCAGAATCTCTTTTTTTTCAGAATGGAAAAGCTCAAGCACAAGGAATCTCCTAAAGGCCAGTATCATACACCAGACAGTATCTAATGAAGATGACCGTTTAGTCAGTCCTCAAAACTATGACTCCTGGCTATCTTTACTTGAAGTTGCCAAAGCGAGAAACCAAGCCCCTATTCTAGACATTGCCAAACAGCTTGAAGACAAAGAAGTCCCAAAAATCTTCTAGCACCGAAAATGCAGAAGGCTGTTCACCATAAAGAGAGATTTGGACGCTCTGAAAAGGAAAGTAGATGAAAGCCTCCGTGATGAAGCTGGTAGTAGTGGCTGTACATCAGAAAGGCCACCCAGGAGATCGTTATCAGAATCAAGGGTGTATGTATGATCGAATCTGCATTTTCTGTAAGAAGGTTAAGTTTCAAAAGCACTCCAAGACACGTGAAAAGCTTATACAAGCTGTACAGATGAGGGCAGACCAAAAACTACGAGAGTGTGCAATCCAAAAGGAGATTCTAGTAGTAACGAATAGAGACATAGTTGCCGCAGAGGCCCACTATCACGTGTCATGCTATAAAAATTATACAAGAGTCAAGACAAAGCAACATGAGTACAAAAATGGGAATGAGAGAGAGCATGAAACAGATGGAGATGAACTGTATCAAAGGATTGAAAGAGAAGCTTATGCAGACCTTTTTCGAGTTCATCAGAACTGATATCATTCCCAACAAGTAGATCGTACCAATCACTTCTTTGATCACAAAACTGGAATCCTTCATGTGGTCTGGTGGAGTTAAACTCCTGCAGGTTTCCACGAGGAAGCACATTCGCAGAAGACTGGAATTCGAGCTGGGTGATTCTGTAGATATATTTTCAGATGATAAGGGAAAGTTGTTGATGGTTCCTGACAGTGTATCATTAAAGGATGTTGTCTTGGAAAATCAAACGCTACATGGGGAGCTCAAAGCTTGGAAGGCCAAATCGACCAATTTCAACAAGATCATAGCTCAGTCTTCATCACAGATCCAATAAGCCATCAGACAGGGCATGACACCCACTCCCTGGCCATACCATCCGTCTGATGTGAATACTAGTGCTCACTTCTCCATACCAAATCAGCTAGAGCGATTTGTTGTCGGGCTTCTGACTGGAGATCCTGACACCAAGATTCAATCACACAGGGTCACCACTCTGGTCCAATTATTTAGTTTAGCCAGGACATGATATACGCTGTGACATGTGGACAACATAAACCACCAAAACATCTATTGCTTTCCTATGCGGTAAAAACACTGATTGGAAACATTGAGGTCATCCAGACACTCATCAAGCATGGGCATGAGGTGTCATACTCTCAGCCAGGGCCGCCGAGAAGGCGGGGAAGCCGGGTTAAATCTCCAGGGCCCGAACCTCTAGGGGGCCCGGAAAGAGGGGGGATAAAATCTAAAAATATTAATAAGCAATTAATTAAATAACAGAGGAAATATAATTAAAGAACATACATTTTATAGAGATTATCATACTGTATGTTTTGAATAGTGACTTGGATATATAATCAGTTTGCTTATTACCTATGGGCACAAAAAACATTCATAATAAAATTCTGAGTAAACAGGGGGGAGAGGCCCATATACCAATCCTTCCCCGGGGCCCGGGCAGCTCTCGCAGGCCCTGCTCTCAGCTAGAGAATGATACTGCTCTGTGTCTCCAAAGATTACAACAGGCCTCAACCAGAGAGTTGTACTTCCACCCTCCATTAAGCCTCATGTCTTCACTTCACCAATCTAGCATAGGACAATATCGATAGACTTGAGGAGACTCTCACTAGTAAGGGTACGTCACATCGAGTCAATGGCATAGCGGTACAGGCTAAGGTCTATAGACCACATCTTCCCAGAGCTGAACTTCCACGCATTGAAAAACTGAAAGAGAGAACAGTCATCACTGAGCACCAAGAGCTGGAAGTCTATGTAGCCGGTGCACGTGTGTGCCCACAGCCTCTCCCAATCAGAAATAACCAGCCAAGGAAGCTGCTCAAGTTGCCTGCAACAAGAATCTGGTGTGGATCCTTGCAAGGCAAACCGATCCAGAGAGTCAGACAATCCCAAGCTGGACTGGGTTTAATATCAGAAACAGGGATCAATTGCCAATCTCAGAAGATGTTGTTGGGTATCTGCCCACCATCAATGCACCAGCCACAGAGTTGACCACAATATTTGAAATCCTCAATCAGTCAGAGCTAATCAGGAAGAAACTGCTTCTGAAAACATTTGTGGTAGTCATAGATCAAGCGCTTCTTGCAAAAGCCACTGAAATTGCTTGGAAGCACAAGGAACGCTTTCCCAACATTATTCTTACGATGGGAACATTCCACACCATCTGTAATGCCTTAGCCATCCTAGGAAAGCGATTTCAGGACGTTGGTCTAAAGGACATAGGCATAGAAGCTGGGATAGTCAATGGGGTCCTTGATAGTAAACACTACAGTCGTGCTGTCAGGGTCCACAAGTATGTCTATGAAATCCTGATGAGACTGGCATGGGTAGAGTTCATGCCGTGGGTGGAGGACAACCTTCAGGAGAAGAGTGCTGTGATCAAGTCATTCCTAGACCAGTTGAACAGCATGGTTGGCGATTTGAACCAACAGAATTTTAACAATCTGCTGCAAAGTCCACTCTTAGCTGAGATGATGACCCTGTGGAGAGACTTCCTCCATTGTTGTGACGAGGGGTTTCCACCTCCGTCACAACAATGGACAGCTTTCAGTATACTGGATGTCCTACATAGACATGATAGAAGGATGTAATACTTGGCCTTCTGCGTGCTTCTCGTGAAGGAAACTGGGATTTGCACCTCAATGCCATAAGAACTCTGATCCTATGGTGCTTTGCCTACGATAAGGTGAACTATACCAGGTACCTGTCCGCATACTTTGCGGATCTCTGTGGACTAGACGACTGAGGTCACAGTGAACAAAGACACTTAGACGCCTGGAGGCGCCGCACAGTGCCACAAATGGGTTAAAAAACGGCCAAAATTATTTTTTTCAATTGTACTTAGTTTTATGTAGTTGAAATGTTTAATTATGATTTATTTTAATAAAAAATTATGTTTAGTACCTTTTGTATATATGTAATGGTGACATATTGAGTGATTTTTCTATAAATAAAAATAATATTCCAAATCAATAGGTTATGACCTACTGTAGTTTCTTAAGTTTCTCAAATTACTAAAAATATACTAAACAGATAGTTGTTAATTAGGCCTATGTTTTGCAGATTTTGTCAAATGATATACTAAAATAAGTATGGTTTCATTTTAATCACTATACACATCTATTGTTTAAAACATTATTTGATAACCTGCCACTATATCAGAAGGGGTAAATAAAAAACATCGTAATACCTCTTAAAGTTTATGAAATTAATTCCCCCAAAATAAGTGTGACAACTGATATGAAAAAAGTGTAAATAGTGTAAACAAAATTACAAAAACTTCATATTTAGAACATATCTTCCTCATCAGAACTAATATTTAAATTCTCTAATATTTCACTCTCTTTTAAAAGTGAACGTGCCTCTTCTGACATCTCTCTCAATTTGGGGTTTCTATTCTTTTTTCGAACTGTACTAATGACTGGATCGCTTGATACTAAAAGATAATGAATTTGATCTTGCATAGTATTCAGTCGAGATGTTTTTCTGGAATGATGGAGACGAACATTTCTTATTACTTTATGTAGACATTCTTGGCATTCTTCTGAATAAGAACCAATTGGATATAGATGATTTTTCATCACCAAACCTCCATGTAGAAGTACTTTGTGTACTGAAGCAGGAATTTTATACCATGGATATAAATTTACAATAGTCGTAGCAGCTTTTCGACAATAAGATTCAAATTTTGCAATGTCAACTTGGTTTTGACAACTGAGAACCTGCAAGATACAATAGAGCATATCAATTACTTTCTTGTTCACACCTGTGATTTCGGAAAATATCTCTGTATTTTGGAAAGCTCTTCTTGCTGTGTTTTCATCATTTGTGTTTCCAGCCCCTGCTTTCGGATGATCCCCAGTAAATGAAGTCGTTTTTCTGAAATCCCACTTGATCTGTTTTTTCTGGCTTGCACACTCTTCTTTTCCTCTTCAGTTCTAGCCATCCATTTTTTAGTTTCTAATTTATATCCAATATGTAAGATAAATTCAAAAAATCTAATCCAGCAATGCAATATTGAGAGACCAATTCAACAGCATCAGTAATTATTTCTTTTTCAAGAGAAAATCAATGTCATTCATTTGGGATGGTTTTGCTAAACATAAATTACATGACTGTGTTGAAGTAGTATCTGTAATTGCATTGATAGCCTTTCCATCAAGCATAGTTAGAGATAACTCGTATTTCATGGCAATTTCAACTTCAGTATTTTCTCCTACTCTAACTTTATGAGTGGTGTAACTGGGAATCACGCATCACTCTTCTTGCAGACTTAGTTAGTTAATACATGAAAAACATGTTCTAACACGCAAAGTCGCAAATAGTCGCAAAAAAGTTTTGTTTCTTTGATTTACTTAAAGGTTGCATTAATGTTTAACACAATTACATTCCCCAAAATCCCCCATTTTTTGTTTTGCTAATTTTACACATTTTCTAGATAACAATTTAATCTGTAATGTATGATATTGCCATAGTTTTTTTAATTAATGCTATCTTTTTAGTTCAATAAAAAAATATGCATGAAAATGTTCTAAACTGTTTATTCTTTCAATAGAACTAAGCAGAACATGAAACTACAGACAATTTTTTGTGATATAGTAACTTCAAGTAAGTTGTTAGAACAAACATATTTTGTCCCCTCCAAGATATTTTAAGACAATGTATATTATTTCGTACATGTTTCTTGCCTTAATGTAAGAGAATAAAATTTCAAATACTTAAATCAGTAAGTAGAAGTGTTTTATTTTGACGTGGAAATGGTTTTAATAGAATTTACTTAAATTTGTTATTTTTGGTTTTTGGCCGTTTTTTAACCCATTTGTGGCACTGTGCGCCGCTTGGTTCAGCCTGGAAGCTAGAGCTCTCAAACGGTACTACATAACAGCTGAGCACCGCAGTGCATTCTTGGGACAGTTACGAGACATGGTGCAAGGTAACAAATCAGAACTTTATCATGCAGCGCTACAGTGGCCAAGAATCCAAAAAGATGTGGAAGCAGTGTCAGCAGTCATTGGCCTCATCCAAGGCTGGGTCAACCCATTCGCAGAGAAGCAGGACCTCATTAGCATCTCTACTGCAAAGGCAGCCCCCAGCTTTCAAGGATGAGAGACTAGAGAAAGACCCACCAGCAAAGAAATTCCATGACCCGGTGAAAACTAACAAGCTGGAGACATTTAACAATATGTGTAAGAAGAAGGAAGTGAAATGAAGTGGGAGGGAGATCATCTTGAAAGCAGACAGGGCTCTGTTTGGTCGCATCATAGTGATGGCCCAAGGGCGCAGTCTCCAGATGGAATATACCCTCTCTCATCCCTTTGGACCATTACCTCGGGCCCTGTCCACACCATAAGGATTACTGAGAAAGACACAAAGCTACTTTAGCCACAACTTTGCAGAAGACTGTGACAGTAGTAGAAAAACTCCAAGGAAATCTTGCTTCAGTGATTGATGGAATGAACTTAGTCTAATGAGTAAAAGGTGATCAAGCTACTTTTGGAGATGTTGCCACTACAGTTTTGTCTATGGCACTGAGGGGAGGAAGTCAGAATAGAAGAGTAGATGTTGTGTTCGACACATGCCGGGAGAACTCCATCAAGAACAGTGAGAGATCAGTACGAAGTGGAAAGACCGGGCACCAGTTGCAGGGTATCATACACACAGAGATCGTGAGGCAGTGGAAGCAGTGGCGGATTATCAGTGAGGCTATTGAGGCTGAAGCCTTAGGCTCCCATGTTTGAGGGGCCCCCCAGTCAACTGAGTTTCGATAATATAATTCGAGATTTCGCAAACTTCTTTGATTAAATATGACAGAGTACACAAACTGACAAATTTCCTGTTTTATTTTGTTTTATAGGCCCTAAAGTAAGGTTTGTTTAATACTGTTTGGTTTTGGCAAACGGCAAAGTACACTGTGTTAAGGTTCTTTTAAGTTTGTTTCTCAATAGCCTGAGCACCGTACATATGATTCGTGTAAATGTACTATGTACTGTATATGTACATGTATTGTTAATAAAAAGCTATAGAAAAGAGCCCCCATATTCTTCATTGCCCCGGGGCCCCGAGGTGTCTTAATCCGCCTCTGAGTGGAGGGGCTTCCTGACCAGAGTCAATAACAAAACCAGTCTTATTACCTTCATAGTCAATGAATGGAGGAAGGCGGAGTGCAGAGAGAAGCTAAAGGAGAAGGCCCGATATGCGACTGTGAATGACAAATGCTTCAAAATCACATTTCAGGGGAGTAAGGAGGTGCCAGTTCTCCACTGCCAGCAGGAAGAAGCGGATGGGCGCCTACTTCTCCATGCTGCCCATGCTGCTGGAGGGGGATGTCAGGCTGTAGTGATCTACTCAGAGGACAGAGATGTCTTCGTCATCTCTGTGGCATTCCATGACAAGATAGGAGCCCCATTGTTCCAGAAATGTGGCACTAGAACCCGGACAAGGGTCGTTGATATCAGGAAAGTCACTGCCATTGTCGGCATAGCTGTCTCTAGAGCTCTCATTGGGATGCATACCTACACCGGATGTGACACTGTCAACAGTGCTTTCGCAGGCAAAAGGAAGGCAAATGCCCTGAAAATCTTGACAAGTTGGATCAGGAATGGGACCTCTCCTCAGAACTGATGGGCAAACTAGAGGCATTCACATGCCTCCTCTACGCCCCCAAAGCATCATCCACTAAAGTCAGTGATCTCAGTACCACCTGTTCTGTGCTAAGAAAGGTGAGATAGAGAGTTATCAGCTTCCACCATGCAGGAACTGCTTAATGAAACACCCACAAAGCGCCAACTACCAGGCTGGAATATAAAAATGTCTGGAGTAGAACCTGCAAGTGACAAGCCCTGTTGGCAGAGGGTGGAAGAATGAGAAGGAAGAAGGAGGTGAACAGTTGGTAGTAGATTGGATGGATGGTCAGCCAGCACCTGAGGCCGTCGTGGATCTATTGGCTTGCAACTGTCCAAGGAAGTGTACACTGCCAAAATGTGTGTGCATGACAAATGGACTCAGGTGCACCGATATATGCAGACTGTCAGAATGCGAGAACCAGGCATCCATCTCAGACAATGAGGAAAGTGAAGTGCAGATGAAGATGAGGATAAACTGGAAATGATTACGATTACACTGGCCAACAAAATGAAACGTTTTTCTCATCACAAACATGATCACACTTTTCTTAATGCATTTTCACGCTGATTCCGAATCTGGTTTTATTTTATTTCTAGCACGTATAGTTATATAGATACACTGGTTTTGATATTTTTAAGTTTTTGATATTGCTATAAGAAAATTTATGGATGTATAGATCACACTTAGGAATGCTAAACAACAAGTACATCATATACCTTATTCAATGTACTTATAAATAAAGAATATATACATTATTTTATTAAAAGCGCTGTGAGTGTGATTTCCTTTTGTAAATTTGGCCTGGATTGTCACGATACAGCATCCAACAATGGTCCGCCATCATGCTTTCATTCCAATATCCTTGGTAGCGCTTCTCCATCATCTGAATATCTTGATGGAAGCGCTCTCCTTGCTCGTCACTCACTGCACCAAGGTTTTCAGGAAAGAAATCTAAGTGGGAATGCAGGAAGTGAATTTTTAACGACATTCGACACTCCATTTCTTTGAAGGCATCAAGGAGGTTCTTGACTCCATCCTTATACGCAGGTGACTTGTTGCTTCCAAGAAAGTTTTCACATATCCATTTGAACGCCAGCCAAGCCTTCAATTCAGCGGACTTAGGACTTTTTCAAATTCAGTGTCATTCAAAACCTCCCTTATTTGTGGCCCAACAAAAATTCCTTCCTTCAATTTTGCTGCAGTAACCTTCGGAAATTTCCTTGAAAGGTATTGGAACCCTTCAGAATTGACTTTACCCATTGCTTTAACAAAATTCTTCATTAAACCAAGTTTAATGTGAAGAGGTGGCAGATAGATCTTTTGGGGATCCACTAAAGGGACAGACTGGACATTGCTTATCCCTGGGACATATGTATACCTAAGTGGCCAGTCACTTTGGTGTAATGTTCTATAGTGCGCGACTGTCCACAGGCAAAGGAAACAACAAAATTTTGTGAATCCTGACTGCATACCCATAAGCATTCCTATAACTTTTAGATCTCCACAAACATTCCATTGATGACTGTCGTATTTGATTGCCTTAAGTAGTATATCCATATTGTCATATGTCTCTTTTAGATGGACGGAATGGGCAATGGGGATGGATGGCATTATATTACCATTATGCAAAAGAACTGCTTTCAGGCTTCTCTGCGACGAATCAATAAAGAGGCGCCACTCAGATGCCACATACGTCTGAGATATGGCTGTAAATAGTCCATTGATGTCATGGCAATAACAGAGAGGACCGTCTACTGAAAAGAATGCTGTTAATTCAAAATTCCGCTTTCGGTAGTAACTAATACGAACATTGTTCTCAAGTAATTGTTCTCCTTTAGTCTTGAGGCGGAAGCTCTGATTTCTCTTTAGACAGCGATAAGTCTCTAACAAGATCATTCAACTGTCCTTGGGTTAACTTTTTAGGCTCTAAATGTCTACCTTCAAAAGTGTACTCTGGTTCTGTAGATGGTCCGGAAACGCCAGTTGCACCTTCATCACTTTCCATGTCATCTATGATAGAATCTAGCCTATCACTTGGGGGAATTGGAATGGGCAATGTTTCATCATGTTTTACTGGTCTACGTGCTGAATCCAAGTTTGGATATACAATCTGGTGTTTGTTCTTGGCAGAAAACCCCATTAAGTTCACACTACAAAAATAACAGTCTTCATGATGATCTCTCGGCTCCCTCCATATCATGGGTATGGCAAATGGCATTGAAGCTTTCTTTTTGTTAAGCCAATCACGTAATCCATTTGAACAGCCAGAACAGAATTGATGTGGCGCCCATAGTTTATCTTGGTCACTTAGATGAGATGGCAACCAAAGTATAGCTTGTATATTTTCTTAATGTCGGTTGTAATACTTCGTCGCTGTGTTTTAGTTGTCAACTGGCCGCATACGAAACAGAACTTGTCGGGGTCATTCTTACATTGTCGAGGCATGTTGACTGACCTGAGCAAACTATAAATTCAAAAAAATGTACACCAACTTGACACAACAAGTTCTTGGACTGGACTGATCTTTTGACACACAAAGCATGGCGTTGTTGCCTGAATCACAATGCTGCTAGACGTAAAAGCTCACACCTGAAATACATAAGATGTATAATTAAGATAATTGAAATAAATAAGATGAATAAACTAAAAAACACAATAAAATAAACACAATCAAATGTTGAAATATTAGTATTTTGCCTATTTAAAATGGTTAAATCTGTGTAGTTATATATATGCCTTCATCTTGAAAACTATACGTGCTAGAAAAAATCTGAATGCAGTTTTGGAATCAGCGTGAAAAATGCTATCCAGCCACCACAAATTTTACTCTGATGAAAAATCTTTGTTGACCAGTGTTATTAGAGTCATCTTCAACACTTTACATCGCTTACACTCAGTGCATATAATCATAAATGTCTGATTGGTTTAAGTTGAGTACTATGGGTGTTTGATACCTTCATATGTGCATTGTCTTGTTCGTAAATCATGAAATCCTGTATTTTTGAGAAATTACAGGGAAATAAATACTTATTTTGTTCATAGACATGCTATCATACACTTTTATTTAAGTCTAGGAGACTGAGACACCAAAAATCCCTCAAAATGAGGTATTTTTTCGCTTCGGGTTGGGGTAACATTTTCTGTTGTACGGATTGTAATATACTACTTACATAAAAACTACTTAGTTATTTGGATTTCTCAATAAATTTGCTACAAATCCGTGTGATCATATATATTCCAGAATTTTTATTAACTTTTCTAAAATAAATGATAGACAAATACTTTTCTAAAAACAAAATGATTTATTATGCAGGAAATAGGCACTGCAATAAGTGCCACCAATAACGCAGTTTTCAATTTAGACAGCTTTAAAAACATTTGTTGTAAAGCTATTGAACTTATCCACATGTGTCACAAATTTCAATGTTAACGTATGACTAATGAAAAAATGCCATTGGTATTGAAATCGGTTGCCTTACTGTATATTGGCCATTTTTGAAAAAAGTTTATTTTAGGGTAGGGTTATGAAAAGGGTGATAAAACAAAAAAACTACCACCACTGCAATAAGTACGTAAATGGTGTTTTTGTAATTTTAACGTTGCAAATAATAAACTAACTAACACTGACCGTATAGGTTCCCTTTCTGGTATAACTTTCTGGTATATAGGGTCAAAAGAAGAGCCGGTAAAGTCTCGGTTAGTGTCTCTGTCATCCTAATTTGGAACCGAATTTTGAGAGGAACCTTTCTTTAACTTATAATAATACGGAACCACACGGTTTAGATTTTTCAAGTTATACGGAACTTCACTGCTTACAGTGTAGTGTAATGTATTGATAGGGTTCTTTAATCTCCTTCGCAACATCTAAGGTCATATGACGAAGGGGACCTACAGCTTTACGTGGGATCTGAACCAAGGGTCGCTACATAATCTGGATGCAGCGAACGGTTTCCCATCCGACCCAATGTCGCTTAACTTCGCTGATCAACGGGAAGCGGTGTTACGACATTGGCTACGACGTAGCCCTTACAGTGTAGTGTACTGTTTGAGTCTATCCTTTATTTTATAAATTCCTTTAAAGAGTACAATGAGTACACGAGCTAAGTGTACACATAGTGCAAACTTCTAAAGCAATTATTTTCAATAATCTTCTCAAACTTTCCCATACCTTTAATTTAAAAACCTTTTCCCGTTAGCAGTGGCTGGCGGAGGGAGAGAGTTTTATTTATTTTTTACTTTTGCTTTTTCTGTTTTTTTTCTAGACGAAAATTTTACACAAAGATTAATGTAGCCATGGCTATTTCTTGTCCAAATTTTATTGCCTCCCTTTCTACATTTTCTGCGTAATCTGTAGTGAAAATTTGAGATGCTTTCTTAAAAAAATGCATAAATACGACAATATATTTTATGATAATAAACCAAACACATATCAGATTTGTCATCTAAATTTATGTATAAAATTTTCAAAAAAATTTAAGTCTCGTTAATAATAAAATAACCCTAAATTTATGCACAAAAGCAAGGGACAAAAGTTTTTCATATTACTACGATTGTGACGTCATTTTCCATGTGTACGATAATTCCGCACGCTCATGTAGAAATCTGAGATGCCTTCTTGCAAAATGCGGGAAAACAATTACGAATTTTAAAGTAAGCAAACAATTAAACACATACATCTGCCATTTAAATTTATATATATAATCAAAATATTATATGTAACTCTAAATTTACCCATAATAAGAGAAAACATGAAGACTGTATTAGTACGGCTGTGACGTCACTTCCCGTGTGTACGATAATCGATAATTCCATGTCCGTAAAGTTCCCTTTTGATTCCATATTTTCTCTTTAAAGCGTGTCTTTTTACGATATTCCAAATCTGAACGTTTACAATTCTTTCCTTACTGCTCTTATTGCCAGCGTCCGTAGTTCGGTGGTTAACACCGTTTCCTTGTAGACGAAGTGAGGACATTGAGGTCTGGGGTTCGAATTCCCATGATGATGGTAAAAATAATACAGGCTCTTATCACTGATTCTTATTACTACTCTCCTCATTCTTCTCCTAAAGAGACAAAAAAGGTATTTCAGAAGTTCATTTTTTATCGTACAAATTTTTAAAAAGATAATTATCTTTTTAATTGTAATTGTGTACAGCCTCGTAAATTAATACAGCTTTTAATCGTAGTGATTAAAATTTTAACCTCTCTCTCTCTTTCTCTCTCTCTCTCTCTCTCTCTCTATCTCTCTCTGACACTAAATTACTAATGACAGTTTTCCTTCTACCATCATAAAATCTCAAGTATTAACCTTCAACACATTGGGAAATAGAACGCAAGGGGAATTTCAGAAGGATAGTTTTCTGAGAGAGAGAAGAGAGAGAGACGTTGTACTGAATCTCATTTCTACTGTAATATCGTCGCAAGCACCAGCAATTAGTTTATGGAAATCTGCGTGTCGGTGTGGAGAGGGAAAATGCACATCAAATTTCCTTCCAAATCACCGTTCACGACTTCAGTTTTACTGTTATTCCAAACCTGTTTTCTTCGATCATTTCACTGACGAAGGATTAATTTGAAAAACGAGATTTTTTCTTCTTTTCGCGAAAAAAGATGAGACGAACGAATTTTCAAATCGATTATGTAAAAATAACTACGCTTCTTCTAAGTAAGAATTAAAGAAAATTTCTATTTACATCCACCTAGCCATATATATATATATATATATATATATATATATATATACAGTCATACGTTGAGTGAGTGAGTCACTGAGTCAGTCAAACATATATGCAAACAAGGCCTATTCATTCATAATTTATATCTAATACAGGTGTAAAAGTTGATGTTTATCAATTAGAAGGTTGTGTTTCGGTCCCCGCTGCTTCACCTCTGTTCTCGCTAACGGATTTATTGGCCGGAGTGACGGGACGATCACTGTTCGATGAGGGAGGGGGCCAAACGGGGTTTTAAAAATTATACTGTATATGAGAGGTTGAGGATTGTTGCCTTTCTACCTTAAAAAAGAACATGGAATATATATATATATATATATATATATATATATATATATATATATATATATAGTGGTGTAGTGGTTAGCGTCGCTGACTATAAATCCATCAGCCCGGGATCGAGACCCGGTGACGGCAGGGGGCGCGCAGCAAAACCCAGCTGTTCAACCTTCCACACAATAAAGAAATTGGTTGGTAGGGAAATGGGTACCCTGGTTAGCCTAGTGGTTAAGACGCTGGGCTGCTGGTGGGGCGTGGTTCGGATTCCACGAAAAATTGTAGGTCTAAGGTGGTGTGACAAGCTTGACCTTCGTCAGAATGAACAATTCGGGCGAAAGCAAAACCAAGGTTTATATACAGTACGAGTATGTATAGGGTGTCGTCCCATAAGTCCGGTCTCATAAGAAAATTCTACGTTACGAGTAATACATTAGAACCAATCGACCAAGTGAATTCTGTCCTGGGGTGTCGCCATTAATCCCCAGCTTGCAATTTGTCCTCGCCAATATTTTGCAATTTCGTTTTCGGAAATTAAATTGAAATTCGTTAACAGCAAATTGGAAATTTGTAAAAAAAAAATTTATATATATATATAAAGTCAGAATAAAATTTCCCCAAAATTGTAACTTTCTTTACATATTAGATAAGGAGTTCGGTCTAAATCTCAGTCGGAGCGAAGTTGTTGCAGCGGAAGGACAAAAGCGTAACACTTTTTCCGGTTTGGGTGGGTAGTGGGAGGGGACAAAATAAGGGGTAATAAATGGACAGGGAATTAGTGGGAAAATGAAATATAAGGGGAAATGAGAGAGGATAGGAAATTAGATGTTCAAGGTACAAAATATACGCTATATACGAGGTAATATGAAGAGGGGAAAGATGAGATAGCATCAAATGTGAATTAAAAAAAGGGGAAATCAGAATGAAGGTGAAAATGTGGACAAAAATAGGATAAATGAAAGTCAGCGCAAATGAATAAAAGCTTGTAACCTTTATCAGTGGCCTAGTCGTGTGTATATATATATATATATATATATATATATATATATATATATATATATATATATGTATATATATATATATATATATATCGGGTGGGCAAAAAAAACGGAGACCTCGAACTTTGGTTGTAAAATCCAAAGTTATGGTCAAATTTTTTTTTTTTTTTCCCACCCCTCAACTAAGTAAATTTCCTATACGGTGAGCGGATTTCAGAGAAAACTAATGAAAATTACGGATTTATTGAACATTTCTTTGTGCCACTGGAAATTCTCCATTTACACTACTACTGCATTGTATGTGCAGATAAAAATTTACAAAGTACTCACATATGGTGCTACCTTGATGTTAAAAAAACTGCTCGATATGTTTACCACGAACTTCTACAACCTTTTTCAGTCTAGGACGGAACTCATCTATGGCTTTATTGATATGTTCTTGTGGTAGCTAATCCCATTTTCCAGAAGAAGCTGTCGTAAATGAGCGACATTTCTTACTTTGACACGATAAATTCTCTGTGACAAATTTTCCCAAAGGCCGTAATCGACAGGATTTAAATCAGGACTGTTTGGTGACCAAATTTAATACCACTACCTGGTATTCTTTTGATTTTCTTGAGAAACTTGTCCAAACATCCTGCAGTTGGCTTACGTTAATTAAAATCGCTTTAATAATTATCAACTTCACCCTATGATTAGTAAGATTTTCTGGAATATTCGCCAAAAATCCAATTTCTCAACTAAAATGCTAAAAGATGGCATACAAACCATAAAATTACCTAGTACTAACATACTAAAATTTCATGGTTCTATTTACCTTATTGCCGAGATATGAAGAAGTTAAAAGGTCTCCCTTTTTTTTTGCCGACCCGACAATGCAGTAGTAGTGTAAATGGAGAATTTCCAGTGGCAAAAAGAAATGTTTAATAAATCCGTCATTTTCACTAGTTTTCTTTGAAATCCTTTCACCGTATAGGAAATTTACTTAGTTGTTGGGTGTGAAAAAAATATTGAAATCTGATTATAACTTTGGATTTTACAGCCAAAGTTCGAGGCTTCCCTTTTTTTTTGCCCATCCGATACATATATATATATATATATATATATATATATATATATATATATATATATATATATATATATATATATATATATATAATAGGGCCCTGCGAATCAATTTTTTTTCGGAATCGAATCTCGAATCAAATCATCCCAAACAATTCGAATCGAATCTCGAATCGAATCAACTTTACACATAGAGATTAGAGTGTTTTTCCACACAATTAGTAATAAGCATAAAATTAGATAAATCTTCTTGAGAACAAAGGACAAAGTAAATCCTTCTCAAAAAAATGTATTAAGTATTTGATCATCAGCATCAGGAGGAACAATGGTATTAAAGTATGATAAAAGTGTTATTGCATAAGAGATTGGTCTCAGTATATAGATTGAATTATAATCTAAGTAAAAAGAAAAGTGTTTATTTACGAAAGTGTTCTTCAAAACAACATCGCTGATGTTGTTTACCGGACTTAATGGAGATTGAAAATATCGAATCGGAGCCCAAGCTAACGAATCAAATCGAATCCTCTCTCAAGATTCGAAATCGAATCGAATCTCGAAGCTTAGCAGGGGCCCTAATATATATATATATATATATATATATATATATATATATATATGCAGTCAAATCACAGAAAAACACGTGATCTTTTTAGTAAGCAAACAACCACAGGGGAAAGGAAAAGAAAACACGAAATCCGAGGGCTTTCGTGATATATTCACATCTTTAGGTGACAAGAAAGAAATAAACAGAATTTACCAAGTAACTGAGTTAAATACACAAACGAAAAATTCCCAAATAGGCAACTCAATTTAAAAACAATAAAACAATCTAAAGATTTTTTCCCAATAGATAACTTAATCTAAAGGCTACTAAATTATTGAATAGATAAAAACTATATAAATGACATTAGACAATTAACATGTACACAAAACAAAAATTATTATAACAGTTCTTAGAAATAGTATTTAATTAAAACAGGCAATTAAGTGGCAAGTATCCAGTGGCCGCTCGTGACTAAAAATTCTAGGGGTGCTGTCTCGAAGAATGGGTTGAAATAATTACTGAAATAAAAGGATGAGCATTGAGCAATGAATAAAAGTTTCAAAAGTTATTGAAAAAGTTATTCAGTGAGCTCATCCTTATATTGTTCTTGATTATTTAAATTGTAAATAAAAAATTTAGGGGTACTGCAGTTCCGCAGTGCCTACCGACGAGCCGCCACTGCAAGAATCTAAGGAAACAAAAGACATGGTGCAATCGTCGTCACATGCTCCTTCCAGAATATTCCGAATATCTAAAAACAATCTAAAAAAATTTTTTCAATAGTTAACCTGTTCAAAAGTCTAATAAACTATCAAGTACATGAAGACTATATAAAAGAAAGGAGCTATTGAAGAATAGGGACCCCAGCCTTCTTTAGTTGAGCTTATAAGGCTAACGAACGAAAATATCACGACCTAACCTAACCAATCGTTAGGTTAACTGTACGCCCTTGACGATTGGTTAGGTTAGGTCATGATATTTTCGTTAGTTAGCCTTATAAAGCTAACTAAAGAAGGCTGGGGTCCCTATTCTTCAATAGGCCCAGAAGAAATAATACAATTAAAATGTACATATAAAAATGTTAACAATTATTAAAATAATATTTATTTAATTAAAGCAAACAATTAAGTGGCAAGAATGCGATCAAAATAATACACCACTTTTTTAACAATGTACGAATCTAATTTATAAAGTCCAGGGCTAATATTAAGAACAAAATCAGCATTATTCTTGATCACACTCGATTCAAGTATATTTCTACTAACAATAGATTTACTAAAACTTAATTTGGAGGCATTTTTCCAGTCAATGGGATGATTAGTGTCCCTTACGTGAATGAAAATGGCGTTAGATTCCTGGCCAGTTCTTATACTGTATTTATGCTGCTTAATAAGTAACTCTAGTGTCTTGCCAGTTTGACCACTGTAAAATTTATTACATATTGTGCGTGGAATTTTATATACACAACCCTGTTCACTTAAAGGGGAATTTTTAATCAATGAATTCTTAATTACATCTAAATTTCTGAACGCGATATTTACGTTAAAAGTCCTCAGCAGTTTCGGCAGATCAAGGAAATTTTCTTTAAATGGTAATGCTAAGACGTTTTTCGTGGTATAAGGACTGTAGGGTGGATCGATTTTACATTTTGTTCGATTTCCATATTCTAATAGAGACAAAAACTTGCGCATGCATGAGAAAATAGCCTCTGCAAAATCTTAACTTAATAGGTAATCATCTTCTGCCCCCGGCAGAGCGATGAAAATCATATTTTAGTAGTCAAAAACGTATTTTTCTTATAATTTTTAAAATATTTCAATATGCATCAAAATTATTCCTAATAACTATAAAGTCGATGAAAAAGACCTCATATGATCGTTTTTCCAAGCGCGTTGTCCTACGTTAATATCTTTTGCCCCCGGCAACAACGTCAAATGTTGAAAAAATAGGTAATTTATATACATATTTTCAGATCGGCTCTTTGTCTTAAATAATGCATTTATATATTTCCCATAGCATTTATATCGTTGCTTAGGCATGAAATAACACACACGCAAAATTTTATGACTCTAGAGTAATATCTTCTGTCCCCGAGAAAAGTCTAAATGTGGATTATAATTACGTTAATGCGATGTTATAAGTACGATAAGTACTAAGTACAGCTCCTCGCTTGCTAATTTTATAAAATTAGCAACCCAGAACTCACCACGAGGAGGTGGCTGTACGTCGAGTTCCTCCCTATCCAGCCCCAACCACCCTTCCTTTGGCTGCATGTCGATTTACATACGGTAATCTTTCTTAGAATCAAATCGTGGAATTTTTGTTCGGGAGTGAAGACGGGAGCGGATGAATCCGTCCCTCTCTTCTATTCCACTTACACTGGCAGAGGCTTCGGTTACTAATTTGATGAGTCTCTCGACCGCTTGAGTATGACAAGGGAATAGTGGGATCAGTCCATCAGGCTGGTCTCCCGTCTCAACAAACTCTTTTATTCGGGTATCAGGTATTGTTTTTGTAACGGGGGTTCGTGTCACCTCAGCCGTTTGCCAGTTGATCATTTCGTAATAGTTTTGACTATATCGTAGAGCAGCTCAGGCATGGCGAAGGCTCGAATTTCCCCCGCTGGTGATTGTTTTGATCGTGCTTTTAATATTCTTCTCCATCCCAATTCTCTTATGTGTTGCTCATCGGCATGTAGCATGGAGATCAAAATATTTTCTGGGTGAGCAAAGAAAGAATTTCTACGGAGGACTTTGTTGGCGATTGTCTTAGATCTTTGAGGCATGGTCTGAGAGAGACGCATCATTTCGAAAAAATGTTTTGCGCCCTCAGTGAAACTGGAGTTTTTCTTTATCTTAAACCAAATTGGTGCGTAAACTGTCATAATGAATCGCACAATTTCGTTGAAGGTGCTGGAGGGTTCACTGGTTGAAATATAGAGGCGCAGAAATCTATTTGCTGTTGTCAGCCACCTGGAATGCGCCATCTTACCTGGATTTCGAGCCGCGAGAGCTGAAGAGCAGCTACCGCTCGACACTGCTCTGTAGATGCCTAACAAATATTTTTGGTCAGTGCTGAACTTGGCATCATCTATGTTAATGTCGGGAGATGGAATGGTATCGAATTCTGTAATTGGAAGTTTTTCGCAGTCGCAGTTGTTTTCCAACTGGTCCAGTAAAGCCCATTGGCCCAATTGTTTTGCCGTCCAAGTCTTGAATGAGGTGTCGCAGTGATAATTCATTACCGTGTAATAGGCATATGATCCACTGAACTGGCCTTTGTAGTTTCATTTCAATCATACTAATGGCTCCACCCTTTCGACTGGCGCGTCAGTGGCAGCTGCTGCTGGCAGCACTCACCAGAGATGACCTTTAAACCCTAGCCTAGAGTCATAAAATTTTGCGTGTGTGTTATTTCATGCCTAAGCAACGATATAAATGCTATGGGAAATATATAAATGCATTATTTAAGACAAAGAGCCGATCTGAAAATATGTATATAAATTACCTATTTTTTCAACATTTGACGTTGTTGCCGGGGGCAAAAGATATTAACGTAGGACAACGCGCTTGGAAAAACGATCATATGAGGTCTTTTTCATCGACTTTATAGTTATTAGGAATAATTTTGATGCATATTGAAATATTTTAAAAATTATAAGAAAAATACGTTTTTGACTACTAAAATATGATTTTCATCGCTCTGCCGGGGGCAGAAGATGATTACCTATTAAGCTAAGATTTTGCAGAGGCTATTTTCTCATGCATGCGCAAGTTTTTGTCTCTATTAGAATATGGAAATCGAAAAAAATGTAAAATCGATCCACCCTAATAAGGAGTCTTGTCTTTTACCTCGTAGAAGGTTACCTTCTACGAGGTAGAAGGTTTTCCTAGTTTTCCTAGTCCTAGTTTAGGTTTAGTCCCGGCCATTATGTCTTCTACAGAGTTAAGACCTGATTGTAATTGTAACGTTTTCCTGCGGAGATATCTGGCACCACTCTTCAGCAAGGGGACAACCGTACGCAGTATGGTTGGAAAAATGGAGTCAATCCCACTCCCGCGCTGGTATCTCACCCCTCGATAGACTGTGAACGGCCTTCGGGTCATTCTATCACAGTGCGACGGAAGTGCAGCTTCACTGTTGAGCTCCCGTCACCGAATGGAAACTTTTTCCCCTCAATCGTTCTTATATATATTGAGATACTGGTTAGTAGGTTAGCTGCGACCTCGACATAATGAGGCTTGTCTTATATGATGCTTAAGCAACTTCCTCTATAATTGGGAATATGGGTCATGCGCAGCAGCCGTGCCTGGGTATCCCCAACAAACTGATGTTCCATGATATTGCTGCAAATATAGCACATGTCCGTGGAGGGTCTCCATCGTTCAATTTCTCCAATTTCAGCTGATACAATAAGCTGCACAAGTCATGCTGTGATTCGTGTAAAGTATCTCTTTCGATGGCTACCCCATATCTGCCCCCGGTTATAATCTTGAACAGCCCTTTGTCTTTAATATTTCTGTTAGCCTTTCATTTTAGAGTCAAAGTATGTGCCGGAGTATCTTTGTTCACGATTTCGTATATTAAATCAGACGTAAGATTTGAACTTTTCAAATTACTATTTAAGTCTCTCACAACATCCTCGGCTGTATCATGTTGATCCGGTCCTAGTGTTACTTCTGTAATGTAGTACTGCGCCTCCCCATTCCGGGCGGCGCGCATTGTATCGTCCCGAGTTACTCTGGCCTTTTGACACACATCACGGTTTCTAAGAACCATAAAAACGGGTTCTTTATTATCAATACTTAAAAATTTTAGCCAATTGAAATTCGCATATTCCCACCTCATATGATTCACGGCCCAATTCAATGGGCCCATGGAGTTCTGTTACAAAGTTGACCAAGGGTGTTCTTAGGATGTACACTTGTACAGGCAGAGAAGAAGAGGACGGGAGTGTGACGTAGAAGTGGTCAGGCGCCATGTTGTATACTATTTAAGCTTCATTATTGCATCAGCTTTTATATGTGTTGAAGCTTTCTGGGTACCCTATCCATTTTATCAGATACATTTTTCTTTTTCCTAAACCTTTGCTGCCTAAAATTTTTAAGATTTTAAACACTTTTTTCCTAAATTAAATATAACTTTCTGCAGCTTCTCGCTGTAAAAGTCCCCTTAGTCCGGTAGCACAGACCCTTATTTTACTGGAACCCTGCGTTGTTTCTTATAAAGCAAATTTTTACATATTTTGGAAGCTTATACCACCCAATTCAAGAATCCATCGGGTGTACACCTGACCCCCGCTTGGCTTTTTCAATATGGCCGGCGAAACTGAAAAAATCCCATATTCTGGTCAATACTTGATGGATTTTGATGATCTTAGTGTCATTTTTAGGGTTTTTTAGGATGATGAGTCGATCTGGAGGGGTTGCAGATACTTTGGGAGTCGTTTTGACCCACATTCGTCAGTACTCAAGGTCATTGGAAGTCAAACACCCCCCGAAATAAGGAATATCCCATATCCCGGGCAGTCGTGGAGATATTTTGGTGATCTTACTGTCGTTTTTATGGTTTTGGGTGAGACTGAGTAGTTCTATAGCGTTTAAAATAAAATCAGGGATTATTTTCCTCATGGTAAGGTGAATTCCAATATGTCTAATTATTCCTCTTATTTTTTTCAGGTTGCTGAGATTATTGCTGATGGTGCTGCCCACCTGGTGGTTTGATGACGTCTTGGTTGTGCTGATTCCAAAATTGTTTTTTGACTGCTGAATATGGAGAATATACCAGGTGAGCATTGTTTAGTTTACATTTGCTGAGGATAAATTATTTCAATGCGATTTGTACTCTGAAGAATGGGTAAACAAAATTCTTATTTTTCAGGTTCTACAAAAGCTGCAGATGAATGTTTATTCAAGGATTTCCTGCGTAGTTGTCCTGGAGGTCAGAAAGGTCTTTCAAATTTTGGGGGGATTCAGAAAATCATAAAAAGCAGCGACATCAGAGGGCATCCAGATGTTCGAGCGAGACTAGAGCCTCTCTTGGAAGATAGAGCAAAAATCCTTTGTTGTCACAAGAACTGTGTTTCCACTTATGTGTCCAAGCCAGGGTTGTGGAGTCGGTCCAAAATTTTCCGACTCCGACTCCGACTCCACACATTGTAAAAATTCGACTCCGACTCCGACTCCGACTCCACACATTGTAAAAATTCGACTCCGACTCCGATCCGACTCCACACATTGTAAAAAATCTAAAAATCCGACTCCGACTCCTCCACAAAATATACGACTCCGACTCCTCTAGTGTTTCACTCTATAATTATCATATAATAAGACATTTCATCACCACCACATAAATCGTCAGGTTACTTTCTAGGATAAGGGAACATTCAAATATTAAGAAGGATGTTGACTTGTAGATATTATCATATTAAGGGATTTTTATTTTTTTCCAATAATATATATATATATATATAAATGAAAAAAATTCTCTTAAACATAATTAAGGTCTAACCAGTAGTAGTCCTACTTAAAATTGAATAACCCTTAACCTAGTGGCTATAACCAGGGTTGTGGAGTCGGTCCAAAATTTTCCGACTCCGACTCCGACTCCACACATTGTAAAAATTCGACTCCGACTCCGACTCCGACTCCGCCCTGAAACGTGCGACTCCACGACTCCGACTCCACGACTCCGACTCCGACTCCACAACCCTGGTCCAAGCGGAGCCAAAATGGAGCCAAGTGGAGCCAAAAAGACTACGTAGTGCTGTTCTCAGTGAAGGCCCAGTATATGACCCTAAAAAACACTGTCTCTTTTGTTTGAAAGTCAGTGAGTGTATATTACCTGAGAAATATGACATCAAAGTTCCGGTGCAATACCGCATTCCAGCATCTAGGTTTATGACCGATAAGCTTGGTGATAAAAAAACAAATTACAAAGATGCGTTCATAGAAAAGTGTAAACTCAAAAATGATGAGCAGGGACAAGTTGTACTCAATAGGTTGTTGGGCATGAAAGGAGATTTACCGGCTGAAGAAGCCCGATACCATAAAGATTGTATATCTACCTTTCATGTTGAGGTTGAGAGAGCTTGCCAGAATAAGTCAAGGGTTGAACCTGAAGACCGCCCCTTCATTGCTTTGTGTGTAGAATTGTCGAAGGACAAAATGAAACCATGGAATTCAATTAAAGTAGAGAAGCTTTACAAAGAGTTAGGTGGTGAGAAGTTGTCACGTAGGTCGCTCATTGTAAAAGTTAAAGATTACTTCAAAGACGAAATTGTAGACTTACATGGGGATGGTATCGCTACGTTGTTAGTTTTCAAAAACTATGCTGCCTCATACCTGAATATTGCCACTGCCATTGTCGTAGCCAAGAAGGGTCGGAAGTTAGACAAGCTGGGGTCCCTTGATGCATGCTTTGACCATATCGAGAAAGAGGCAACAGCGTTCATTGTTGCATGTTATGGGGATAAGAAATCCTCATCTCTTACTGAGTGTCGTCAGCGAGTATGGGCTCAGAAGACAGGGAAGTCGGGAACTGCTGCACCCAAACTATGTTCTCTACCACCAACAACTGAAGCTTTCCATCAAAATGTGCTCAGAGCCCACTACACTGTGGCGAACTGGCTCGATGCACTAAAGTGTGACCCACCACCACTTGATCCTGTGCATTATGGGTGGGAGAGAGACGAAACAAACAGAGTTCTCATCCCAAAAACAGTTGGTGAAGGAGTGTGCTTAGCACCAGATGAAGTTCTGAAGCTAATCAGATGTGGATGTGAATCACAATCAGCATGCAGGGGGAGCATGGGACGCGGAATCTCTTGCACAATGTTCTGTACATGTGGTAGCTGCTTGGATTGCAACGATCCATTGACCCAAAACGCAAACGAAGAGCAGACTGATGATCCTGACGATCCTGACACAACCATATCTTTTGATATTTTCCCCCAATAAATGGTTACCTAATGTGAATAACTGCATCAAAGTAGTCAATGCCAATCCCCCAGCTAGGTGTGAGCTTTGTTTTGCTTACGAGGTCATATCTTGTAGCTTTGCAACCTTCCATAGAATGCATGTGCCCTGCACTTCAGCATAAATTGTGGTTTATATCCGAATATCCATATCCATATAATGTGGGTTATGACATTTAAGCATTATGATCTGGTTTTATCTGCAGAAAGATGTTAAGTGCTCAGCAGTTAGCTAGATTGTAGAAATTGTCACTGAAATAAAGCAAATACAGTGATGTCAACTGTGGCATTATCATATTTCAAGGCCAAACTTTAACCTCAAATGACCTTGACTTGACCCATGGAGTTGAAAAATGATATCCTACTGTTATTATGTGCCTATAGAACTACTCAGTCTCGCCCAAAACCATAAAAACGACTGTAAGATCACTAAAATATCTCCACGACTGCCCGGGATATGGGATATTTCTTATTTCGGGGGGCGTTTGACTTCCAATGACCTTGAGTATTGACGAATGTGGGTCAAAACGACTCCCAAAGTATCTGCAACCCCTCCAGATCGACTCATCATCCTAAAAAACCCTAGAAATGACACCAAGATCAATAAAAACCATCAAGTATTGACCAGGATATGGGATTTTTCAGTTTGGCCGGCCACATTGAAAAAGCCAAGTGGGGATCAGGTGTACACCCGATAGATTCTTGAATGGGGTGGTATAAGCTTTCAAAATATGTCAAGATTTGCTTTATAACAAACAATGCAGGGTTTCCACCCCGTGCAACCGGACTACCTGCAATTTCTTCCCCATTCAAATCTTCATCGTAATACAGCATTATCTCGTCTTTAGGTCTCATATCCCTAACTTTAAAAATCTCACGTGTCCAATCTTGCTCAAATCCCTTCTCGAATTTATTCCCCGAACGCGACAGTCTTACATAATCATTGATTTTGAAACGCCTCGAGCGTGGTGGCACTCTACGAATATCGTTTCTCACCTCACGTTCTGGGTGCGTACCTCTTTCTAAAATTTCGTTAGGTGTTGTTCCAATCGCTCGGTGGTGTGAACGGTTGTAGGATGAGGCCAGCGAATCCACAATATCTATATATCTGTATGTGTTTTTATGTGTAAAATAGCGATGCATGCGTTCCTTTATGGTACGTTGAACTCTTTTAGCTAAAGAGGCCTTATGTATAGAATTGCTAGTGTAATAACTGATATTAAACTCTGTCAACATGTTTTGGAAAGCTCGGCCGATAAATTCTTTCCCCATGTCCGTACAAAAATAGCCAGGAATCCTGTTTTCTTTCAACATCAACGTTTTGGTGGCTTTAGCAACTGTTTCAGGCGATTTATTTTTTAGGGGAATTAGCCACAAATATCTAGAGAATACATCTATTATGAATAGGATGTAGCGGTAGCCTCCATTTTACACTGAATATCTCTACATGTCTGTTAAATCCGCCTGCCAAATAGAATCAATCAAGGCTGCTGCTGTCTTGGCTGTTTTAAACCTTTTTATCACTGGCTTATAAAGTGTATAAGCGTCCTGCTCCCGCAAAAACCTCTCAACATCTCTTTTCCCCACTCCCTCTTTATAAACGTTTCTGTACAGTTCATTAACGCCACCGTAGGAGGCTGGGCGAGAAATGTCATAATAACGTTTACTTAATATGTTATCCATTTGCTATTTTAGAGGCGCGCAGGGATGGCTGGCCGATGTTGTTTGGTCTCTTCTTTCTTCTCTTCAGAGATGTTACCGCTGGGGGTGAAGGCGTGTTCAGCTGTGGTACATACGAAGCTTGTCCAAAGTCTTTTAACCTGTTCAGATTACCTATCATTGTTTTTGGGATGTTTATTTGCTGTAGTCTTGCTTTAATATGTTCCCATCCTGCTGGTGAGGGCCTATCCCACTTTTGCACCAAGTCGTGTACGATATCATTGATGTTCGAACCCTGTACCTTTGTACCTTCAACAACAACCTCACCTGTATCGGTCCACTGTATAATGGGATCCTCACTCAATAGATTATAAAGACTTAAACCTTTATTCCTCAATGTATGTGGGAGACTGCTTTTTAATACATGCTCGATATGTTGCGGAGTCGCTCCGTTGTTCTTTGACTGTTCGTCTCTAGCCTCGGCCCCAGGTCCTATACCTTCACGATGAACGTCGTCCGCGCTGTGCCTAATAACTACGGGGACCTCTGTCGGATTCTTATAATTTTCATACTCATATAATTCTTATAATTTTCGTTCTGCAGAGCTTCATGGTATAAGATTCTTTTCTTATCAGGAGACTTTTCACTGTTTAATAGGTCTAACATTTCGCTTTCCATTCTTTTAAGCCTGCTTTTACGGGGTTCTAGAACCGTATCTGGACTCTTTGAGCTTTGTAGTGAAGCATACACCTCGTGTGAAATCACGACTACTTTCTTCATTATATTAAACTATTCAGTAAAGGTCCCAAAACTGAAAATAAGATGGGCAGGAATGATCCTCTTCTTTGTACGGGTGGGCGAGAAGTCACCGTACACCCGCACGATACGCACCCGAAATCAATTTGAGTTTACACAGCACAGCACAGCACACACTACTATGTACAATGGCAGTCTAGCAACAGTGTCGAATGGCAATCTGGCAACAGTGTCGAAGATAGTGCGTACGTGACAGCCGTACCCATGGAATTTAGTTGTGGTGTTGTCGGTATGGTTGACACAAGCAGTTACTCTGTTGAGGAGCGATTGGTGGCAAGTGTGTGGGTGCATGAGAGACCGCACACGGGACAAACAATGACGCAGGTGATGGCTGTGTTTCGGGAACGGTTTAATAAGGCTCCACCACGAAGAGCGACACTGCTGGATTGGGAAAAACGTGCGTTCGCTCTTGGAAGCGTTAAAGACAGGCCGCGGAGTGGGTGAAAGACAACGCGCTTGGAAACATGTGCAGCGATTGCCGCTTTCATTGAACGTTCCCCAATTAAGTCGATTCGGAAACGATCATCAGAGCTTGGTGTGCCACGGTCAATGATGCGAGACCACATGAAGAAAGACCTGAAAGTGAGGCCGTATCGCCCAACTTTCGTGAATGAACTGTCAGATGCCGACATCGATCGGCGTTATGAATCATGCCGTGCTCTGTTGGACACATTCCCAAGTGCCGTATCCCGCTCAAAGGTTCTTTTCAGTGATGAATGTGCCATCTATCGCAGTTCGCGCGACAGAAATGTGGTGTTCTGGTCAAAAGAGAATCCCCATTTCACGCAGGAGCTGGAACATAATCCACCGCATGTGATGATATGGGCGGGTATGACATCAGGTTATTTGATTGGACCTTACTTTTTCGATGGATCCGTGAACGCGGCATCTTATTCGGCAATGTTGGAGACGTGGTTCATACCTCAGCTCAGAGATAGGGGACTCATGGATGACGTGTGGCTACAGCACGATGGGGCACCCGCACACTTTGCTCTTTCTGTGCGCGACGTTTTGAACGAACATTTTGCAGGCCGCTGGATTGGCCGTGGTTCACCGACATCTCCGGCACCATTACCATGGCCACCACGTAGTCCTGACCTTACCACCCCGGACAATTCGTTGTGGGATATTATCAAGGGAGTAGTGGCTGCGCGTCGCTACATCTGCGAAGAGTTGTGCAGAGCTGTGGAAGACGTCTTTCGCACCATTACTCCACAAATGCTCCGACGCATGTCACAGAGGACATGGAGGCGCATCCGCTTGTGTGTCCAGCATCAAGGTGCACATTCGGATCCACTGGACATGTAACCACGAAGTACGTAAGTGATTCAGATTAATTATGATTGATTATGATTGCACATTGGTTGGTGTACGGTGACTTCTCGCCCACCCTACAATAATTCGCTTTTTCTTACCCACAGATTGACTTTTACGAGCGAGTGCGCGTATAATGTTCTTGTAACGACGTAGGCGAGCCTTCTGAGGGGGTTTCATTGGTACATTACATTTTATAACGTTAAGACAGATTTCACAGATGCATTTTAAAAAGTCGGAGTCGATATTTTTAACAAACAGCTGTTGCAGTGCCCGTGGCAGTCGATGATAGATTTTTATTAATTCACGATATTTCTTTAACCGCTTTGCCATTCTGAGATATACACCGTTTCAGCCTCGTTTGGGAATATATTCGTTCTTAGAAGCCTAAACGTGTTTCGCGGGTGAAGGTCACAAACCAAATATCCGTAACGTTGTCTTATAGCTTCTTTATAAACGTCCAAACTCTCCTTACGCTGATTCAGGAACATTTGATTGGCTAATACCCCAATTTGTGACACATCTCTACGTTGTGCGAATAAGACTAGATATTGTGTATTTAGCGACACATCGCGCATGTATCTATTTTTGAAAAGATGGTGAGAGAACACTGTAACGTTTTATCCATTTCTAACGAGATCATCAGTTACAATGACCGTGTGCTCATTACCTTTTAACGAACTAACATCATATGCACCTTTGTGGAACAAAATAAATATCATCTTGGTATTCGTTGAATACTGACTGGTATGTTGAATAGCACCATATGACTTTATGAACAAATTTTGAGAACATCTCCCCCTTATCTTTAATGATTTTAAGCATAAACACAGTTTTACCACATCCTGTAGGGCCAGATATAATGCATGTGGACGGGCTCATGAACCTGAATTTTTCTACAGAATCCATTTCTAACACGTCACACTCCTAAGTGGAACATTTACAAAATATAATAAAATTTTAAGCGATGCTCCTTATATTCTACATTCTTGTTTTTCTTCTTCTCCAGAGCCGTGAATGATGATGAGGATGAGGTACTGTGCCAGCAACATATCCCCATCATAGATATTACAGATGAGGCTGATAATACCGATGACAGTGTAGTTGTTGTTGAGGCAACAGAGTACCCCATTACTCCCTCTAGTGAACCCCCAGCAACGCCAACTGTAGCATCCCCACGCGACAATTTGAGGAGAAAGCGGGCGCATAACGAAGTTGCTGAATCGCCTTCCACGTCAAGTGTAAAGCGCGCAAGGAGTGCGTCGGATGTTAGATGCACAGTAATAGAGCCCCAGCCCTCTACGTCTTACGACACAGCCCCCCCCACATTAGTTCCTTCTAAAATAAAAACTGTGCCCCCTTATTCCGGTTCAATACCGTCCGTACCCTCCACAGCAGCAGCATCTCATTCTGTAGACAGTAGCATAACATTCGAACTGGCGCGCACCATCACCCCCACCCCAGCCCTGACTAGAAACCGGTACGTAGTCAGGGTCGACCCGCGATCCATGTATAGCAACGGTGTTGAACACGGACTGCAACGTATAGTTGAACGTATTGTGGAGTTTGCCCTTCAGAACAGTGAGGGACGTGAAGCAAGGACGCAACTGTCCTTCGGGTTCGGGTCAGATGACGGCGATATAGATGATTTTTGAAAAGTAATACCCTACAGGCGCTTGGCTGCTGTGGATATAGACTACATGTTGGGTCGTATAATGCAAGCCTCTCAACGTAGCATCGCATTCAACATAGACAATTTCACGATAGATATTGACCATGTATTCCGTGTTGCGGGACATATGGCCACACCTTATACCCTTAACTTTAATTCTCAGGCTATTTACAGACGGCATATAAACATCGAACGTGGTTGCGGCATTATAGCAGTAGTCTTGGCTCATGTTTTTATTGCAATTCTCCTATACTGCTGTGATATTTTTGATGTAAATATATATAATTCGTATTATTTCTGTTTTTGCACATAATGTACGTTAAACAAACATGAATGAAAATGAAGGACATATATATATAAACGATACAGTGTGTGTGTGTGTGTGTGTGTGTGTGTGTGTGCGCGCGCGTTTGAGGCATAGCGATGCTGGTTTGTATGTACGTAAATAACTGTGTACACCAAATACGGCTGGCTGTGAGGTGAATAGGCTGCCTTCTAAGCCTGATGCTAAAGACACCATTATGCGATGCTCCATGGCTACGGATGGATCTTCTCTCTCTATCCTTGTGTTTAGGCTACCCACACACCCACATGCATTATATACTTTTGTGGACCTGAGCAGCCTTAGGTTAGGATACCCTTAGAGTTCACATACATATATATAGAAGAATCTTTTCTATACATGCATGCACACCCACGTGTGTATATATATATATATATATATATATATATATATATCGTAAAGAACGACGCTTGTATAGGAGATATTCTTTACGTTATTTATACTGCGTGTTCTTTGCAGTTGAATGTGTATATATATATATATTGTGGGCCTGAGCAGCCCGGTTAGGTTACCCTTGGAGTTGACAAATATATATAATTTTAAAGGGATGAAGAGGGCCTGAAAGGGGTGAAGCTGGGGGTAAAAAACACTCGCATCATGTTGCATGCAATGTTGCAAGTTGCAACGTTTCACGCAATGTGTTGCAATGTTTCACGCAGTTTCATTGCACTCTCCCATTTTGCGGTAGTACTACTTTCACGTTACAGGTACACCTGACATGATGCTTGCGGATCTTTACCATATTCCAGACATGACGCGTTACTGAGCCTCCGATCCCATCAACGGGACCCTTACTATGAGAATTCACAAAAAAGTTGCAAGTGATCTTAATTCCATGCTTCTCTTCTAGGGTTGCAATGGCTGCCAAAGTGTACTTGTTCTTGAACTGTGAGTGTGCGCTATCAGACCAGATTGACATTTCTTTCATACTTTCAGGTTTATCCTTTGTACATTAACTTACTGATGTCACTGATATGCTGTAAACAACTGGTGATTTTGTTTTCTTCAACAGTAGTTCTTGTTAAAAAGTAACTTCTCAACTTTATAAATCTATTTGGTTGGAAAAATTACCTTTCATCCAATGATGGTATTGGACAGAGAAATTCTGTTGACTACTAGTTGGCTGCAGTCTACTTTCTGTTCTCTTCAGGAAATGGACGTTTGTGAAGCATTATGGTAAGATAGCCTTGAAAGTGCTGCCATATGTATCAACCTCGTTTCCAGGTCCTGGGCTCAGCTCCAGCCCCGATGACAATCTAGACCATTGATGATCTCTACACACAAAGATTTTGTTACTCACATTACACACCTTTGATAAATTGTTACTCACGTTACATCGTTATTCACGTTAACAAGTTTGACACCCTTTTGTATTTTATGGATACTTGATTATTTCAGTATTTTTTTTCCTTAAGTTATTGGGCATGACAAGCAGATGAGAGAATAGCATTTTGAAGGTTTTACCATGGAGCAATAAAAAATAAAAAGAAAGATATAATGTTTTAGTTACTCACGTTACAGATGACTGACACCAAAACTGCATCAGATGGTAAGGTTACATTTTAACCGATTTTGCTAATTCAACTGCTGATTTCAGGACACTAATATCTCTACTGTCCAGTGATAATGATTTATTACCTATTGTTTTGCCTTCATGGAGAAATATTGAGTTGGTTCTCTACATTTTTCAGGTGGAGAAAAATGCTTTCTCGATTGAAATAGTGAAAATGCCATGGAAAATTTATTTTTCCATCTATCTGTTTAAGTTCTTCTGTATGTTCACCCTTGATATTTCTAGATAAACATCCAGTGCCTTACAGGGAAATATACGAAATATAAATTTTCAGTGTTCATCATACCAGTTACGTGGAAATGCCTATATATATACAAGTAGAAAACACAGAGGGTGCCAGATACACAGGGAAAACTTTGCGAAAATAATACGGGAGAGGAAATCTGGAGAATATGTATAGTCCCATGGTCAGACCAATTTCAGTCCTTTTCCGCGTATGTTCGTTTGTTCAGAACTTCATTGATGTTCGTTTCACCAAAACTTGGCGTTATGTTATTGTGTTGTTTGATTCCTCCGTTTAGGTATAATGAAGCGTCTGTTAAGTGTTAACAGGGTTGTCGTAGCGAAAACACGTTTCAGTGAAATCATTCTTCCTCTTCGTTGTTGTTGATCTTCCTTCTACAAATCTCCCTCTCAATTTCATGCGTTCTCTAAGTCTGGTCATTACTTTTATTGTTTTCAGTTCGCCAGACATATTTCTCGTCGCAGTTTTTGTGGTCTGATAAGTATTATTTGCTTAGATATGCAACCTAAACGGTAAAATAAGGGTAAAAGCCTGTTCGCATGTAAACAATTCTACAAGAATGGTATAGTTTATACAGTAGTTATAATCTCACACACACACACACACACACACACCAATATATATATTATATATATATATTATATATATATATATAGAGAGAGAGAGAGAGAGAGAGAGAGAGAGAGAGAGAGAGAGAGAAAAGTCTGTATTTTTTAATGACATTTTGTTTTTTCTTTGACCTTCGTCAGGAGATATTGTAATATGGAGGTAAATTCGTTGGCCACTCATACCTTATGGTCCCATAGTTTTGCGGCGATTTCCGAAACGTTCTTTATGTAAAAGATGAATCGTTTATTTTCATTCTTCGTTTTGTTCCGTGGTCCGTATCTTTGGCTCTTAGTCACAAAATTTCTTTCAGAACTGTTGTCTTCCAGTATTTTCTTTTCAAGCTTCTTTCTTCTTCCTTTCTGATTCGTGGTTCCTCCTCTGTATGTTCAGAATCGTCTGATCATCAGCGTGGTTGTCCACTTTCTGAAGTCTAATGTCTCGTTTTTAGTCTCCTCTTTCTTAATTCTGATGTTTTTAAACTTTCTTTTGTTACTGTGGTGGTCACTAAGACGTTGGTGAAACGTAATTTACAGTTCGATTCTTTTTCTTTGCGAAACATATTCCTATTGACGGAGATATGTCTGTTGTCGACGTGATGAAGTCATATTCTTATGGGAAGTGATCGGAGTCAAGCTATTAGTACTGTACTTAGATATAGGCGACCCCATTGAAATATCTGCCTTCTGATGATATACGCCTCCACCAATTCAAGGCAGAGATCAACCACGCAGCTTTAGTTCTCTCTCTCTCTCTCGAGTCGTCTGACATTGGGTATGAATTCTTGGTCACGACTAATTTTTCTTTAATGTAGGAAGGATGGGCCAAAGGCGAACGCCCACAAAAACGCCTCCCATAAAGGAATAACAGAACCAAAATTAAAAGACGTGCTAATACCTGCTATAATATATAGCAGGTTAGATGTGAAAAGAGCGATGACTTCAAACAATACCATTATTTCAGCATTTCATATCTCAATAATTCCCAAGTTTATAACTGATCGTTTTTTCGGATCTCTTAAAATCTTAAAAATCGTTTTGACAAATGTGAAGAAAAAGCTTTAAAAGTTGAGTTGTTAATCATGAACGCATCCATTGTGAGAAGTGATAAATGGTTTTCAGAGAGAGAAAGAAGGATAAGAGCATAATTATTACAAGACCAGCTAAGGGTTGTAATCTTGAAGGCCAAGGCGTACTTAGAGATGAAAGAAATTCACTCTGATTCATCTCAATTTAGAAGGGTCTATGACAGTCTTGTCTAATTTGTTGAGATTAGAAGACAAGCTTAGTAGATTTCCCTGAAGATTAAAGAGCATGCAGAAAGCTCCTCAACTCGGTTTCACACCAGGAAGGATGTACGGTTTCCGGAAAGTTCATGAATCTAGTGTCTTTGAGATCAACTTTAAAATTATGTCTTAATTAAATTTACTGTACCTTTGTCAGCTGAACTCTGTTAACAATTACACTGTAAAGGCTTCTTCCAATTTGTTGAGGAAATTAGTAAATTTGATAGTGCCCATTTAACGTTCTTGTGTAGCTTCGGCATAACCTCCTTCTTTACCATTCTCTCCCTCCGGAAAACTGTACATATTATCACTTTTACAAAACAACAAAATTTTTACCAAACTACATTCGTTAATATGAGTTTAATAAAGTTAATTTATGAAAATTATTAGAACTTTCGTGTAACGATAATCTAACTGGTCATTAAACTTAGTAATAAGTTGAATGACCAGGTACTTGGCGTAGCGATAGGGTCTACTCTGGCACCAAACTATAGCCAATGCCCTCGTATGTTACTAAGAGGAGATCCGATTGAATAATTCCTGTCATTTTAAATCAGTTTACACGAGGTATTTACACTGTACAGTAAAGTTCGTATGAAGCCATCAAGTCGCAGTAAGTACCTACTGTAAATGGTCATTTTGTAACTTTAACGTCCCACGTAATAAACGAATAAACGGTTCCTAACAATGACTATAGACTCCCTGTTTGGGCATAGTTTTCTAGTCCATAGGGTCAAAAAGAGAGACGCTAAGTTCCTGGTTAGTACTGTAAGAGGGAACGAAGCAGTTTTTCCTTCTTTTTAAACACATATTACCTATCACATGCTTTTCCATAAGTTACGTTAATCAACACATAAAAATATGAAGTACACTTCGCAGTAGGAGCCAAACACTACTTAGTTACATTTTCCATAAATATAAAACTAACGTTTATGGGATTTTTATTCTGCCAATAAAGCTTATCATTATCATTATCATTAAAGCCGGAAATTTTTATAGGGTTAAATTATGAATGCCCGTATTTTGAACGTTACCAATATGTACCGGTCGTCCATAAAGGGTTAATGCTATAGTTCATAGCAGTGGAATTATAAATTATGCTCAGATTACTTTTCTTTACATACGCAATTTAAATTTTTTAGGACAAGAAATTCCTTACAAAACATACAGGTCCCCAAAATAAGCTTCAACTTTTAAAGGTAATAAATAAATTAAGTTATCCCTTTATTGGTATATCTACTAACATGTACAGTATATACTAGGGGTACTCAATATATTTTGTCCCACCCTTTTTTCTTAGCTAAATAAGAGGCCATGGGGCTGAAATGTCTTTTGGGGCGTAAGTTTGAACTTTCTGCGCTTCACATAAACGGATTTTTCCAGTTTGAACCTCCCCTCCTTCTATAAAACCACTGGTTAACGCAGTTTCGAAAATGGCGTCTGAGAGTGATGTGCGTCGTAAATAGAGAGCTGTTATCGAGTTCTTAACCGCAGAGAAGGAAACAGTTGGAAATATTCAAAAACGTCTACAAAACGTTTACGGAAATGCTGTTGTTGATCGAAGTACAGTTGGACGCTGGTCTAAACGTGTGAGATCATCGGAGAGAGGGAGAGCCAGCCTCGATGATGAGCCACGCAGCGGTCGCCCGGCATCGGCTGTCACATTTCACACTGTACAACGGGCTAACAGCATCATTCGATCAAATCGGCGCGTCACATATAAGGAGCTATCACTCGAACTAGGAATTAGTGAAGGAAGTGTGAATACGATAATTCAGTAACGGATACTCAAAAGTGTGTTCACGGTTTGTTCCTCGCGAACTGACTGAAGATCACAAAGCCCAAAGAAAAGAAATTGTTTCTGAGTCGTTGGTTCGATACGAAACAGAAGGGGATGACTTCCTTTCACGAATTGTGACTGGGGATGAGACTTGGGTACATCACTTTGAACCTGATACAAAACGCCAATCTATGGAGTGGCATCACGCAGACTCCCCACACAAGAAAAAATCAGAATGGCTCTCTCTGCAGGAAAGGTTATGGCCACCATCTTCTGGGACATGAAAGGGATGATTCTGGTAGACATTATGAAGAAAGGACAAACAATCAACTCAGAGGCATATATTGCTACCCAACAGAGACTCCAGAGACGTATGAAGCGAGTTCGACCGGAGAGAAAACTGGAAGACGTCCTTCTTTTGCACGATAACGCAAGACCACACAACAGTTTGCAAACAAGAGAGGCCATCACAAAAATGCGCTTGACTCTGTTACCCCACCCTCCATACAGCCCGGATCTGGCACCTTCAGACTTCCATTTGTTTGGGCCAATGAAGGATGTTATTCGTGGAAGAAAGTTTCAGAGTGACAATGACGTTGTTGAGGAGGTTAAGAGGTGGCTCTAGCGGAACTCAGCGGACTTTTACCAGCATGTAATAAAGGCCCTTGTTTCGAGGTGGAGGAAAGCCGTAGAAAAGGATGGAGACTATGTGGAAAAATAAAAACTTGTAAAAAAGGTAACTACTTGTGAACAAAATTTCTGGAACTTACAAGGAAACTTGGAAAGAAAAAAAAAAGGTGGGGAAAAATATATTGAGTGGCCCTCGTGTGTGTGTGTGTGTGTATATATATATATATATATATATATATATATATATATATATGCAAAGGACCACAGAGAAAAGGAAAAGGAAACACGAAGTCCGAGCGCTTTCGTGATATATTCACATCTTCAGGGACAAGAAAGAAATAGACAGAATTTACAAAGTAAATGAGTTAAATACACAAGCGAAAAAAATTCCCCAATAGGCAACTCAATCTTAAAACAATAAAACAATCTAAAACTTCCCCAATAGATAACTTAATCTAAAGCAGTGATGCACAAACCCTGGCCCGCGGGCCAAATGTGGCCCCCACGGGTCTTTTCAATTCACATTTTTCACATGAAAAGGGTAGCTACCCAAAGAAAAATCTGAAATATTACCCCTGGTTATAAAAATGCATATTTATAAAAAATAGAATATCTATATATCTGGCCCCTACATATAAAACAGATGGTTGGTTTGGCCCTCACATCAAAAAAGTTTGTGCACCACTGATCTAAAGGATACTAAATTATCAAATACATAAAAAACTATATAAAGGAAATTATACAATTAACATGTACACAAAAAATTATAACAGTTATTAGAAATAGTATTTAATTAAAACAGGCAATTAAGTGGCCATTTCTCAAAAAAAAGACCTACCGTTTTTAAATCAGCGTAAAAATCTACATTAAATATCTTATTTTCAAAAAATCGGAAACAGTCCAAATTTCGGAAAAGCTCCCCATAATCTTTTCAAAATTAAAAAAAAATGGTATCAACGTCAAGAGCCTCGGAGTCCCCTAGGGAGAGGACCATAAATGTCCCCACTTCTGGCTCCCTCGCTGCCGATACCGGGAACACAGACCCGGTCAGCGGGCCTGAATCTGCTACCGCCCATTCGAGATGTTCTGAGCCTCTACCTG
>JAJOZX010000077.1:970000-1210000 GCA_023014485.1 Bathynomus jamesi
CAACAGTATAGTAACATCCTTTGCAGACGATATAAAGATCAGCAGAAAAAATTAGCGATGCAAATGAAGTGAAGGCCTTGCAGAGGGACACGAACAAAATATACAAATGGTCAGAAGACGACAACATGACATTTACCACCGAGAAATTTCAGCTCTTGAGATATGGTAGAAATGAGGAACTTAAACAGACTGCATATTATGCTCCAGATAGACAGGAAATTCAGAAAAGCATGAAGCGATCGATTTGGGTATAATAATGACCGATGATGTCAAATTCGAAACACCAGATCAGTAAGCGATAAATAAAGCAAAAAGAGTCGCGGGACAGGTACTAAGAACGTTCAAAAGAAGGGACAGGACAGTAATGATTCCCCTGCTGAGAACACTGGTTATACCAAAACTTGAATACTGTTCACTGTGTTCAGTCTTGACGTCCCCATATAAAAAGGAAGAAATTAATAAACTAGAAAAAACTCAGACACATTTCACAGCCAAGATTGATGGCTGCAAAGAATTCAACTATTGAGAAAGACAACGTAAACTAACTTCGTATTCTCTGGAAAGAAGAAGAGAGAGATACACCATAATCTACATATGGAAAATGATCGTAAAACTGGTACCAAACCTAAAACTAAACCTAGTAACCATCCAAACAACGCTGGAAAATAGGAAAGGCAGAATGTGTAGTGTTCCCAAATTAAAGGCCCGACAAGAGACCTCTTCAACACTGAAGGAAAATAGCTTGGTTATCAGGGGGCCAAGACTTTTTAACCAGCTTCCAAAGGAGCTCAGAAACGTTACAGGGGTCAAAGTTGAAGTCTTCAAGAGAAGACTAGATGCCTGGCTCAGGACGGTACCAGATGAGCCAAGTGTACCTGGCTATGTGCGGTGGAGAGCGCAAGAAGGTAACTCGCTTCTCCACCAAGCCAGGCCTAGAGGAGGGGCCATCAGCATGACCTTAGTAGTATGCTCGCAAAATGGACGTGCAAGAATGTTGCAATGCAATATTGATCAATGCTGCAAAGGGGTTATGCAACAAAAGGGGTAGGGGTTATGCAGCAAGGGGAGGGATGTTGCAATTTGGTATTCAACAATGGGGTGTTGCAAGACGGTCTACAACAAAGGGGGAGTGCATGTTGCAAGATGTTATGCAACAAAGGGAGAGGGGGGAATGTTGCAAAAGCAACAAGGGGTTATGCAACTTGGAGGCGGAGTTATCCCCCAAGAGAAAGAAAGAGGAGAAGGAGAGAAAGGAAGAGAGGTGTTCGCCTGGCAGGAGCAAAGCGCATATTAACAATTCAGCCGAGCGGTCGTTGTCTTATAGGGCCCCTAATCAGCCATCTGGCTTAATCCGCCAGTTGGCGTATCTGGCTGAGTTGCCAGTTTGCGCTATTTATTTAATTAAAGCATATATTCTGGCTTAATCCGCCAGTTGGCTTAGAAGGCTGAGTTGCCAGTTTGCACTATTTATTTAATTAAAGTGTATATTCTGGCTTAATCCGCTAGTTGGCGTATCTGGCTGTGTTGCCAGTTTGCGCTATTTATTTAATTAAAGAATATATTCTGGCTTAACCCGCGAGTTGGCTTAGAATGCTGAGTTGCCAGTTTGCACTATTTATTTAATTAAAGCATATATTCTGGCTTAATCCGCCAGTTGACTTAGAAGGCGTAAATGGCTTGTTCAGGTGTACAGGTTGAGTTGCCAGATAGCACTATTTATTTAATTAATGCATATACTCTGGTTTAGAAATCCGCATTAGAAGCCAGCCAATTGGTATAATTACATACCGTGTACAACCAAAAGAATTAAATAAAACACCATTACATTATTCTGTTTATTTAGGCGAATTAATGGAAATATATAGAAAATAAATATACAATGGAATATATATGATCAAAATAATAATAACACACGGACGATGAATATATAATAAATATACAATGAAATATATGATCAAAAATAACAATAGCATAAGAAACACGAACTGGAAATATATAATAAAAAATATACAAAACGTTGTATTATCAATATTTTACTACAGGAAAAAAAATATATATACAGTTATAAAATAATTAAATATATTGAAAATAATAATATACGAAGCGTATAATCAAATGCATATTAGTACAGGAAATGTATATATATAATTAAATAAATATACATCCCTAATGTTCTACTGGGTATATTAAATAAATAAAAATAATAATATACGAAACGTATAATCAATTGCATATTAGTATATATATATATATATATATATATATAACACACAATTAAATAAATAAATATCCATCCTTTATGTTCTACGGCGCAAAACGCTAAACTCACACGTAATCATCGTTATTACTTTGTACTACGCGGTAAAACCGTCCAAGCAACACCACCGTTTAACTTGTACGGATGCCTATACTCGACATAAATGGCTTTCATATCGTTCAATACTATTTTTGTGCCCACTTTACATTCGGTTGGCAAGTTATCTTTAAACACGGCTAGAATACAATCAAAAGCACGCACAAAGAGGTCATCGTTAACCACAACATCATTATTAAATACAAGTTTATAAACACGCCTTTCCAATCGAAGGTTTTTTCTTACCGTCCCGAGCTTTTCAATCGTGAACTCTTCCTCACTCTGTATAACGGCAATTGAAATAATCTTCCAAGTCGTAACGACAGCTATTCATTATATAGAGGTACAGCTCTTCAGGGTGAACAGTATACACAAGCTCTGCCCTGTACCGCTCAAGTGCTTTGTACCAAAGTTCAGGATATTTCGAAGAATCTAAACCTTTTAAATATGCATCCAGCGCTAGACCATTCTCGTCTTGTTCATTCCTACATTCGATAAATCCGTCGAGCAGAGCGGTGTATGCGTATTCAAGAACCGTGTCAAAATAAATCATATCCGTAACACGAGAGTCTAATATAGGCTTCAGCTTGCGGAATCCAACGATTTCAAACATTCTGTCGAAGAAGAAACGGCTTCGCGTAGGGACAAGAACGTTATTATCAGAGGCAGTCTTGCACATCAGTCGTATATCAATGCATGGCTGTTCGTTATTTATACACAACGTGCAGACAACGGCATATGAGGGGGCGTCACTAATCTGCTCTCTTCTTGTACCTACACCTGCAGGTATTTTATAACGGTCCTCTACCCACTTCTCAGCTATCACGAAGATTCTATTCATCTCCTCAACACTTAAATAAATAACATTACGTTTACCAGAGTTTGCTTGCCTGCAAATCGTTTCAAGTACATAGTTAATGGTGCCAGTTTCACGCCTGAACACGCGCAATGACTTCGTCACGGAGACATCGTACGAGGCGTTGAGAATGCTTCTCAAAGGAAGTTTCATCGTATTACACGTCCACACGGTTCAAGCTCTGAGATGACTATGAGCCGCAGGTGGACGGAACGGCTAGACGGGCAGTGAGTCACGCTGGTGAAACGTGTACGGGTTTGTTCGAACTCGTGTGTTTCGTGAGGTACATGGGTGGGCGGCTCGCTAGGGAGGAGCGAGTCACACCATAAAGTGCTGAAGCGTGTACAGGCTTGTTCGAACACTTGTGCCCTTGGACAAACAGAATTTTCCGCTACATGAAACAATACCGGCTTTAATGTTTTATCACTCACCAAACGTTCATTTCCACAAACTAAACATCTTCACAATCCGGTGCACTATTTGAGAGAAACATATGCCCATATTTATCCTTTTTGTTTAACAAGCGATACTCGTCTCTAACGTCTGTTAAAAACTCACACAGCCCATTAGCCACAATCTCACTACAAACCTCGTCATGATATATATTAATATAATGGTAAAAATACTGAAGATTCCCATGATGACAAGATTTATTTTCAACCGTAGGGTACGAGTAGTCGGTATGGTGTAACATGACATAATATCGCTTGTGACACCACTCATCAACAAGACTCACTATCCATAACCGTTGCTTATCTTCTGAACGTGTTGTTTCTTCTACTTCGCGGTATATGTGAGCCTTTATAAAGGTTAGGTCTACAACATACTTCAATACATCGTTTGTACTACGAAATCCTACACTGCCATCGCCAGAATACCCGTAGAGTATTTGAAAACTTGGTCCTTCGCGCGGCTCAATGTAGCCTTAAAAGTATCAAAGGAGGGGGGAATAGGGAGTTTTTCAGTATCCACCACATCTTGGCACTTTGTCGAATACCACTTCATAAACGTTGAGCACGCAATATTAAAGGTAACCATTACTATTTTTTCTACGCGGGAGAATACACGTCTGAGCTCAAGGGTATGCAGAGGTGAACTGAGCACGCAGGGAAAAAGATATGCTCAGGTAGCGGCAGGACTCACGTTGCCGATCTTATAGTGGGTGGAGCTTAGCTTTTTACTGTACACACATACACGCACGCATGCAAAGGAGAAAATGAAACCTTAATTAAAACAAATATACGTGATAAATAAACATATCAATACATATATATATATATATATATATATAAATACAATCAAGGATTAAGGTAGCCAAAGGGTACGGTATCATAGCTACCGGGCACCTGGTAACGCTTCCTATAGGTTTTACGGCATACATTCGTGCCCGTAAGTTCCTTCACACACCCAAGTTTCTGCGCCCGAAAATTGTGCGTCCCCACAGTCAGTTGGGGTAGCTGGTCACCCTCATCATCATCCAAGCACACTAGATCCTTCAACGAGTCAAAGTTAACGACTCGACGGTTCGCATGGTTAAGCGTGGTACCCTTAGCCTTCACAATATACTTCATATCATCCCCTACCCTCACCCGTACCCCATAGGTATTTGGCCCTGTTGAGACATAAGAGTCGGCGTATGCGATGTCTCCATACTCATCCTTGATCTCATCAGTAAACTCTCTGAGGAATTCACCAATAGGAGGCATGTATTCACCTTCCTGCGGGCGTAGGCCGTTGTGAAACTGGCTACAAGTATGTTTGTAACCCGTGAGGTATCTGTGGCCAATTCGGTATTGTTGTACTTTATTATGTAAGAATTACCTACATTCACGATCTCCATAACCTCTTTATCCGGAGCGTTGGCATAATCCCAGACTTCACTATAACTTTGTGCCAAATGGACGTTCCCTTTGCCGGTATTCTGCACAAACTTTCCCCAAAGACTGTTTACACACAATTTTGCACTGAAGCGCTTGCCATGATTCTTAACAATTTGGGATCGGTCAAGCTGTATGCCCTCATGGGCACGGTAACGCTGAATATAAGCCGTTTTTCATCTTCGGTATCAAACCGTCGCGGATATCCTGACGCCTCAACCTTATACTTCAAAAAAGCGTTTATATATGGTGTGAAAAGGTTGGGTAGCTCCTGAAACCTCCACACCTCATGTATCTTCATTATTCTATACCCATGGCGAACGGCTAGGGCCAGCTCAGGGCTTGTGTATACACCTCTGATCTTACGCTGGTGAGGTGGATGGCCACAATCACCATTGTTCTCTTCTGCGCACTTCACGCACAGGGGGAGCTTGTAATCTATAACGACGGGTAAGATCGGCATCCATAAATCGCGAGGGGGGAGCACGTCTACGAAAGAGAGTCCAAAGTAGCGCTCATTCAAGTTAACTGAAAACTCTTCGATGGCTGGTATGGTGAGACCACCATTTTCTCAGGTGCACCTATGGGGTACGAATTGTTCTTCATCACGTAGGGCTATAAAGAGCAGAAGTCGTAGTAATGGAGTTTCACGCCCTCCATAGAAGGAAAGTATAGCTTGAACGGATTTGTACGCCCTCCAAACAAGCTATCACCGCATTTGAGAGGATTCAGCACCATTGAACGTTTGATCGTGTTTATTTCTTCACGGTACTGTCCATCTGTTTCCATCCGTGCATCATACTCATGCTCCCACAAGACTTTGTGAGTGAACTGGGAGCCTATAAGTTGATCGCGGGCGCGGGTCCACGCAAGACTGTCGGCAGGAGATCTACCGTGGATATCTCCTACGATTCCACACTCAGGACGGGGGCATCCGTGCCACCAGCAACCGTTAAAGGAGTACACAGTCTTCTCACCAGTGGCACGGTTTTCACTTAGACCATCAACCCAAAAAACACGACCATTAACCTTAATGGGTACTTCACCCGTGTTGCGGGCATGCTTTATGTATACACCTGTCTGCTGCTGTAGGTGTATGAGCCAGTAAATAGCCTTGTGCCCATAACTGCGGGGATTGTTTCTGTGGATAACGGCTAAGGTGTCTTTAGGCATGAAGTTATTCTTGAACACCGTAAAACATAATGAGGCGATGGTGGTTGCGACTTGCAACGGATCGCATTTGAAACGACCTATGTACATCCTTCTAAAGGCCTGGAAACATACTCTAAGCACGCGCACATCATTCACGCAATAACGCTCACATTCATCAGCTATATTATAAGGATTACATTCATTAAAACTGTTGTAGTATCGGTCAAAATCTTCACGTTCATCTGTACTCATACATTCATAGTTAAAGTAATGTTTGGGTGGAGGTAGTCCTACGTAATTTAAAGTTTCGCTAGTGAGGAATGTGTAAGGGAAATATCCTTTTGAAACTTCAGCGGCTACGCCCATCACCTTGGGTAGCTTTGCTAATTTACAAGGTGTGAATAATAAAGTGTCTTCAAACTGTACATTACCTCTTATTTGCATCTGTATTAGTTTGTTGCCTCTTTTCAAGGGATCACCTGTAAATATCTCAGATGACTCGTGCTCAAGCAACTCCTTATAAAGGAACTGTGTGTCAAATTTTGCCCCGTTATGGGCGAGAATATACACAGTCATTTTTTTGAACTTGTCCGCTAACTTCACAATATAGGACACAAAGAGTTTCACAGGGCTCTCGTGGGCATTCGTTTTAATAACGTTTGTACGTTTACCACATTTGTGACACTCATCACACTCGCTCTCCATAAACTCATCACAGATAGTCTGGCTTACAAGTAAATGTGGAATAACCTCTTTGGTTTCAGCATTCGTATATGTTTCTATATCGTCTGTTTTTAGGTTTGGCGTCTTTCATATAACATACATGCTTTACTCCAACCGCCTTATATTTCTCATGGCATGGAGAACAGTGAATTTCATCACATTTGTGCTCAAACTTTCCCCAATTATCCATCATATGAAACATACCACATTCACAGATTCTCATTTTCCTGCACGTGACAATTGATTTATGGAGCTCAAAACAGTTATTATTGAAAAATGTGCGTCTACACACATCACAATCCCTCTTCTCAGTTTCAACTACACGGCTTTCACATTTGGAGCTTTTACACTGCTCACATACCATGTGGCAATCTTTACAATGTTTCACTATATCATCCGCAAACTCGATACATCCCTTACACAAATCATGATGTCGTCCATATTTTCGACTTTTATCATAACTCGCGTAAAGGTCCCTTATATTACGGATGGGTAGATATGTTGTTCCTGCCTGACAGCCCTAAAATAAGTAGGGGTCTTGTACGATCTCTCACACTGCTTTTAAAAACATACACAGTCCTACGACGATCATCCATTCCAAATACAACTATACGAGCATTCATTTCCTGTTCTACCCTTCTCAGCTCTTCAGGACCCATATTACAGTCAAATTCAAGTTTACAGTCTACAGCTAGTTTACGGGCACGCTCCACTACCGTAGGCAACCAAATGTTTTTGACCCTGTATTTAGTACAGTAAACATACGGGCCAAGACTACTGCTATAAAGCCGCAACCACGATCGGCGTTTATATGCCGTCTATAAATAGCCTGAGAATTGAAGTTAAGAGTATAAGGTGTGGCACTATGACCCGCAACACGGAATACACGGTCAATATTTACCGTGAAGTTGTCCATATTGAAGGCTATACTACTTTGAGAGGCCTGCATTATACGGCCTAATATATACTCTATATCTTCAGCTGCCAAGCGTCTGAACGGTATTACTACCCAAAAATCATCTACATCTCCGTCATCTGACCCGAATCCGAAGGACAGCCTCGTCCTGACTTCACGTTCGTCGCGGTTCTGAAGGGCAAACTCTACAATACGTTCAACTATGCGCCGTAGTCCGTGTTCAACACCATTACTATACATGGATCTAGGATCAACCCTGACTATATACCGATTTCTAGTCAAGGCCGGGGTGGGGGAAGCGGTGCGCACCAACTCGAATGTTATGCCATCCTCAACAGAACGAGAAGCTGCTGTGGAGGATGTACCCGGAATTGAATAAGGGGGTATATTTGAGGAAGGTACTATTGTGGAGGTTGTGTCGTAAGACGTAGAAGGTTGGAGCTCTATTACTGGTAGTCTAACAACCGGCTCAATCCTGGCGCGCTTTATACCTTTGAACTGGCGCGTGCTACAGGTGTCGCTGGTGAGGATTCGTCAGCGGGGATGGATTCTGTGATCACAACTGCATGGTCAACAGGTTCGTCTGTGATATCGATGATGGGGTGCTGTACATCGTCGTCATTCACGGTTCTGTGGAAGAAGAAAACAAAATATAAGGCAGCACTCAAAATTTGTAATATTTTGTAAATGACCCACTTAGGGTGTGACGTGTTAGAATGGAATCTGTAGAAAAATTCAGGTTCACAAGCCCCACATGTATTATATCTGGCCCTACAGGATGTGGAAAACTGTATTTATGCTTAAAATAAAATTAAAGGGAGAGATGTTCTCAAAATTTGTGCATAAAGTATATGGTGCTATTCGACGTATCAATCAGTGTTCAACGAGTACCAAGATGAAATTTGTTCCACAAGGGGTCTATGACGTTAATTCGTTAAAGGGAATGACATACAGTTATTGTAATTGACGATCTCATGTTGGAAATGGATAAAACGTTTGCCGAGACATTTACAGTGTTCTCCCACCATCTTAACATAAGCGTATTCTTCATCAGAATCTATTTTTCAAAAATAGATACATGCGCGATGTGTCGCTAAATACACAATATCTAGTCTTATTCGCACAACGTAGAGATGTGTCACAAATTGGGGTATTAGCCAATCAAATGTTCCCGAATCAGCGTAAGGAGTTTTTGGAGGTTTATAAAGAGGCCACAAACCAGCGTTATGGATATTTGCTTTGTGACCTTCACCCGCGAAACACGTTTAGGGTGCTTCTAAGAACGAATATATTCCCAAGCGAACCTGAAACGGTGTATATTCCAGAATGACAAATAGGCTAAGAAATACGTGAATTAATAAAAATCTATCAACGATTGCCCCGGGCACTGCAACAGATGTTTGTTAAAAATATCGACTCTGACTTTTTAAAATGCATCTGTGAAATCTGTCTTAATGTTATAAAATGTAATGTGCCAATGAAACCCTCTCAGAAGGCTCGCTTACGTCGTTACAAGAACATAATACGAGCGCTCGCTCATAAAAGTCAAACTGTGGGTAAGAAAAAGCGAATTATTGTACAAAGAGGAGGATCATTCCTACCCATCTTATTTTCAGTTTTGGGTCCTTTACTGACTAGATTAATATAATGAAGAAGGTGGTTGTGATTCCGCACGAGGTGTATGCTTCATTGCAAAGTTCAAAGATTCCAGACACGGCTCTAGAACCCCGTAAAAGCAGGCTTAAAAGAATGGAAAGCGAGTTGCTAACCCTATTAAACAGTGAAAAGTCACCTGATGAGAAAAGGATCTTGTACCAAGAGGCTTTGCAGAAATTTCTTCATGAGTACGAAGATTATAAGAATCCGACAGAGCTCCCGTGGTTATTAGGCACACAGCGGAGTAGTGCTGAGCATGGCGACACAGACCTGGCCCCGACGTTAGAGATGACCAAAAGAAACAACGGAACACAACACATCGAACATGTGCTAAAAAACAGCCTCCCACATACATTGAGGAATAAAGGTTAAGTCTTTATAATCTATTGAGTGAGGACCCCATCATACAATGGGCCGATACAGGCGAGGTTATTGTTGAAGGAACAAGGGTACAAGGCTCCAGTATCGTTGATATTGTTCATGATCTGGTGAGAAAGTGGGACAGACCCTCACTAACAGGATGGAAGCATATTAAAGCAAGACTACAACAAATAAATGTCCCCACAACATTGATACTTAATCTGAATAGGTTAAAAGACTTGAATCAAGTCTTGCATGTGTCACAACTGAGTACGCCATCGCCCCCAGCAGCAGCGTCTCTGAAGAGGAGAAAAAAGAGAACAAACGGCCAACCTTATCCACGTGTCTCTAAAATACGCAAATGGCGAACATATTAAGTAAACGCTATTATGACATTTCTAACCCCGTCTCCTATGGTGGCGTTAATAGACTGTACAGAGGTTTTTACGGTGTAAGGAAAAAAGATTTTGAGCAGTTTTTTGCGGGAACAGGATGCTTATACACTTCATAAACCGGTGAGAAAAAGGTTTAAAACGGCCAAGACAACCGCGGATTCGATTGACTCTAATTGGCAGGCGGATTTAACAGACATGCAAAGATATTCAGTGTATAATGGCGGATACAGCTACATCCTATTCATAATAGATGTATTCTCTAAATATCTGTGGCTAATTCCCCTGAAAAATAAAACGCCTGAAACAGTTGCTAAAGCGACTAAAACGTTGATGTTAAAAGAAGAAAGGTTTCCTGGCTATTTTTGTACATATATGGGGAAAGAATTTATTGGTCGCGCTTTTCAGAACATGCTGACAGAGCTTAATATCAGCTACTACACTAGCAGTTCTATAAATAAGGCCTCTTTAGCTGAAAGAGTTCAACGTACCATAAAGGAGCGCATGCATCGCTGTTTTACACATAAAAACACATACAGATATATAAACGTTCTCGGTTCATTGGCTTCATCATACAACCGTTCACACCATCGTACCATTGGCACAACGGCTAAAGAAATTTCAGAAAGAGGTGCGCTGCCAGAGGAGAGGTGAGAAGAGATGGAGCACCGCCAACACACTCTACACACTTCAAAATCAATGATTATGTAAGGCTATCACGTTCGGGAAATGAATTTGCGAAGGGATTTGAGCAAGGATGGACACGTGAGATTTTTAAAGTTCGTGCTATGAGACCTAAAGGTGAGATAATGATGTATTACGTTGAAGATTTGAATGAGGAAGAGATCGCTGGAGGCTTTTTACCGCGAGGAGTTGCAGAAAGTGACATTTAATTTAGGAAAAGTGTTTAAAATTGAAAAATTTTAGACAGCAAAGGTTCAGGAAAGAGAAAAATGTACCTGTGAATGGCTGGGTTAACCCAGAAAGCTTCACACCTATATAAAGCTGTTGCAATAATGAGGCTTAATTAGTATGCAACATGGCGCCTAGCCACTTCTATGTCACACTCCCGTCCTCTTCTTCTCTGTCTGTACATCCTAACAACACCATCGCCAACTTTGTGACAGAACTCCACGGACCCATTGAATTGGAGCGTGATTCGTATGAGGTGGTCTTATGTGAACTCCAGTTAGTCCTCAAATTTTTAACTCTTGAAAATGAGCAAATCATATTTCTGATCCTTAGAAGAATCGATGAGTGCGAAAATTACGCATAACCTTAGCAATCTATGCGTTTCAGTCCTGTTCGGTGTGACGGTACTATAGCACGAATGTATCGCTAGGAATCTGGCATTATGATACAGCCATGGACATTGTGACGGGGTTAAACAAGTCTGAAAAGTCGTACCTGAAAAACGATTTACTTTTTGAAGTCGTAACATAGCAACGCCTGCATGCACATTGAAGTTAAAGTCAACGCTTAGTAGAAATATTAAAGATAGAAGCTGTCACAATTGTGGCTGAGGGCCGATATAGCGCAGCTCTCCAAAGAGATACCTTTCACGAGGCACAGCATGACTTGTCCAGCTTAATGTATCAATTGAAGATGGAGAAATTGGGTGAAAGCTCTCCGCCCCCAGACATGTGCTATATTTACAGCAATATCGTAGAGCACCAATTTGTTGGGGACACCCAGGCGCGCCTGCTGCGCATTGCACACATCCCCAACCATAGAGGGAAAAGTTTGAGCATTACATATGACAAGCCCCATTATGTGAATGTTGCGACTAATCTATTAACCAACATCTCGATATATATAAGAACGATTGAGGGAAAAATTTCCCATTCGGTGATGGGAGCTTAACAGTGAAACTACACTTTCGCCGTTTATAATGACTTGAAGACCATTCACAGTCTACCGAGTGAGATACCAGCGTGGGAGTGGACTTGGATCCATTTTTTCATCCATATTACGCACCGCTGTCCCACTGTTGAAGAGGGGTGCCAGGTATCTAGGGCGGAAGGCGTTACAAACAGGTTTTAACGCGGCAGAAGAAATAATGGGCAGAACTAAGCCTAAAGAAGCTCTAAAAAAACCTTTAAAACGTACACGGGACGAAATCATCAAAGATGCAAAGAGAAAAATGCGTGGTGGCGGAAAGAAGAGATCTGCCAGGAAGATGGGGTTACCATCACATGGCGCTAAACGTAAAAGGAAATCATAAAAGAAGTGCTCTAAGCGTATGAAACCTATGGCTGATCATTTTTTTAACTGATATAAGCTGAGGACACTACTCTCACGAATCATAGGCTGACTAATACTGTAAATGCTGTAATACTAATGCTGTAAACCGGAAATGTCCCTCTTTGATATGCCTCCCACTCAGGTCTCTATTGAGCATAGCGACTTTATTACAATTAACCGCTTAAACACAATTAGTTCAACCAGTGCCCCTATAGAATTCGTGATACCCAGCTCAGGCCCTTACTTTTTTGCTCCGAGCTGCATGCACATGTACGCTAAACTGCGTATAGACCATTCTGATGGAACGGACTGCGATGATAGTTACTCTGCCTACCCTGAAACCAACTTTTTACACTCCATATTCAGCCAGTGTGAAGTGTATTTAAACCAGGTTAACATCTCGGCAGGAACGGGGTACTACCACCTACGAGCCTATCTGGAAAATGTCCTCAATTTTTCAAAAGAAGCGAAGGACACCCTTTTAATCACCGAGGGATATTACCATATTAAAGATGAAAATGGTATAAAGGATAAATTTAAAAATTCTAAAAAAAAGATATACGAATGTTTTGGACGTCTTCATACAGATTTCACATTTCAGGAGAAACTGCTTATGAACGGGGTGGATATGAAGTTGAAGCTTACCCGCACGATTCCTGAGATCTGCATAAATCTGGGGTCTGATCAAGAAGAGGGCGCGAAACCCGTTGTGATTCACATCATGGAGACGTATTTGCGTATACGCCGAGTGAAATTAAGTTCCCCGAAACAAATAGAAATTGAGAAAGACTTAATACACGCCACAGTAAAATACCCAATTAACAGGGTACAGATCAAACTATACACGGTGCCCGCTGGGTTGGCCTCGAAGCAGTTAGAAAACGTAGCCCTTGGAGTCCTACCTAAAAGGATATTAATTGGAATGCAGGACCACGCCTCGACGAATGGAAAATATAAAAAGTGTGCCTTTAAATTCGAGAATTTCGGCCTTAAAAATATTACTCTATACGTAAATGGCACCCCTTTGGAAGGGACCATGATTACGGACTACTCATCAGACGCTGTGTTCCCGCTCTGCGCGAGAACATATAGTAATCTGGCTCATAATACAGGCGCCTGTGACGAACTTGGGTTTCGTGTAACGCAGAAAGAATTTGTCGAAGAATTTAACATTTATTCATTTGATATTACACCTGACTTGTCTGCTGCGCAAATACGCATTTAAGTCCGCAGCAGAGTGGAATATCTCAGTCAGGTTGGAATTTGCCAAGCCTATAGACGCGCCTATAAGTGTACTCGTGTACCTCGAATCACAGGCACTAATAGAAGTTGATCGTTTCAGGAACGTGGTCACAGACTTTTAAAATGGACGCGAATACACTCCAGAGGGTAATGAAAAGTGACCGTTTCACACGCTCATTGTGGTGGGTGAGGGGATTCATTGGTTTGCAATCTATTTTAAAAATAGGGAAAGAATGTACTATTTTCATTCACTCGGCATTCAGCCCTGGAATGATTCTGTGATTGTGCAGTTTATTGCGCAATTACATGTACCTGAGATTGTTTGGAACCCATACCGTTTTCAAGGATATTATAGCGAAACGTGGGGGCTTGTATTGCATTTCATTTCTCCTGCACATGTCACGTGGGAGGGGATTTGTAAATTTTTATAAATTATTCGATTTGTGCGACACAGAGATGAACGATAAAAGTGTATGCAGAGAGATAAAAAAACGTTCCCATATGTTAACACCCGCTGTATTGTGTAAAGGTGTATATCCATATTGTGTAAAGCTGTATATACATTTGTAACTGTAAAATGTAGCCATTAAGACTTATTTAACGGACACTGGTTCCGCTTTGTACATGTTTTCTATCATTTAATAAATGAAAATACAATGTGTTTTGTTCTTAACCTGAAAAATACATTAGTTCCTCGATGACCTGGCACTCGCTGGACCGAATGTGAGCCAATACCTCGACTTCTGTATTCAGGTCACTGGGTTGGCTGTACGGAGAAGCATCCATATCATTTATTCCCCTTTCATCAAAAGTAGCTATAACACGATCAAGTTCCGCATCGGTCCTATAAGTTTAAGTAAAAATAAAGTGCTACAATGAGAAAAAATGACACGAATTTAAATGCAGATAATTCTTAAAAGTTTTGGTAATTTAAAAATCCTACTGCGGTGCTGAATTATCGAGAAAAATATTATTAAAGCCCCACCATATATAGATATATATATATATTCCGAAATATTCACGATGGAAACAGGCAATAATTAAAAGCATAATGGGATTAATTTTTACGTTGTAGAAAAATTCAGAATAAAACTAGGTTAGACTAACAGCAAATTGTAACCATAAGCAGAGTTTTAAAAAGTAAGATTAGGTGGGTGTGCTATACTCCGTCTGCCTGCAACGGGTCTCGAACCCGCAGCGAAATCTTAATAGTTTTTAATATTTCTATTGTGTTTTCAATATTTCTAAAATCGTACCTGTACAAGAAATGTATAAATAAAAACTCACTATATATATGCCGATATAACCCGAAGGAAACAGAGAATTAAAAATATTTTTGAAAACGCGTTTATTGCGGCCTTTTACGGTTAGATTATATTGTTATAAACGAGAAAGAGTCCTGGCCGATATATATATGTATTATGTCCCGGTTAGATTATATTATTATAAACGGGGAAGGGTTCTGGCCGACAAGAACAAGGAGCACCATCATGTTGATAGACGACGGTACTAACAATCCTATCCCCGTCGTCTATCAACATGATGGTGCTTCTTGTCACTATGCCAAAATTGTTCAGGATTATCTAAATGGACGTTTTCCAAATCGCTGGATCGGACGCGGAAGCAACAGACCTTGGCCAGCGAGATCAGATTTAACCCCTTTAGATTTCTTTGCACGGGGCTTTATCAATCGCACGTCTATCAGACGAAGATTACGAGTCTTGAAACTTACGTACACGTATACGAACTGCTGCAGATAACATAACCCCGCAAATGCTCCAGAATGTGTTTAGAAATGCTGCGGAACGATTTGAGCTGTGCAGGGATACTGATGGGAGTCACGTCGAATCCTACTCTTAATTATTTAATAAATGTTACCACTTTATCATTTTATGATTGAATTCCATATAATTTCCAAGTGATTCACAAAATAGATCCTGACTTTATGTACACCCTATATATATAATATATATATATATATATATATATATATATATATATATATATATATAATATGTCCCGGTTAGGTTATATTATTATAAACGAGAGAGTTCTGGGATTAATTTTTCTTTGTAGGAAAACTCAGAATAAAGCTAGGTTAGACACTTATAAGTTACATTTTAACAGCGTCTTCATTGAACGGTTCTTGCATTTCGTCACAATCTTCCGTAACAATCTGGGTAGATAAAAGTTCCTCCCGATCTACAGCTCTGCAAATTAGACGCGTTGCGTGAGCATAAAAATCTTGATCTTCAATCAAATCAGGAGAATTGTAAAGCGATAACTGACTCAGTGTATATTTGAAAAGCACTAAGCGAAAAAACATACGAACTGAGGCTCTGAGATGAATTACTTCCTTTTGTAAAGGTGATTAGCCCAAAGTTTACGATCTCAAGCGAATGGAAATAAGATTGACCCGATGCTGGGCTGTATAATTTAATGATAAGGAACATATGTGTGTGTATATATATATATATATATATATATATATATATATTATATATAAGAAAAGTTCAGAATGGAAGGGTGTTAATAGCGTTTTAATCTTTATGATCTCGAAATAAACTCCTGCGGAAAGAAGTTTATTTATTTGAATTTTAAATCGATATTATCTATCGCTTGCGCCAAACTCCACAATTTTCAGAACGATGTTTAATATAATTATATATATATATATATATATATTATTCTCATAAATATTTATGTTCTTCTATTGTTCAGCTAATTACATCGTTTAATTAGATGTTTAGGAAGGTGTTTGTTTATATCGCTTTCACCTTTCTTCATTTCCCTCCTTTATCATATTCCCTTTCTATTTATTCATTTGTGCTCCACATTTTAATGCTACGTGCACCATTTGTCCTGTTTTAATTGTTACAGATGAAAAATACCGTAATATTCGACTTAAGTTAGCCGGAGAGTGAGTTAATTAATGCAGTTTGACAAAGATGCTTACACGAATTTTTAGATGAACTTTTTTCCGGAATTGTACATATATAGGCTCGCCTTTGCTTTCCGTTCGAATTGTTCATGCTGGTGAAGATCAAGCTTTACACTCCACCTTAGACCTGCTTTTGAACGTGGAAATATATAATATATATATATGAGGGAGAGAGAGAGTGAGAGAGAGAGGGAGGGAAATAAACAAACAGATAAACAACATGATCGAGTGTTGCAATAACGGGATCCCTTGGTTGCCCCTACGAACAGTGGAAGGATGTTTACACTCCACTTTAGACCTACGGTTTAACACGGATCATTAGGTCACCCTGGATACCAACCGCGGAAGGACACGCCGCCGCCGGTTCTTGAGCACCGCCTACACTCCACCTTAGACCTACAGTTTAACGCTGTCGCCTGAGCCCGACGAATATAATCGTAATATTTTATGGACGTATAGACGGGTATGTACGTGCCGAACGAAGTATACACTGTGCCAACTGGCTGATGATGCCTGGAGGCACTGGCTGATTAAGGGCCCTATAAGACAACGGCCACTCGGCTGAAGTCTTAATATGCGCCTGGCTCCTGTCAAGCGAACACCTCTCCTCCTCTCTCTCTCCTCTCTCTTAGGTTAGGTGTACCCCTTTTGGGGGGTGAAGCCGTCTCCTCTTATCTCCCAAAGAGGTCTTCCCCAGCGGGAGTTCATTGCAACTTGGGGATAACTCCGCCTCCAAGTTGCATAACCCCTTGTTGCTTTTGCAGCACCCCCTCCCCCCTTTAGTGGGTGCCTTGCAACAAGGGGGAAGGGGGTTGGCACTATGGGTGCCTTGCAACAAAGGGAGGGTTGACACTATGGGTGCCTTGCAACGAATGGGGAGGGGGAGGGGTTGGCACTCGCAACATCTTGCAACATTTGCAAATGCATTGCATTCGTCCATTTTGCGGGCATACTACTAACCTTCGTGTAAAGAGAGACCAATACACGGAACATGAACGAGGTTAACGAGGTTTTATATATATATATACACGAGAATCTTTATCCATTACATTCATTTCCACAACTTTTTCTGTGCCTGTTTGTATAGATTTTTAAGTAGTTCAATTAAGTACTACAAAATTATAAATAAATTAGATACATAGATAGAGAGGGGCGTGCCCAGGATTTTAGAAGGGGTGTTTCCATAACTGAACCTCTGTGACGTCCATGGTTTTCGAACACACTTATTTGTAACACTTAACACTTATAGGGGTTTGCTCTACCGATAAAATTTTGGCTGAAGCAGGCAACCTGGATAATAATAATAATAATAATAATAATAATTAATTAATTAGTTAAGGGTCTTAAGGGGTGTTTCCGAGCAACCAGGAAACCAGATAGATATTGAAATCAAAGTTGAATAACCTTTATTGATAAAATAAATACAATTTTTGTTTTCGTTTTAACATAAATAATTGTGAAATTAAACTATTTATTTTCGTTTATTTGGTCCTGAAGCTTTAGGCTTTACTGGGCTCTTAATTAAAAATAAAACAGTTATTATTGTTAAAAATGCATAAATCATGAATAAGAATTATTCATGATTTTTGTATCCATTTAAATCATTCCATAGTTTCAATCCAATGAAAATGGGTTATTTTTGAGATGAAGCCAATCTAAATTGAGAAATAACGTGCTTTGATCTATTTCTGGTATGATATGAGTAGATTTCTTAATGAGTTACAAAATAGTTATTTGCCCATTGCATATTAATAATTTTGTTCTTACACTCGTAAATAAAAATAAAATGCGCCAGTTTGATTACATCTTTGAGCTTTAGTAGTTTTAGCCTTTAAATAATACGCTAGAATGATTATGGAAATCAGCAAATAACCTTATTGCTCTTTTCTTGGATGACAAAGATACTGTTTAAAGCGTTGTTAGTGGAGTTTCCCCAAACAAGGGTGCAGTACATTATATAAGGAAGAACAACAATATGATATAGAGTTGTTAAAACCTGTTTAGGTACTACATTTCTAATTTTAAACATTTTAACAACGCTCCTTGAAATCTTTTTTGAGATAGATAGATAGATAGATAGATAGATAGACAGATAGCTAGGTAATTAGATAAAATAGAAGTCACAAGTCCTGTAAGATTCTTTAACTTTGAGATGGAAATTAAATTTTCTTCAAACGTGACCTTCAGAATTTCCGACCTTCCTCGTCTTTTTCAATTTCACACGCTTTCAACCACCGACCGAGATCAAAAACAAGAACGGACAGGGTGAGGGCCTCCTCGCACCCTCTCCGCTCCCCCCCGTAATCGGTCCCTCCCAAATAGGTTGTTCCGCGTATGCACTTATATTTTAAGTTTGAATAGGAAATAGTCCTTTTTGTGGAGGATGTATTTTATTATTATTATTTAATAGTTTATTCTGATTTTGGGGTTAACTTCCTTCGTAACAGCAGAAGTCACGTGACGAAGGGGAGCTACAGATTTACATGGAATCCGAACCATTGCCCCATCAAGGAAGAACCAGAAAAACACTTTAATCGCTCAAATCTGAATCCCGAGACGAGACTCATACCCAGGGAACTTCAGATTGACACCTTTACCACGAGTCTACCCTGGCGGATTCTGACAGAAACACAACAAAAAGAGCTAATCGGATCTCTCTCTCTCTCTCTCTCTCTCTCTCTCTCTCTCTCTCTCTACAAGTAATTTTAAGGTTAAAAAATCAAATTTTAGCTTTTTCAAACCACAAAACTCGATAGAAACAAAATTTCTTGTCAATAAAAATTGCTGTCACCACTTCGGCACATTTGGTGTCAGATGCATGATTGAACATTTGACTCTTGAAATAGTACAGTGCTTATTCCTAGCCTCTCGTTCACAACCTCTCCCATATATAATATAATATATATATATATATATATATATATAATATATATATATATATATACTTATTTATGTATATACTCACAAGCCCATACAGAAAAAAAAAACACTGCAAACATAGAAGCCATACTTAGACTTTTACGTCTAAGATAGAGGAAACGAAAGGTGAAGACTACTGGTCTTGAGTCTCGACTACAATACCTGAAACCACTGATGGAAATGGGTTTTAGAAACTAGGTACACGCTTAGGAAAGGAGAACACACACACACACACAACACACCACACACACATACATATATATATATATATATATATATATCAGAGCATTTTTAACCTAGTGAGTGGGCGACATGAATGTCACCCAGGAAGAAAATTGTCGCCCAGTAAATGAAATTTTAGGGTACTGGGCGACAAGGAATTTTCAAAATTTGTAAAAATAGAATTGTCTTGGGAGCATTGTCTCGGAAGACATATAAATACATATATACATGCACATATGCCACAATTAGAACTGTTTATCCTAAATGTAAAAATGAAATTTACACAATATTTATATATAGATAATGCTAGTGTTATTTCAGACCACACGGGGATGGTGGCCTGATTAGGGAACATCCGGATCCATAGTATCCTTAATCCAGGGGTGTGCTGGGACCGGTTCGGTCCGGTTCGCCCGAACCGGTTGTTAAATTTTGAGTGGATCACCGAACCATTTGTTTGTTTTTAACAAATATTTAAGTCAGTAGAAATTTATTTATATCTAATTTTTTTTTTTTTTTTCAGGATTTTATAGAAAAATATAAGTAGTATCACAAGCAGTGGTCGTTTCAATATTTATTTATTTTTTGATGAAAAATTAGTTTATTTTTAGATAATTATGTCATTAGTGAGTATAAAGAATATGTTAAATAATTTCTGCCAAAATGATACAAAATGCTGTTTGGAAAAGCTAAAATGCGTTGGCTTCTGGGGCTCAGCCACGGATCTCGCTGGGGAAGCTACCGCTCACCCCAGACCCCCTAGCTTAATGACATGCGCCATTGGCGCTCGACGATTTACACCCATATCTGTATCAGAACCGGTTGTTAAGAAATTGGCAGCACACTCCTGCCTTAATCCCCCCCCCCACTTCACGATCTGCCTTTGTCGCCCAGTGGGAAAAGCTTAAAAAATGCTCTGATATATATATATATATATATATATATATATCAGTGGCGTGCGGTCCATGGAAGCAAGGGAAGCAATGCTTCCCTATTCAAAGAAAGAAGAAAATGCTGTATTATACTTTAAAGTTTAAACAGTTCAATATGTGTTAATAATTTGTACAAAATCATTTTATTATACTATTTATAGCATTTATTGGTAATCAGGTGGATACATAGTATATACATTGGTTGCCGTTCGTGCAAGAACCTTTAAGAAAGCCGACGCCAAAAATCTCGAGTTGGACAACAATTGACGAAATGCATCCTTTTTTCCAATGACTTTCGCTTTTTTTTTACTGTTACAAATTGTTTCTTTCCATTCTAAAAACTCATTTAATGTTTAATAATGTAGTATTTATTGAATACAACAAGTTTCATATATAGTTTTTCTACTAAAAAATTCCATGGCCATGTTAAGCGAAAAAGAATATATATTTATCATTATTTTATCCTTCCCTATGTCAAAAAGGAAGCAATTTAGATTTCGCTATCCAGATCTTATAGTTAATTTTCTTGAAATATCTGGCAACTTATACGTGCTGTGAAAGGCTTGCAAGTTTAGCTTTAATCTCAATTGAGAAAAAGCTTGTTAAGGATATGAAAACCGATGCCTTTTACGAAGAAATAATAGATATATTTAATAAAAAAGAAAGAAGAATAGAATTAACCTATAAGTAAAGTAAGTAGATGATTATATGTGTTTTGTTTTTATTATATACGAGTATTTTAAAGTTTTATTTTTATTTTATATAATCTTTGTTGTTTTTGCTTGAATTGCTTCCCCTTGACGAAAAATCACCGCACGCCACTGATATATATATATATATATATATATATATATATATATATATAGATATATATATAATGAGACTTGTATATAAGTCATCAAGAAATAGTTTTGGAACCCCTGATTTTCCACTCTCTGGAAAAAAGACGCGAGCAGTACACAATAATATATATATATGGAAAATACTTGTTCCTAACCTTAGAAACTACGAGTAAATAAAAACACACTGGAATGAGAGAAAAGGCAGATTCTGTACTCTCCCAGCTCCTCAACAACCTCATCGTCACTCTGAAAAGTTCTTCCACGAATAACATCCTTCATTGGCCCAAACAAATGGAAGTCTGAAGGTGCCAGATCCGGGCTGTATGGACGGTGGGGTAACACAATCAAGCGCAGTTTTGTGATGACCTCTCTTGTTTGCAAATTGTTGTGTGGTCTTGCGTTATCGTGCAAAAGAAGGACGTCTTCCAGTTTTCTCTCCGGTCGATCTCGCTTCATACGTCTCTGGAGTCTCTGTAGGGTAGCAACATATGCCTCTGAGTTGATTGTTTGTCCTTTCTTCATAATGTCCACCAGAATCATCCCTTTCATGTCCCAGAAGATGGTGGCCATAACCTTTCCTGCAGAGAGGGCCATTTTGAACTTCTTGTGTGGGGAGTCTGCGTGATGTCACTCCATGGATTGGTGTTTTGTTTCAGGTTCAAAGTGGTATACCCACGTCTCATCCTCAATCATATTTCGTGAAAGGAAGTCATCCCCTTCTGTCTCGTATCGAACCAACGACTCAGCAGCAATTTCTTTTCTTTGGGCTTTGTAATCTTCAGTCATTTCGCGAGGAACAAACCGTGAACACACTTTTGAGTATCCCAGTTGCTGAATTATCGTATTCACACTTCCTTCACTAATTCCTAGCTCGAGTGATAGCTCCTTGCATGTGACGCGCCGATTTGATCGAATGATGCTGTTAGCACGTTGCACAGTGTGAGATGTGACAGCCGATGCTGGGCGACCGCTGCGTGGCTCATCATCGAGGCTGGCTCTCCCTCTCTCCGATAATCTCACACGTTTAGACCAGCCTCCAACTGTGCTTCGATCAACAACAGCATCTTTGTAAACGTTTTGCAGGCGTTTGTGAATATTTCCAACTGTTTCCTTCTCTGTGGTTAGGAACTCGATAACAGCTCTCTATTTACGACGCACATCACTGTCAGACGCCATTTTCGAAACTGCGTTAAGCCTCGGCTCATACAAGGGCGTTTAAAAGTGGTTTTATACAAAGAGGGGAGGTTCAAACTGGAAAAATCCGATTATGTGAAACGCAGAAAGTTCAAACTTACGCCTCAAAAGACATTTCAGCCTCATAGCCTATTATTTAGCTGAGAAAAAAGGGAGGAGCAAAATATATTGAGTGCCACTAGTGTGTGTGTATATATATATATATATATATATAACAGCTGGTGAATTCGGATCACCTGAAGATCCGTCACCCCAGCCTTTTTTAGTTAGCTTTATAAGGCTAACTAACGAAAATATCACGACCTAACCTAATCAATCGTCAAGGGCGTACAGTTGACCTAACAATTGGCAGTGGTGGGCACCGTTAACCAAAAAGTTAACTTCGTTAACCGCTAATCCGTTAACCAAAAAGTTAACTTCGTTAACCGTTAATCGTTAATTCGTTAACATGTAACGGAAGTTACCGATAAAACCGTTAACGTTAACTTTATTATAAAAAAATGAAAAACACAATATATATATAATTTAATTTTCCCTTTTCTTCTCGTTCTCCATTTTGTCCATGAGATGCATGTTGCCCTTCATGAAAATTAGCATATCAAAGTTTTCATCAGACAGGGATGATCTCTTGGCCCTCAGGATGTCCTTGCCCATAGAGAACAAACGCTCCACTGCAGCACTGGAGGGGATGGCTGTGTTGAACTTGATGAACAAGTCCACCAACACTTGCTCACCCAAGAAGGCAGCATCTGTCAGCAAGTCCTTGGAGTTGGTCTCCAGCCAGGTCTTGACCAAGTTCTGGGCCTTGCCCTTGAGTGACCTGTGGCTTCTGCTGCTCTCTTTTGTCTGGATGACAGCACTGAAGAAGTCATCCTCCTCCTCCTCCTCGTTGTTTCTGCCTCCACTGTTGCTGCCCACTTCGTTGGACTGCTGCTTCATGGCCTCCTCGACTGTACCCTCCATGCTTTTCCTCACCCTGGCAACCTTGGTGTTGTCATACTTGTCCAACCAGATGAGGCGAAACCTGGGATGGAAGGCAGCAGCCAGCTGGCATTCGTCATCCTCCAGGAGGGGCCCAAACCTTTTGTCGATGCCTGCCAAAAGTGCGTCGACCAAGGCGCTGCAGTAGACGAGGCCCTTGGACTTCAAGTCCTTAAGCCTGAAGATTGTCGTAGCAACTGTTGGCAGCAGAGTCCCAAGGTAGGCTTGTTCCTCCCCCTGGATCTTGTCGAGTGCTTTGGCCACAGGTGACATGATCTGGAAATAAACAATGGAGAATTAGTAAATTGTAGAAATTCAAATTTGTATTATTCTGCAATATTATTCTGCTGTATTTTACTCAATAATATAACGATAATTGAATGAGCAAAACTAAAACGTATCTACTGGCTGGTGTTAAGAAAAATATAACTTTATTGCAATAAATAAATATAGTTGGAATAATTGTATTCTTAAACGTTTACGTAAACAACGCTATTATTGTATCAAGGTCCTGCATTTAAGTGTAACCAGAAAAAAAAAAATCGTGGAATTTCCACGAGTCCCGCTAGTTTATTATTAATTTATAAATATATTACCTTGACATACTCTTTCATTAAGTCGACATCCTGGTCTTTGAAGCTGTTGACCTTCAGCTGGGTCATGACTCTGTGGAGAGCAGGCCTCTTCGTCTCCAGGATTGTGTTCAGGACCACCACAGAGTCATAGGTGGAGTTCCACCTCGTCGTGTTGGGGACAACCAGCCTCCTCCCCACCTCAGCGTAGATGCTGTCTGTCTGCTGTCTGCTCAAACCAATGCCATAAATAACTACCATATTTGGTAAGACACAAATTGTGGCGACGGAAACAAATATATCGCCTGATTTTTCACTGCGGAAATGGAAATTCGTTCATCACTATTAACAGTGGCGGATTAATTGGGCACCTGCTCAGCACTGAAAATAATATAAACTTTTAAACGTTTATTTATGAATTTTTTGGGTTAACGGACTTGAGTTAACGGAAGTTAAATGTAACGGAAGTTAATTAGTCCGATAATGATTTTCAAAGTTAACTTAAAAGTTAAATCGTTAACGAAAAAGTTAACTTCGTTAATTAATGATTAACGGATTAACGGTTTGTGCCCAGCTTTGACAATTGGTTTGGTTAAGTCGTGATATTTTCGTTAGTTGGCCTTATAAAGCTAACTAAAAAAGGCTTGGGTGACGGATCTTCAGGTGATCCGTGAATTCGTACTCTCTCAAAGTTGGGAATTAATGCCATTTGCAGTCTCATACGAGATGTTTCTAATCAATTAATCAATTAATCAATTAAAAAACTCAGTTTCATACATTTAACATTCATAAAATTTGACAGTGTCTAATCACTTAATGAGACACGTCATAAATCTCTTTGATGTCATTCCTTATTTTGTACAGTGGGCATTAAATTTAATATCAAAGCGGAACCCTTATCTTCTTATGTTGGGAAGAAGACTCGAGATTACCGTACGCGTAGGTAATTGATGGAGAGCCTTGTCTCAGCAAGAGGAATGATGCTATTATCACAGCCATCGCAGGATTTATGTCGACGAAAGCGGTTTTCAGATTTATTTCGGTAATAATAATAATAATAATAATAATAATAATAATAATAAAGCAAGGATTTAAATTTATTTTAATTTTGATTGTGAAATGGTGGCTAGTTTGCGCTTGGGTGAAAAAGTTCTATATGCGATTACAGGTTTAGTGCACGTTAAAATTAAATTATGAGTAACACGTGGTACGCAGAGTATTATACCTTTAATGCATCCAAACATATTGAATTTTATAACAAAAACCAGGCATTATCTGAAGTTAGAGAAAAGTAAGAAATTTCGAAAACTCCTCACGGCTGTAAGGTTAGGTTAGGTTAAGTTAGGTTATATTTTCTATATTTTTTATTAGTTTTTATTACTTTTATTACTTAGTTTTTATTACTTTAGATATATTTACAAACTTACGCGCTATGGAAGTGTTAAAAAGTATTAAAAAGTATTAAAAAGTATTAGTTAACTTTTACTATTAGCTTAATATATAAATGTGAAAGTTAAACAGTTTAATTACGGATAAACGTTGCTGTGACGTTGGCTAAGGCCAACATAGAAAACTTGCACAGCCGCGTCAGAGTCACCATAGGCTAGGATTTCAGAACTAACAATGGCGGAAGGATCTTCAGATGGGCCAAGTGTTGTTATCAACAACATTTTGTGTTTCATTAATGTGAAGATTGACTTATTACCCACTGACACGATAATCACATTATGTGAAAAACATTATAGTGGTGAAGAGATAGAAACTGCTAAAGCAAAATTGTTTACATTATACGGTTATACCCAACCAATGGGTTTGAAGGTCCCATACAAGGTTACAAAAGTCAAATTCTAAAAAAATTCCGAATTTTTGCATTTCAGAGGTGGCTCTATGTAACAAAGTGTTTAAAGGTGTATCATTAGCACACAAAGCATATTTTTGTGATTTTATGGATAATTCACTGGGCAACAAAAAATATTTGTTCGTGTCCCAAGAATGAAAATACCTTATTCTTATAGTATTTTCTGTGCTGAATCCAAATAAGTTTGTAAAATTTCTCTATCAGGTCTGGTTTTTGTGTGACATGCAATTTAATTTTTAAAAACCCATATAGTTACATACTTATTAAAATATGATCGAAAAGACATACCTGTAGTTTAAAAAGTAGCTTGTTTTGATTTTCTGCTGTGCTTTGCCTCAGGCATGTCTCTCTTAAGAGTCCAGCAATAGTCAGCCAGCATACTGGGGCTCCATTTGCCTTGGTAACGGTTTTCCATGGCAGAAATATCCTGATGAAAACGCTCACCATGTTCGTCGTTACCGCACCCAGGTTTTCCGGAAAAAAGTCCAAGTGAGAGTCCAAGAAATGAACCTTTAATGACATATTGCACCCCATTGCTTGGTAAGACTTAAGAAGATCTCTTACTATTTCAGGATAGTTTTCGGCCTTGTGATTTCCCAAAAAATTTGTGCAGACACTTTTGAAACTCTGCCACGCAGCTTTCTCAACTTCATTCAACTCTCCTTCAAATCTCTCATCTCTTAACAATTCTCTGATCTGAGGGCCTACAAAAATGCCTTCTTTAATCTTGGCATCACTGATCCGGGGAAACTTATTTCTCAAGTATGTGAATCCTGTTTGCGCTTTATCCATCGCTTTAACAAAGTTTTTCATAAGTCCAAGCTTGATATGCAAAGGAGGAAGGTACACTTTCTCAGGGTCAACAAGTGAACTATTCACAACATTTTTCTTGCCTGGAACAAGTGAGGTGCGTTTTGGCCAATCCTTCTTAACGTAATGGTTTTGCTTGTCCCTACTGTCCCACTCACATAAAAAAACAGCAGTACTTGGTGTAACCTAGCTGCAACCCTAGCAAAAGTGCAATGACCTTCAGATCTCCACAGATATTCCACTTATATTTCTGATACTGAAACTTTTCTAAAAGCAACTTCATGTTGTCGTATGACTCTTTCATGTTTGCAGCATGTGCAATAGGTACAGAAGGAAATTTATTTCCGTTGTGAAGAAGGACTGCTTTCAAGCTGACTTTTGAGGAGTCAATGAACAATCGCCACTCATCCACGTTATGTTCATGACCAAGAGCCCCCATGACTGAATTAACATCTTACAAAACACAAGTCCATCTTCATGGGAGAACCATTCTTTGAATTCATCATGGCGGCTGCGGAAAAAACAAACTTTAGTGTCACGTTGCAGTAGATTCCAACCCTTTAATCTTGAACCTAAAAGTTCAGCCTGCTTCTTAGATAATTTCAAATCACGAACTAGGTCATTTAGATCTCCTTGTGACAGTAAATGTGGTTCATTGGAGGAACAGGTAGCCTGGAATGTTGGATCAGAAATGTCTTCATCTTTTTCCTCGTGATATGCTACAGCTACGTTTGATTCCTCATCACTTAAACTTACATGTTCAGGAGGATTTGGTACTGGAAGTTGAGCACTGTGGGGTACTGGCTCTTTGTTTTTGAAGTGATCCCCTTTGTATTTACCAGGCAGAAATAGCAGTCTGTTGTGTGATCTTTGGGTTCCCTCCAAATCATTGGAATAGCAAATGGCATGTGACGTGAACCGTTTAGCCATCCTGTAAGTAGTCTTACACATGTCACACAACAAATGTGAGGGGCCCAACTCTTGTCCTGATCCCTACTTTACATCCGAAATAAAGTTCATAGCATTTTTTTACTAATGGTGTAAAGTTACGTTTCTGGGATTTTAAAGTTAGATCACCACATACATAACAAAAGGAATTAGGATGATTCAGACAGTTCCGCGGCATTACAAAACATCTATATGAATACAACACTGGTGTAAAATTAACAAGAAGCAACAGACACTAGCTGTTAACACTGTGACATTTACAAGCAGACTGACTTGGAGCTGCTCTACACACAGAAACTAGGCTCATGTCTGAACAGGTACAAACATGTTTCAACCTGCACAGTCTGCTGCTCCGACCAAATTTATCCTGCCAGCATTATCAGAACTTTCTCCCCAAAGGAATAAATTGTACTAATTTTACAGAAAAATTAATACAACATATATATTAATATTAATATATTTTATTATAGTTATATTAATTAATATAATATATTATTATATTTATTATTTTTATAATGTTTTATATTATAATATTGTTATATACTTAATTATATATAATATGTTATTATTTTTTTATCCGGTGATCATGCTAAATGAGGAAAAAATGAACATAGCGTCACAAGTAAACTAAGCCTGATAGAAAAAATCTGATTTCATATTTAGATTCAGCATGAAAAAGTACACTTAGAACACCCATCAAAACCCTTGTGACAAAATTGTTGTTGACCAGTGATAATTGAATATAACTATGACTCTGGATGTCTTTATGCTGGGTGAGGTGCGCATGTGCCTACTACTACCATAGTACAAGTAATAGCATACTTTCACATGTTGAATATTTTCAGTGCACTGGCTGGCCAGACATTGGTTTGGTATATACAATTAAAAGAGTGCAGACAGTGCCAGCTGGTAAAATAATAATAATAATACTGCTAAAGGATAGGTATGTTTCGAATTGTTTCAATATATCTGTGGCTACTACATACTGCTATTCCCACTTGTCTTTGCAGATAGGGAGCTCATCAGCAATGGACCCTGTAGCTGTCATCAAGCGCAAGAGGAAACGTCAGGATGTCAGTGAGGATTGTTGCTTCTTCTGCCAAAGCAGCGCTGGTGACCTGCGCACAGCATCAGCAGAAGGAAAAGCAAGAACTATGACTGTGGGCGATGAGAGAAAGAACCTGGGAGATACCTACTATCTTGATGTTTTACAAAGACTGGAAAGTCATTCCAAGGATGATTTCAATGCATTGGAACTCAAGTGGCATAAATCATGCTACTCTTTATTCACCCCTGAAGGCAAACTCAAAAGGCTGCGAAGTCAGCAGCAGATCATGGGTGCATCGGCGACCACAAAAAGTGCAGGCTCTCAGGCTTTTCACCCAAAGCGTAAACGTTCAACACCAGTGATTGACTGGACCCTCTGCATGTTTTGCCAAATGAGGACCACAAAGAAACTGCACAGGGTGGAGACAATGAAGAAGTTAGATGACTTGATCCAGCGTGCCAAACACGACCCTGTCATGAGCATACCGTTGTCAGCGGTGAGTGATGTGATTGCAGTTGAAGGCTGCTATCATCTGGCATGTTTGGTGACATTTGAGAGACGTACTAGAAAACAAGCGGTGTCAGAGGAGCCTGTCTCGTGATCACGTATACGACATGGGAGACGTCTGGGACAGATACAAGAGTATGTGTAATGACACCGGCATCACCGTGAAATACTCCAGGAGAACAACGTTCTACGAAGATGTTCAAAGGCTGCTTGGATCAAGCGCCAGCTATGTACGCCCATTGTTAAGGGGCCCGCTGCTGATTTACCCTGGAGAGAGCTCAGATTTCATCATCTCCAAAGCACTGGCTAAGTCTTGTGAACAAGGTCCTGTCACCTCTGAGTCAGAGTCTACTGAAGATGAAGTTGCTGATGTCCGCATGTGTGCCACTAGCAGCATATTCCAAGATATGGTCGTTGCTCTGAAGGTTCGACAAGATCTTCTTGAAACTCCTGGACACTCCGAGACATGGCAAGGTCTTGATCAGGAACATGTTGATCGCGTCATACCCGACAGTCTGTACCTGTTTCTACGATTGCTCTTTGGGGGAATGGATGCTGTGGATGAGGGAAGTGAAGAGGACCAGAAAGTGAAGCAGAGTGTGTGTAGCACTGCCCAGGACATTGTCTATGCAGTCTCCAACCGACGAAAGTTGACACCAAAGCATGTGGGCTTGGGTCTTACTCTGCACCAAGCCACCCGCTCAGAAGCACACCTAGATCTGTTCCACGCTGCAAATCACACTATTGGTATCGACACTGTAAGAAGGATAGACACCACCATCGCTGAGAACATCCTGGAGAGGTATTCTGAGAATAGATGTGTCTACATCCCTGACACCATCGTCAAAGAGAGAATGATTCACTGTTCTTGTGACATCATAAACGTGTTGGAGTCAACCTTAGACGGGAAGAACACCTTCCACAGCACTCAACTGATGGTATGACAGAGAAGCCCCCTCCACAGCAGAGTCATGGCCAAAAGGGTGGCAAGCACAAGAGATCGAAATCTATCAAACCTGATGACCTACAGGAGTTCCAAAGGCTGGACCAGGCTACCCTCCCATCTGGCAAGAGGCCATCTCCTCCTGGCTACGACACTGACATAGACGACTTGTCACATGAACCTGAGAGGGCCCGGGCACGTGCCAAGGACTTGGCCTAGGTGGTGTCACGCATCCATGATGAAGCGATGTCCGTTCCATGCTGGGGAGCATTCAATCAATCTGTCAGCACTGCGGATCCACCAGTAACGATCGCCGGGATGTTGCCAATCCTGCAGGCACCAGCAGATGACAATGACACCATGACCACCGTCATCAATCGCTTCATGGCCATTTCTGAGTATGTCAGCCAGAAGTACACCATCATCACTGCTAATCAGCCTCTGTACAGCAGGGGTAAGGAACTAGTCTGAGCAAACTCGAAATTTGCCAACGTGGTCTTGCTCATGGGAGGCCTCCATATCTTCAACTTTCTGAAAGCCATTGGTCAACACATGGAAAGTGTGGGACTTGATGACTTATGGACAGAGGCAGGTGTGTACGCGGCTAACACCACTGAGACAATGCTGGACAGCAAGGCCTACTACCGAGCTGTGAGAGGTCACCAGCTGACGTATGAGGCACTGTGGCGCATCAAGTGGCAGATGTTTGAGTCATGGCTGGTTGCAAATGGCAACGGAGATGAGAACGTCAAACAGCTTGCCCTCAATGTTGCTTCGCTTTTCAAAGACAGAGCTGACATAGATGAGATGCGCGATGCTGTTGACAACTTCACAGACGTTTTGGCAGATGAAAAATTCCACAGTCTCATGGAGGAATTCAATGACCAGCACTCTGAAAATACCAACTTCATGCTGTGGTCATCCTACATGGAAATGGTAGAGATCCTACTGGCCTTCATCAGAGCTCAGAGAGATGGCATGTGGAGTCTCCACATAGAAGCCTTTGCTGCAATGCTGCCTTCGCTAACTATCTATGACCACACAAACTATGCACGTTGGGGGGCCGGTCTACTTGGCTGATATGAGAGGTCTTGAGAAGTCAGCACCAGAAGTTCATGCAGAGTTCTGTAATGGGAACTTTGTCGTCAAGAGGACGCCGAAGCGCTTGAACCAAGTTCCAGCTGATCAGGCAACCGAATGGATAAATTGTACATACAAGAAGCACAATGGTATCATCGGCATCACAAAGAATGACCAAGCAAGAGACAGGTTCTGTATCACATGGTCAGAGCGGTAACGCATCTTTCAAGACACAAGATGCCTCTTCAATCTTCAAGATGATGATGGGGAAACCATCTTCACTCGGATTGACAGTCTGCCTTCTCGTATTAGGCGTGACGCTCATGATGTCATGAAGCTAGTTCAGCAGTTGAAGCAGTTTGACGTCTTCAGAGTTCACGTGAGTGAAGCACTTGTTTCACTGGCAACCAAAGACACTGCACCCACAGATGTTGTGGAGAACCTGCTGACAGCTCAGGATCGAGGAAAGCAGCATGTAATCGGCTTCATGAAGGAGAGACTGATTGAACAGATAGTAAGCTTCCATTAAACGATGAAGAAACATCGGTCGAAAACCTTCGCTGATGTATACAAAGCTACAGTTTCCACCAAGCAGAACTTGCAGAAGACCAGCAAAGCTGACAGAAAGCTACTACAGCGGCTCCTAAATGCCGCGACCGCAGGTCGGATGGTGGAGATGGTCAACGTCTTGAAGCATGAACTGTCGCCAGTCCCATTTAGTCTGGCGAAGGTACGAGGAGAGATGAATTCGACATCGAAGTCTGAGCTGATGAACATCCTGATGGCTCAGCAGACCATAAGCTCAGAGGTTCCAACCTCTGATCTGAAGACCTGTGTGATGATAGATGGCCATGCACTCAGCCAAGCTCTTGGCAAGCCTGGCGGCTGTCGGACATTCGGCGACTATGCTGAAGTGTTCTTCAAGGCCGTGACGAGTTATTTCAATGAACACACAACAAGAGTTGATGTCATCTTTGATCGATACGCAGGGGAGGATCGATCAAAGCAGTTACCAGGACAAAGCGTGCAAGCAAGAAGAAACCGATTCGGAAAGTCATTGATGGCCCACAAATTCCACTGCCTGAAGTGTGGAAAAACTTCATGACCCTGGATACAAACAAGACTGACCTAGCCTTGTTTCTGTCTAACGTCATCACTGAGAAGGGCAGAGATCTTCCCGAAAGATGTCAGCTGGTGACAGGGGGTGGCTTCTCTGAAGCCACTGAAATACAGTCAACCAGGCGACATGACGTTCCACTGCATAGCAACCATGAAGAGGCGGACACCAGGCTCATCCTTCACTCATGTGATGCAACGTCCCAGGGCTATGAACGAATACTGGTAGTGTGCAGAGATACTGATGTAATGGTGCTGCTGATTCACTTCGTTTGCACCAAGGTCGCTGAAGTGTGGATGCTGTGCGGAACGGCCAAGAACCGGAAATGCTACCCTGTGCGCGATGTATTCAAGAGTTTGTCGCCCCCAGCCAGGGACATCCTAGTCAGCTTCCACGCTTTGACCGGGTGTGACACAGTCTCGTCCTTCAGTGGTCATGGAAAAAAGGTGTTGGAAGGTGTTCAGTGACCACCCATTCCTGCTGCACGCCATTGGTCGAGATAGGGATATCGCAGATGTTGAGAAGTTTATGTGTCATTTGTATGGCACCCCGGAACAACACACAGTTGATAACGCCAGAGTTCACCTTTTCGGGAAGGCCAAGAAGACTCTGGAAATGCTCCCACCGACAAGGGATGCCCTGGAGCTCCACGCCAAGCAGGCAAACTATCAGCCCAAAATATGGCTCCAGGCTGACAAAGAGCACGTAGATGTTGAAGATCCGGTGGACATTTCAGCCTGGAAGTTGGAAGATGGGAGCCTCCTACCAGTGTGGACAAGACTTCCTCCAATCCCTGAAGCCTGCCTGGAGCTTGTTGCTTGTGGTTGCAAGAAAAAGTGCAAGACAGCTAGATGCAACTACTTCAGAAAAAGGCTGAAGTGTATGACAGCTTGTAGTTGTGACGACAGCGGTTGCTGTAACCCAGCTGCACAGTAGATCTATGTCTCTCTTCCGGGCTGAAATCGAGAGAAGCTGGAATGTGTTGTAAGTAACTAATAACTCTGTTCTTAAGTGATTGCAATTGTGACTGTCAGTGCAGCATTTCGGTGCTGTTCATCAAGAAACGTGAACTTGTAGATGTTACTAGTGTGTAAACTGTATAGTTATGGGGCTATATTTACTGCTTTGTGATTTAGTTGTGATAATTCTGTTACTGTGAGTACTTAAGTCATGCCATCAAACTTATTAGGCACTACTTATGTATGTTAAAATAAATTGTTTTGACAAACAGACTTGCTCAATGTTTTTTTTCGCCAATTAAAATAAAAAATCACAAATTTTTAGCACAATTTCAGTCGTGATTAACTTGAATTTTACCTTGAGTTGGTAATTCGGATGGAATAAGCGTGTCATCATACTTATTTATCACTAAGTGTGGCAAAATGAAACATTTGGTCAAACCAATTGGCTCAGAATATTTTTTTTTAAATTAAAATTAGAAAATATCATTTTTTGCACAGTTTGACCTCGAAAATTACCTTTAAAGCCAAAAGCGAGAGTGGCATCCACCTGCATTTTATTCCTCACCCACAGGTATAGTGATTTAGCATGGGTGCCAGCTATTAACAAAAAACTCCGTTCGAAGTCGATTTTTGAATTTTGGCCGGTCCACTATTTTGGAAATAAAAGCTACTAACGATAGGCCCGTATTTGCAAGTGAGAATCTGGACTTGCCACCCATACGTTTCGACTCTATTGATGTGACTGTACTCTTAAGTAAAATAGAATCACTTCAAAACAGAGTGCTAAAAGATATATGTAGCAGCATAACCTCGGAACACAGAAAACTGACCTCTAGGATCTCAGACTTGGAAGCTGAGATGAACAGCAGGCAAACTGCTCTGCCAGACAGGAATATCGTCATCACCACGACACAGCATAGTGATCCTCAGGATAGGAGGCCTGCCGCTCCTATTATCACACCATCTTCTCTCACAGCTCAGCAGAGCCGTATATCCAAACTAGAGGAGGGAGAAAACGGTAAGTACTTTCAGTGGTGTAGTGCTGTGGGAACGCGTGGAACGGCGTTCCCTTACTTTTTTTGGTAGACGGAACGGCGTTCCCTCACTATTTCAAATAAATCCGAACTTACAAATCTCTAACGTCATGAAATTTTAATTCCCACCCCTAGAAGAAATATGAGAAAGAATCATTAACTGCTTCATTTCTTTTAGCTTCGACTGAGGCAATGCTAGCCTATAAAGATCTGGTGAAACAGTCACCACGGCGTACCAGTTGTTAACTTTTTTTTAGTTAATCATTCCAGTTGTTAGCTATTTTTATTGATCGTACTGGATGTCGTATATCTAATGACACTGGAAATACTGCATCTTCAACCTTGGAATATATCCTAATATCCAGTGCATATGACCTCAAAATATCCCTGAAATTGGTCAGATTTCAAAAGATTTCCCGGGGGGCTTACAGTGCCCCCGGACCCCCAGCTGTATGGGCTCGCCATTGTCCCCCCCGCATCTGAGTAACACTTTCAAAATGCGTTCCCTCACTTCTTTATTTAGCACTACACCACTGGGTACTTTACTCTCAAGTTCTGAAAGAAAAGTCCAATGACATAAAAACTTGTACGAACACGAACAACCATCCTATCAGTGGGCAGCAGGTAGTACGTATCTACCCTGAACTGCGTAGTCTGACATACGATGAATCTCCAACACAAACAAACAACAAATTAACTGCAACAGAAGGCAATGATGCTGAGACCATTAGTAATGTGGCCATACCTCAAGGGACTATTCAAACCTGCTTGGCAGCTAGTCACCATGGTGAGCAGAATGTAGGGAATGGGTGGACAACAGTTCGTAAAAGGGATTTGCGTCAGAAAAAGAAACAGGACTCTGGGAACCCCTCTCCATCCAGAAGAGAACCACGGCTAGGGCTAGCAATGAATGCAACAATTAAGGCAGTGAAAATACCTCGGCAGGCCCATGTATTTGCCTCCCGTTTCCCACCTGACCAATCTGCTCCAGAACTAGAAGAATACCTGCTTGAAATGACGAAAATTGGGACTACCTGCTCCAAATTAACCAGTAAACGACCAGATACCTACAGCTCTTTCTACATTAAGGCAGAATGTGAGGACCCCTCCGTATTTATGGGGCCAGAAGTCTGGCCTGAAGGAATCTACTATAGTTGGTATAACATGAACTTCAGGAAAAACTCAGTCCACAAAAATACGGATAAGCAGACTCCACCATGCAATCCCAGGGAGACACCCAGTGAGAACAGTGATAGTGTGTATAAAAATAATGGCCCAGTTTCACAAACTCAGTGTTAGTAGCTATAACTGTAGAGGCCTCAAAGTCAATGCTGACAATGAGATCAATAAACTTTTATCTGTGCATGACATTTCTTGCTTTCAGGAAACTTGGCTTTCTAAACAAGAGTGCAAAAATTTATACAATATTAAGCCTAACTACAGGGGAATAACTAACTCACCCAATGATGATAGTGAAGTTATTACTGTGGGCAGACAGAATAGGAAGGAAGGTGTAGCTATAATGTGGCACTCACAGCTGGATAGGTTTATGGAGCCCACTAGTTGTGAATATGAGTGGGTTGTAGCCATAAAACTAACTATTGATATTGATAACAAAATACTTACTGTATATATTCAATGTTTATATGCCTTATGAGTGTGCTGAAAATGAGGAGGTATTTTTAGATAGACTCTGTAAACTAAATATACTGCTAGAGGAGCTGGACTCTTCATGTGTTATAGTGGTTGGTGATTTTAACAGCAATAGCAAACCTGGTTCGGATTTTGCTAAGCTTCTTATCAATTACTGTGAGGCATGGGACTACAAACTTGCCAGTAAATTGCTACTCCGTAATGACTCATTTACATATGTTAGTGATGCCTGGGGGATTCACTCGTGGCTAGATCACTGTATAGCCTCCCACGATGGTTATAATATAATCAATAGCATGTCCATACTTTATGATGTATTTGAATCTGATCATATTCCATTTGTAGGAGGGCTTGATTGTATGGTAGCACCTGACTTAGACAATGACTGTGATAATGCTGATTACTATAAGGTTAATTGGTCAAATCTTAGTCACTCTGAGGTAGATTACTATACAATGCAGACTAATGCACAACTAAGGCTTGTGAGGATTCCTGCAGAAGCTTTGGCTTGCAGGAATCCCTCCTGTGATGATGTAAAACATAGAGCTCTCTTAAATAAGTATTACGCTGAGCTTGAACATGCCATTAAGGCTGCGAGTGGAAGTAGCTTTAAGAACAAAAAATGGGGAAAAGTAAATGTCAATCCAAGGTGGGCAGAATACTGTGCTGATTTGTATGATGTAGCTAAAAATATATTCGTGGGATGGGTTGCTATGGGGAAACCCAGACAGGGAGAACTCTTCCAACTGAAAAATAGAACTCGTGCTAGATTCAAGGGTGCTCTTAGATTTATAAGGAAAAATAAAGAGAATCTCTAGCCAGAAAATTAGGCAATAGCAATACTTCCAGTAGAGAATTCTGGAAGGAGGTTAATAAAATTAACAATAGTAATCTTACCTTGCCAAATGTAATAGAGGGTGTACATGGTACAAAAAACATTGCAGAACTGTGGAAAAATCATTATGAAACCCTATTTAATTGTCTCGGGGGGGGGGGCAGACTAAATATATACCTAAATGTAGAACAGAACGCTCTGAGGAGCTACTAATTAATGACTCAGAAATCTGGCAGGCTATTCATAAGTTAGATGATAACAAAAGTTGTGGCCTAGATGGCATACAAGCAGAACATTTAAAATGTTGTAGCCCTCGTATAATATCTATGCTTGCAATGTGTTTCACAAGCTGTATGATACATGGATACTTGCCACAGTCCATTTTGTCAGTTGTATTGTTGCCAGTTGCTAAAAATAAGGGTGCTAGTATCTGTGATAAGAATAATTATAGGTCAATAGCACTTGCCAGTATACTTTCTAAGGCGTTAAAATATGTCATTTATAATAGGATAAGTATTTACTTGCAGACTTTTGACAGTCAGTTTGGCTTTAGAGTGAAACATGGTACTGATATGTGTATTAATATGCTAAAGGAAGATGTCAAGTAGCAATGTATATTCCTGTGTTTTGGATGCATCAAAAGCATTTGATAGAGTTAACCATCACAAACTTTTCAAGAAACTCTTGTGTCGAGGGGCACCTAAATATATACTTAGGATACTTGTATTCTGGTATACAGAGCAGACCATGTTTGTAAGATGGAAAAGTACTGCATCACCAGGTTTTAAAGTAACTAATGGTGTTACGCAAGTGGATATATTATCACTCTATCTTTTCTTTATATACATGGATGACCTTACCAATGAACTAAAAACTGCACATACTGGCTGTGTCATTGGAAAGGAAAAAAATTAATATTTAATGTATGCTGATGACCTTGTTCTTCTGTCACCCTCTCCCCATGGGCTGAGAGTACTATTAGAGATATGTAAACAATATGGTATAGAAAATGACATCACCTATAATGGGGCAAAGAGTTGTATTTTGATTTTTAGGTGTAATCTACCGAAACATGTATCATGTGGGTCTTTTGAAATGGATGGTCAGACAATACCTGTCAAAGACACATGTAAATACTTAGGTCATGTAATTACTCACGAGCTGCGAGATGAACTTGATATTGAGAGGCAACGTAAAAAGCTATATGTACAGGGTAACATGCTAGTAAGGAAATTTGGTATGTGTTCAGAATCAGTTAAAATTTATCTTTTTAGAACTTACTGTACTGCATTGTATACATCCCATCTGTAGTGGAACTATACAAAAACTGTTATGAATAAACTCTCTGTTGCTTATAATAATATTTTTCGTATGCTATGTAGGGAACCAAAATGGTGCAGTGCCAGTTTTTATGTTTACTACGCGTAACCTACCTACCAGCCAAATGTTAATCCGGAAGAATATATATAATTTTAATACTAGGGTCCAAAACTGCTCTAATGTGTTATTGTGCAATGTCCTGTCTTCAGATACTGTGTACCTCTCACCTGTATGACAGTGTTGGTTCATACAACTGCTGGTTTACAATATCTTATTTTTGTAATGTAACAAAGATTATATATGTATATTAAGTTGTGTTATAATAAGATTGTATTTGTATGTTGGGTTAAATGGTTATGCTGGCCTTATTTTTGTACTTGTATGTTAGGTTAAGTGGCTATGTTGGCCTTATTTTTGTATTACGTTCAGTGTATAATATGTAAGATTGTATTTGTATGTTAGGTTAAGTGGCTATGGATTGTGAATGATCCGCAACAAAGATGTTTTGATTGTTGTATAATAAATAATTTAAAATATAGTTTCCACAAAATCATATCCGAACTCAGCTTCCCATAATTTATCAGCATTTTTATTAAACTCTTTTATTTTCATAATTTCTCTGATTTTTTTCATTAAGCAATTACTGATGTCTCATGTAATAACAATATACATAAAATTGTCAAATAATTAATCAAACAGTATGCCAGTATGCTAGGTTAAATGGCTATGTTGGCCTTATTTTTGTATAAGGTTGTAACATATATTCTGCTCGATTTTTTAGTTCATTCATTCAGAACAAAAATTAAATGACTTATAAGGACAAATTTGCTCGAATTTTTAGTTTATTTACAACAAAAATTAAATGACATAATGACAAATTAATCATCAATATAATTCCCTTCTTTTTCTATAACCTCCTCCCACCTGTAGAAAAGTTTTTTTTATGCCACGTTCGAAGAAATCCCTTGGTTTCGAGTTAAAAAAAGCGACCACTTCGTTTTCGATAGCTTCCCTGGCTTGCAACTTTTGTCCATCTAGGTGGTGTTGCAGACTTCTGAATAAATGGTAGTCTGAAGGTACGATGTTCAGAGGATAAGGTGGATGAGGCATTTTTTTCCCAACCAAATGCCTCCAATTAGGCAGTAGTGATTCGAGCAATGTGAGGGCGCGCGTTATCCTGGTGGAATAGAACACCTCTGCGATTAATTAATGCGGAACGTTTTTCTTGTAATGCCATCTTCAATCGTTGGAGTTGTTGGCAGTAGACTTCAGCTGTGATTGTTTGCTTATCTGGCAGAAACTCAAAATTAATAATTCCTTGCATATCCCACCAAACGCATAGCAAAATTTTCTTTGGATGAGGTCCATTCCTTGGCTGAGGTTCAGGCTTTGTTTCACGGTTAAGCCACTGATGTCGACGCTTAATATTGTAATAGAGGACCCATTTTTCATCCCCAGTGACGATCCGATTAAAAAACGGTGCCTGCAGTTGCCGAGAATGCAGTAATGTGCAAATATCGATTCGATGTTGAAGATTCGCTTGTGACAAATCATGCAGAACCCTTTTTCCAACCTTCACTACTTTTCCTAACAGCTTCAAATGACGATGAATGGTCATATGGCTAACGCCGAGTTGCAGGCCAAGTTCTCTTACAGTTACCGTTGGGTTTTCCTCCACTGTTGCTTTCAGCAACTCTTCATCTAACTCATTTGGTCGTCCTGTTCGTTGACAATCTTTCAGACTGAAGTCTCCATTTCTGAACTTCTCAAACCATCTCCTACACATCCATTCGCTCACAACATCATTTCTATAAACTCTTTGAATGTTTCTTGCGGATTCACTAGCGTTAGATCCTTTATGGAACTCATACAGCATCACATGTCGAATATGCTCTTTCGTGGGCTCCATGTTTTTTCATTTACTGTAATATCGTAGGGGTGGCGTGGTAACTGTATGAAAAACACCAGAGAAAATATTCATTAGCCTATTCCTACACTAGCCTAAGCCTACACTAGCCTAAGTCATTCTGTATCATTCTGTATCGTGATAAAACATGTGGAAACCTGTCGCTGCGTGTATTTTGCAACACTTCTAAAACTATTTCACATTATCTTGAGGTTATTCTATTATCTATTGTCCGTTTTCTAATCGAGCAGAATTTATGTTACAACCTATTAAGTTCAGTGTGTATACAGGGTGTTTCAGGAGGAAAGGTCAATACTTCGGGAGGTGATAGTATCGGTCATTGTGAGAAAAAAAGTTCATATGAACACGTGTCTAATTCTGAATGGTTACGGAGATAGAACTATTTGAATCTACAAATACAAAAGCATTGTTAATGGTAATCAAGAAAGAGAAACCAATTACTGTTTCTAACATTTAATGTTTAAACAGTGGCATTTTGAATAGTATCAGATACAGAAATGACAAATTTGTTACAGTTTACAATAGTTTTCGAAAATCCCACCGTCAACCTCAATGCACTTTGCAACTCGTCTCTTTTCCGAGACTGAATAAAATCGTCTGGCGTTAGCCAGAACAAAATCAGTACAGTAACGCTGGGCGCTACAGGGTTAACGTTTCTTTATGCGGGCAGCAGCATCCAAAATGCGCGCGAGCAATTCGTTTCGTGTATCCACCTTTCTTTTGTAAACTTGACTTTTCATCCACCCCCACAAACAATAATCTAACGGAGAGAGGTCTGGAGACCTTGGCGGTCATTGAATGGGACCACCGCGGGGGGGAAGAAGAGCTGCGCGCGCATCAGATTAAAATAGCTCTATCTCCGTAACCATTCAGAATTAGACACATGTTCATATGAACTTTTTTTTTCACAATGACCGATACTATCACCTCCCGAAGTATTGACCTTTCCTCCTGAAACACCCTGTGTAATACGTAAGATTGTACTTGTATGTTAAGTGGCTATGGATTGTGAATGATACGCAATAAAGATGTTTTGTATATTAGGGTTTGCCGGTTAGGTTAGAAAAGGATCGATAATTCTGATGTTTCCAAAATGTATAGGGGGGGGGGGGGGTATTCCCACAAACTGAATGAGGAAAATTAAGTTATATTTAATAAGCGTTACATTGTTTAATGCATTGTCCAAGAAATAGTTTTTTTCATTACATACATTACACTGGTATGCATATGAAATTTTTTTGTCTGCTGTGAGGGTTTTTTCAACTCATATTATATAATTCGACCATGCTGAATTCGAAAATGACATTGGTTTTCCTCAATCAGGTCAGGTTTTTTCTCTATTGGCCATTTATTATAAGTCCAATTTTATCCCCAAATTTATTGATTTTTTTAGCTTAAACACTGTAGATACGAGTAATATTATAAGAACACTCGTGAAAAATGAAAACATTGTGTGAATAAATACTTTTATTCATACAATGAATATGGAAAAAAGTTTATTGAGGAAGGAATGAAGTTTTTTTGGCTTTCCGTCTGTTTTTCTTCGGGCACGTCTCGCTTCAAACACCAGCAATAGTCCGCCAGCATATTGATATCCCAGTTTCCCTGGTACCTCTTTTCCATTATTTTGATATCTTGGTGAAATCGTTCACCCTGTTCCTCACTATAATCCCCGCAATTTTCAGGAAAATAGTCCAAGTGGGACCACAAAAAGTGCATTTTTATGGACATGCGCGACCCATGAGCTTTGAAAGCTTCCATCAAGTTTTCGACAACGGACTCGTATTCTGGACTTCTACGCTTGCCAAGAAAATCAGTGACAACTGATTTGAATGCCTGCCAGGCATTCTTCTCAGTTGGAGTCATTGCGTTTTCGAACTGAGTATCCTTGATCAAAGTTCGAATTTGAGGACCATCAAAAACCCCAGCATTTAGTTTAGCATCAGATATATGAGGAAATTTACTCTCGAGATATCGGAATGCTGAACCCTCCTTATTCATTGATTTGATGAAATTTTTCATCAAGCCCAGCTTAATATGAAGTGGTGGGAGCAAAATTTTTGTTGGTGGTACAAGGGGCACTGAAACGACATTATGCGACCCAGGTTCAAAATTCTCTCTGGATGCCCATTCACGCTGTGCATAGTGCTTCTCATCCGATCGGCTATCCCATTTGCAGAGGAAACATGGGTATTTCGTGTATCCCCCTTGCATTCCCAATACAAATGCCACAATCTGAAAAAAAATGAAAATATTTAAAGAATTTAGAGAATTTGTTCTATCAGATAAAAAAAATCTATGCATTGGACTGTATCACTTCTGTGGGGAAGTTAAGTGTTCTTATATGCTCTCAAATAACCTTTGGAAAAACAACATAGTCAATAGCAATAGTTTACTTATGATATTAGTATTACCTTCAAATCTCCACAGATCCTCCAGTTATGTTGGTCGTATACGAGAGCATCCAGTAAAATTTTCATGTTATCGTAGCTCTCAGTAAGTTGTACGGAATGTGCTACAGGGACTGATGCAACCCTATTCCCAATGTTGAGAAGTACTGCTTTCAAACTTCGTTTAGACGAGTCTATAAATAGCCTCCATTCTGATGCGTTATATGGCAGGCCAAGGATTCGATTAGCCCCTCAACATTGCAGCAGTACACTAAGGAAGAGGTATTTTCGTGCACTGCAAAAACTTGCGGAATTCTTCCTTCTTTCCTATACCAGGAGAATGTTGTTCCCGGAGCCAGCAAGTTGTCCTCTCGAAGTCGTGAGCCCAAGATCTCGGCAGCTAATTTGGAAAGTCCTAAATCCCTGGTAAGATCATTAAGTTTGGCCTGGTTGAGAGGCCTCGGCTCATTTGAAGCGGTATTTTGAGGTATATACGACTGGGACTGGTCATTGGCATTGGTCATTGATTCATCATCAGAATCATCGAAGTCCAGGGTTTGAGGTGGGTCGGGTATTGGAATTCCAGGACCATGGGGTACAGGTCTCATAGCAGAAGGAATGTCAGGGTATACAACAATGTGTTTATTCTTCTTGTTAACTCCTGAAAATAGAAACACAGAAACATGGATATAAAACTTGCATATGAAATAGAATAAGCATTCAGACAGTGGCGGCTCGTGAGGGAAGGCTGCGGTCTGTAAGATATGAAATAGGTCGATGGAGTCTGTATATTTTCTTTCTTTTTCATTCATATTGTCCCTTCGGGGACAATATGAATGAAAAAGAAAGAAAATATACAATCATTGTATAGGGTGGGGCACGGGAACCAAGTGTTTTTGGAATAATCAGGAAAATGATATTTATTTTTGTAAAGAAAATATATTGGTAGAACAACATTCGTAAGAACATAGCATTTCATGTCATAATAATCATGTACCGAAAATTATATCTGGCATATGATGTCCTTGGCCGTCGACGCATTGTTGAAGGCGTTTACGAAAATTGGCCTCCACTCTTCCCAGCAGGTCTCTGTTGATTTGGATGATTTGTTGACGGATCGCTTCCTTCAATGCATCTAATGTACGGGGCTTGTCCTCGTAGACACGTGACTTGAGGTACCCCCATAGAAAGAAGTCACATGTGGACAAGTCAGGGGACCGAGGGGGCCATGCAATGTCACCAAATCTCGAAATGAGATGGTTGGGAAACAGGGGGCGAAGAACAGCCATTGACGCTCTGGCGGTGTGTGGCGTGGCCCCATCTTGCTGAAACCACAAATGTCGACGAGCAATACGCCTTCTTCGTAACTCAGGGATGAAAAAGGTGTTCACCATCTCAATGTAACGCCCAGATGTTATGGTAACGGTAACCCCATTTTGTTCGAAGAAATAGGGACCGATGACGCCAAACTTTCCCACCGCGCACCAAACTGTAACCTTAGGGCTATGCAGCGGTTTTTCATGGAGTTGTCGCGGATTTTCAGCAGCCCAATACCGACAGTTTTGATTGTTGACGGCCCCATTAAGGTGGAAATGGGCTTCATCACTCATTACCACCATCATGTTTTCATTCTGCTCATAAAGTGCAAGCATTTCCTGTGCAAAATTCAGTCGTTGGGGGCAATCGTTTACATTCAATTCCTGCACCATCGCTAACTTGTATGGGTGAAAATGTAATTCTTCATGCAAAATCCGTCTAACAGTACGATTGCTGATTCCGAGTGCAGCTGAATGTCTCCGAGCAGAGCGGCCTGGGCTTTGCAACATCGCTTGTCTGACCCTTTCAACGTTCTCTGGAGTACGCACAGTGCGTTGCGGCCCCTTCGGTTTTGTTTTCATTATTGAGCCTCCTGTTCGAAGATTGTTAACCCAACGTAAGATTGTGTCACGAGCGGGAACAGAGTCATTTCGATGAATGTTGAATCTGCGGCGAAACGCACGCTGAACTGCTGTCACTGACTCGCCACTCCTAACAAAATGATCATACGCGAACATGCGGTGTTCTAACGTCCACTGCTCCATGATGGCACCTGAAAGATAAAGGTGAGTGTTAGTTAAAGTTAAATGCTATGAACCCAGGAATGGAATGCTACCTACCGCACGCCCCTCCCATTCCTAATGGCCGATTACTAGCTATTCAAAAAACACTTGATTCCAGTGCCCCACCCTGTATATGTAAATGTAACTTGTATAACAATATGTATGTGTAAATGTATTTTCTATAACAATATGTATATGTAAATGTATGATTACCATTATGGTGAATATTGTGCTATATATGGTGAATATTACATTATGGTGAATATTATGTCAAGTTTCATACGAGGATTTCAAAATATTTAAGAAAAATAAATTTATAAGCCCACCTTGGAGGTTTGTCATGCAGAAATAGCAATCTGTCACGTGATCCTTTCCTTCTCTCCAAATCATGGGAATTCCAAAAGGCAAAGATTTCGCTCTGCCTTTGCTCCATCTTCTCAAATTTTCAATGCACGTCCTGCAGCACATATGAGGGGAAATTTTTGTCCTGGTCCCCTAGCTTAATTCCAAAGTATGCTCTATACATTGTCTTCACAAATTTAGTGATTTGGGACTGGTTATTTGGCATGGTAACCGTCCCACATATGTAGCAGAATCTATTGTGATCATTTTTACACGCTCTATTCATTAGGAAATATTTTATCTATATGCCTGAAAAGTAAAAAAAGATATTATACAAGTGAAACAAGTGATGATAGATGTTACTGTTCCAATTCCGCTTTGACAAAATCACGAAAAATTCTATTTTACTTATGAGGCCATAGCCGGATAACCTGAGCTGATTGAGAAAAACGGATTGCAGATTCGAAATCAGCAGGAAAAACTCTATAAGAATCACTTACAAAACCCTTGACAGCAAAATTGATGCATACCAGTGTTATAAGCATTAAAGTTCCCTTTTTGGGTATTTGGTATATATCTATATATACGATCAAAATGAGATCCAGTAAGTTACCAGTTAGTGTCTATGCGGTCCCCAGTTTCGAATCTAATTCTTAACCTTTTCTTAACCTATTTTGACGTGTAATACGGAACGAAACGGTTTAAATTTTTCATCTCATACAGAACTTTACTGCTTTGAGTGCAGAGTAAATGGAGTAAAAATACGATTTCTGAGGATAAACTCAAATAATTTCATGGCAAAGTAATGCCGAATTTAATTTTTCAAAAAGTATCAAAATGATTCCAACATTTTATTGAAAAATAAAATTAAAATAGTGAAGCTTAAAATACTTCAAAAGCCTACTTAAAATTGTTATTAAGGTTGGATCTAAGAATCTGTGACCATGGTTTTTGAGAATTAAAAAAAATGTTAATTATCCCTAATAAACTGCACTTCGAAGCTTAAATTATAATTAATACTAATTAGTTTATAATTAACATAATTTAGGATTCGATCTAAAAGTTCAAGATTAAAATTTAGGACTTAATTTAAGCCAGAATCTCTCTTTAGAGTTTTATCAAAGTTTATATACAGTAAGATCAGAAACTCCGCCCACTTTTGTGTTGGCATTTTTCTCGTCTGCCATCTACTGCTTGGAAGGAGAACTAAATCACTAAATCGCTCACGAAAGAACGTCATCAGCTTAAATTATATATTTTAATATTTATTAGTATATAGTTCAATAATTATGTAATGAAGTATAGGATCAGTTAATAAATTAAGCATAATGGCATGTATATTTTTGAAGATTAATGTGCTAATATTCAGATTTGGTAATATGCTTGAAGGTATTTCCTTTGTGCAAAGCTTAATTCCCACTCCATACGCTAGGTGGCGAGATTTTTGTATTGTCGTTTGTTGAGGTTGTTTAGCCTCCTTCGCAACAGAAAAGTCAACAAAGATATTGTAGCGACCACGGGTCGCTACAACATCTGGATGCAGAGGATGGCCAACCATCCAACAACTGCTCAGATCCAATGCTGCTTAAGTTCGATGATCGACGAGAAGGTGTTTCGGACATTGGCGACGACGCGACGTAGCCCCTGAAGTATAATATAAATTTGGCGGGGTAACGTGCTAAGTAATGGAGAATATCATCAGTTTCGTTATATATGAAGGTCAAGCTTGTCGCCCCTCCTCTCAAGCTTGTCGCCCCTCCTCTTCAAGCTTGTAGCCCCTCCTCCTATAACACAAGGTATTTACACTGTACAGTAAAGTTCGTATGACGCCATCAAGTCGCAGTAAGTACCTACTGTGAATGGTCATTTTGTAATTTTAACGCTCCATGTAATAAATGGTTCCTTAAACTCCTGAGGAAAAGGCGGAGGACTTTTCCTCAAGAGTGTAACTCACTTCTATATTAGCAATTGCGTGTTATTCTACCTACAACAACAAAAAAAAGGTGCAAAAAAAAGACATCAATTCGAACATTTGTTTTAGTTCTAATGTATTAATTTTGTAAACTTAATTTTAAATTAATTTTTCTATGAGACTGGACTTATGGGACACCCTATATATATATATATATATGAGAGAGAGAGAGAGAGAGAGAGAGAGAGAGAGAGAGAGAGAGAGAGATAATTCACAATGGCATAAACTTAATTATAATAGCACCCAAAGATAAAAGGGAAATGTTGTACTCTTTCTTCCTAAAGAGTTCAAATAAACTTGCAAGTTTGTCTTATCTTTTGGTGACTGTCAAAAAAAAAAAAAATATATATATATATATACACTCAATCCCGCAATATTGCGGATTTGAGTATCGCGATTCAGAGAGTCGCGGGCATTGTAAATGCGGCTGAAACCCACCAATATCGACGAAAAACTAAAACAATCTCTGAGTGTCGCGGAGTAAGATCGAAAACACGGAAAAATAAGGAAAAAATAAACGACATTTTTTTTTCTAAGAAAACGTTATCACAAATCTTTTCTGACCTCGACTAACACTTCGCGGACGGCTCTTCTGAAAGCTATAACGTTTTTCAAAAGAAACTACACCACACACACTTTACACCAAAAGATAAACGACGTCGTCGCGAATAATTTAATATAAACATCGAACAAATTTGTTCACTACAAAAATGTTTAGAACAAAGTTTATGCGGACAAAATGTTGTTCAACTGAGTAAGATTTTTGTCCGCGTGACGCTTATATATATATATATATATATATATATATGTATGTATGTATGTATGTATGTATATATACGCTTATATACGAGGGTAATTCAATAAGTATCCGCACTTTTTATTTTCACAATTTTATTTTCACATCTGATAGATTATAAACACATCGCTTCTCAACATAGTCTCCCTGTTTCTCAATACACTTACTAAGTCCAACGATCTACAAGCTTCCTAATGCCATCACAAAAGAATGTTTTTGGCTTTGTGCGTAGCCAGTCATGCACCGCCTCCTTCAAGTCATCATCGCCTTGGAATCGCTGACCTCTCAAAGCGTCTTTTAGTGGTCCAAACAGGTGAAAATCCGAAGGTGCCAGGTCTGGACTGTAGGCTGGATGGTCGAGAACTTCAAATTTAAGTTCTTGAAGGCATTTTCTGGTCTGTGCAGCGGTATGAGGGCGCGCATTGTCGTGTAATAGAATAACACCTTCCGACAATCTCCCTCTCCGTTTTGTGCGAATTGCTTGCATTAACTCATTCCGAAGCATGTCAGAATACGATGCACTTGTTACTGTAGTTCCACGAAATACACGAGGGATACACGAGGCCCTATCCTTGAACATTATCTAGAGCGTGGAACTACAGTAACAAGTGCACCGTATTCTGACATGCTCCGGAATGAGTTAAAGCAAGCAATTCGCGCAAAACGGAGAGGGAGATTGTCGGAAGGTGTTATTCTGTTACATGACAATGCGCGCCCTCATACCGCTGCACAGACTAGAAAATGCCTTCAAGAACTTAAATTTGAAGTTCTCGACCATCCAGCTACAGTCCAGACCTGGCACCTTCGGATTTTTACCTGTTTGGACCACTGAAAGACGCTTTGAGAGGTCAGCGATTCCAAGGCGATGATGACCTGAAGGAGACGGTGCATGACCGGCTACGCACACAGCCAAAAACATTCTTTTGTGATGGCATTAGGAAGCTTGTAGATCTCTGGACTAAGTGTATTGAGAAACAGGGAGACTATGTTGAGAAGTGATGTGTTTATAAATAATCTATCAGATGTGAAAATAAAATTGTGAAAATAAAAAGTGCGGATACTTATTGAATTACTCTCGTGTGTGTGTGTGTGTGTGTATATATATATATATATATATATATATATATGTGTGTGTGTGTGTGTGTGAGTATATACACACTGTATATGCTAGACAATAGTGGTGCGGCAAAAACAATTGTATTTGCGGTAATAAAGACTGGAAAACGAAACTTGATTTAAAAGAGGTATAATGAACAAATATTGAAATCATAAATATAAAATAATATAAAAAGGTAAGATATTAAATTGGGGACGTTATTCCGCATTTGAGACGTTTGTCTTCTTTAAATTCTATTCCGTTTCAGTTTACAAATACACTCTTTTTCCATGTTCAGTCTAAAAATATATAAAAAATATTATTTTTAACTAAATACAAATGCTGTTGCGAGCTGCTCGTACCCTGAAATGGGTGTGTGAGCGGAATGATGCTCTATATGAAAAGATGTTTATTTCTTCATACTTCCACTTAAACCATTGATAAATAATATATATATATATATATATTTTTTTTTTATTGGGGTTGTTTAACCTCCTTCGCAACATCTAAGGTCATATGACGGAGGGGACCTACAGCTTTACGTGGGATCCGAACCACGGGTCGCTACATAAGCTGGGCGCGGAGGACGGTCTCCCATCCAACTATAGTACTACCCAGACTCAATGTCGCTTAACTTCGCTGATCTCCGAGAAGTGGTGTTACGACATTGGCCACGACGTAGCCAATATATATATATATATATATATATATATATATATACAGGGTGATTGAAAAGTAAGGACCCAATTTCAAATGGCTGTATCTCCTAAACGGAATGCTGTGTTGCTACTATTCTTACACACTTTTAAAGCAAAAACATTGCCATTTGAAACTAATACAATTTTCTCCTTTGTTTTGCAGGTGAACAATGGCACAAAAATTGACAGTACGGGAACGCGCTCAAATAGCTGCCAGGCACGAGGTGTGGCAGTCTGTGATTCAAATGCAGAGATGGTGGAGGTCAATTCATGAAGACACGCTACCCTCAGTGCAAAGGCCATCAGAAACTGTCACACAAAGCTCATGACAACGGGTTCTGTGAAGGATGAAGCGCGGTCCGGGAGACCATCGACATCCCGATCAGAGGAAAATGTGAATGTTGTCAGAGAAATGTTTCAGAGGAGCCCACAGAAATCCATACGGTAGGCAGCTCGGCTAAAGAGGAAGTGTACCGAACAAAACCCCGGACACTTGACGAATTGGAACAGCGAATCCGAGATGTTTTTGCCACTCTGCCTGAAGACTTCTTACGGAAAAGTGTTGCGTTTGTGTCTTCGCGGCTACAGAAATGTGTTCAGAATGCTGGGGCCTATGTTGAGAAAGCAGAATAAATGGCAATGTTTCTGTTTTAAAATGTTGAAAGAATTTCTGTAATACCACTTTTCGTTTAGTAAATACAGCCATTTGAAATTGGTTCCTTATTTTTCAATCTCCCGTGTGTGTGTATATATATTAGTGGTGGACCGGATATCCGCATCCGCATCATTTTTAACATCCGCATCCGCACTTCTGACTGCGGATGTTATGCGGATATTATCTCTAATAAATTATGCAATTTACAATTAAATTAGCTTATAAAGATAAAGTAGCTTATAAGGCCCAGTCATGCACATTTCATGTAAAGTATTAATTATTAATGAACAAACAAATATATAAACCTCAAAATATAAATAGCTGGTAACAGAAAATTGAATGAAACTTGTTTCATTGAATTTTCTGTGGCTGAAACTCTTGAGAAAGTTATTATTTTTATCATAATGAAAACATTAATATTAATTTTAATTCTTATGCATTGCCTGCCATAATAGTAATATCACGAAATTTGAAAAATTAGGTCATATATTCATAATTCTATATTATATTGATAGATTAACTAAATATCCGCATCCGCATCCGCGGATATTGAAATTAAAAATCCGCATCGCATCCGCAGATGTTGAAAAACTGGCATCCGGTCCACCACTAATATATATGGGATGAATTTCACAATTAAACACGTGAAATGAATGAATGATACAAACTCACAAGGAAAAAGAAAAATGATTCCAAGGCCTTTCGTGTATTCAGAAGTACACCTTGTCAGGGAATGATTCCCTGACGAGGTGTACTTCTGAATACACGAAAGGCCTTGGAATCATTTTTCTTTTTCCTTGTGGATTTGCATCATATATATATGTATATATATATATAACCTTTGGTAAGTTTCCGCCCGAATTGTTCATTCTGACGAAGGTCAAGCTTTTCACTCCACCTTAGACCTACAGTTTAACGTGGAATCCGAACCACGCCCCACCAGGAGCCCAGCGTCTTAACCACTAGGCCACCCAGGGTACCCATTTACCTACCAACCACTTTCTTTATTGTGTGGAACGATGAACAGCTGGGTTTTGCTGCGCGCCGGCTGCCGTCGGGTCTCGCCGTCGGGTCTCGAACCCGGGGCCGATGGATTCGTAGTCAGCGACGTTAACCACTACACCACCGAGGCGCTTAACGCCGCAGACCGTGCATGGAACAAGGAATTCTTCTGGGAAAATTAAATCCACCGTAGTCCGAATAAGTAATGGTAAATAACAAACACTATATTTTTTTTCTTTTTCATGATGTTAGCCCGACGTGGGCAACTCGCAAAGAAGCCCCAAAATATAGCTTCCCTCATCAGCTATCTGCAACGCAGATAGCATCCAGCTTTGGGGCAGGATCTAGGGTTTAAAACAGCCTAGCCCCACTATATTTAGAACCTCATTATAAGCAAAAAATTCGTTGCATTCACGTCGGATTGAATACATCAAAGAAAAAGGGGTAACTATTGTATTTTTAACCAAAAACCAAAACTTAAACCTCAACTGCAAAATTGGGCATCCACTTTTCAGGGCACATAACATGTCCATTTCATGACGGGATAGAACTCAGAATGGTCCCCTGAGATCTTTTATGATACACACAGACCGTGCGCGGAACAAGAAATTCTTCTGGAAAGAATTCCTTGTTCCATGCACGGTTTGTGTTTATTATAAAAGATCTCAGGGGACCATTCTGAGTTCTATCCCATATACAGTATATATATATATATATATAGTATATCTGACATTCACATCAAACACGTGAACTTATTTATTTTGAAATAACCTGCAGGAAAAAGTGAAACATCCAATACAAGTACTTTCGACTTTATTTCAGTTTCTCTTCAGTTAAACTAAACTAGTTTCCCTGAAGAGAGAGGAGTTTCGAAATCTTCGCGAATAGACTTGCTCTTCACAAGCCGATCCTTACGAGAGATTTTACGAATCACTTTATCATTTCATCTTTGTTCACCTTTTCATTCAAATATTTCTAAGGATAATCCTTTTCATAAAAGGTTTCGTGGCAAGAGGAAGAAATTCCTATCAAACAGAACAGTTAACAATTCATGCATACAAAATGTTTCAAAGTCGCTTTATAGGTTCGGATCTACAGCTGAAATCGACCTTAAAGATCGTTGAATGGAACGAGAGATACGGACACAAATTTCACACGACGATGAACAAAGATGAATGCAAATAAGAAACTGACGATGAATAAAGCGAATATACAGGGTGTCCCAAAAGTCCCGTGAAACCCTTTTTATGACCCTATATAAATCTTGCCCATAAGATTTATACATCATGATAATAAAAAATATATGATCAGATAAGCGAATGAATCTATAAACAAAAAATTACACGAACACAAAACATATAAAAAATGAAATAAAGATACGAATCTATTACTTGATGTTACATATAAGTAAGAGGATGTTAGGAATGTTCTTTAGTACAAAAAAAAAATTATATAAACTAACCAACCAAGCAATTAAGAAACATCTATTGAGATTTCTATAATATATTAAGAGTTTAGATATATTTTTTTATATATATTTCTATATGCAATCTTACTGTAGACACGTACAGTATAGTGTACTGTCTATTCATTCATACTTCCTTTCATGCATAAGTGCATTACCTTCACACTGCGAGTATATAACGCACATCGCATTTCTTATGGGACTAATTGCAGACACTTATTTCATTAGATTTTATGAAGGGAGTTATCTGTACATAAATGTATCTAAGTTATAGCTTTGTCGGGTTAAATTAGGTGTTATAGACGTGTATATATATACACACACACACCCAGGTTTGACTTTTCTCCCGTAGTGATTGTACTTGTTTTCCAGTTTTAGTTAAGTTTTAGTTACGAGTGCTCATACTAATTTTTTATTTAGTTAAAATAATAAAGGGATCACCTGAAGATCAGGGCCCCCAGCCTTCTTCAGTTAGCCTTATAAGGCTAACTAACGAAAATATCACGACCTAACCTAACCAATCGTAAGGTCAACTGTACGCCCTTGACGATTGGTTAAGTCGTGATATTTTCGTTAGTTAGCCTTATAAGGCTAACTAACGAAGGCTGGGGGCCCTGATCTTCAGGTGATCTTAATAAAGTTAAATATTTAAGGTAATGACAAGCGTGTAAAGTTTGTAAAGTTGTGATAAAGAAATTTTATAAATAATCACTATTATAATTAGAAATATCATCCAGATTTCTTTTATTTCTATATTTTATGGTAAACTAAAGTATTTTATTATACGAAGTCATTTATTTTAAGTGCCTTACGTGATGAAAAATGAAGTCAAAACTTTTCTCCTCGAGGTTATGGCGATGCAATTAATCATAGCTGGATGGGCAATTCCAGCGCTCCTGAAATTAATTCTAATTTAGAGTCTGCCTTAAAATCAAGCGCCTTGAAGCAGATTCCAGTTCGAGAGGTAATTCACTATATTGAATATTGAATAACCTTTATTAATAATAAAATAAATACGTTGGTTTTACAATTTACAATGACATAAATAGTTGTGAAGCTGGACTATTTATTTTCTTTAATTTGACCCACTCCAACTTTTTCAAAATTCTGAGGTTCTTTTTTTCATGACATATTTGGGGTCAACTGAAAATAATTGTTAAAGATACTAAAATCTTGGTCGAAAAGGTTTTAATGATTTTCTCAAAATGTAATTTTCAGAGTAAGATCATTAATGAATTAACCTCTCGAATCGTGATTCCTATCTTAAGGAAACATTTTTATCATGATTTCCACAAAAGCCTTAGATTCCAGGTCTGGATATAAGATTCCGAAAAAAATATAAATTGATTTCCATTTCAGGCTAAAAACTCATTTAGAAACTGGATTCCGAATTTGTACAAAAATCTAATTAAAGACTCATTTACAATAATAGTATACTTTTAATTGGCAAAAAGAGTATTACGTTGAGTTTTGTATACAGTTTTGTATACAGGGGCTCAGGTAGGTCAGGCTGAGCCTGACCTGTTATTTCTCCTGCTTGGGACTCAAAAAACTAACATAAAAAAATTAACACTACGCAATCCCATCTCTTGTCAAGTTGTCAGGCTAAAAATTTCCATCTATCTATCTATCATCTAAACCGCATTTCCCCAGTGAAGGTGGGGAGAGAAACGCGGGAAGAGAGGGAAGATATGTGGCTAAAAATTTTGAGTCAGATATCTTTACTTTATAAAACATGTTATAATGACCATGTTAGGATTTATAAATAAGGTTACTGGTCAAAAAAAGAAACGCAATTTTTGAGATTTATTAATAAACATGAGGACTCAGTATATAGTAAATGATTCTTTAACATAACAAACAGTCAATAACGCGTATGGCCACCCCTAGCCACAATGCAGGCTTGGAGTCTGGCCCTCATCGACCTCAACAGTCTCTGCAGGAAAGCAACAGGGATGGCCCTCCACTCTTCAATAATTGCATTGGTCAGTTCCCTGATGTTCTGCGGCTGATGCTGACGTCTGCGAACTCGCCGTTCAAGTTCATCCTATGCGTGCTCTATCGGTGACATGTCTGGGCTGAAGGCTGGCCATGGTAAGGTCTGCACCTGTTGTCCCTGCAGGTACGCCTGCACTATCCTGGCTTCATGAGGTCTGGCATTGTTCTGTTGCAGGAGCACCAATTCTGGATGTTGCCTCATGAATGGAAGAACATGTGGGTGAAGAATCTCATCCCTGTAGCGCTGGGCAGTCAGAGCGCCATCAACAACCACCAGCTCAGTTCTTGAAGCAAAGGCAATTCCTGCCCAAACCATGACACTTGGTCCTCCCCATCTGTCATGCTCCACTACTGCAGCATCTGAGTATCGCTACCCTGGTCGTCTGTATACCCTGACACGGCCATCAGAATTGGACAGTCTGAAGCGAGACTCGTCAGAAAAGAGGACTTGGTTCCACATTCTTTGTGTCCAGTCACGGTGCTGATAGGCCCATTGCAGGCGTCGTTGCCTTCTTGCATCAGTGAGAAAAGGACCTCTGTAAGGCCTGCGGGATCGGAGTCCTGCATTACGGAGTCGGTTTCTGACGGTCTGGTCACTAATTCTGTTGTTGTGGATACCAGGTGTCTCTCTGGCTGTCTGACGAGCATTCCGCTGCCGATGACGCAGGTGCTGCAGTACAATGTGGCGATCCTGGCGTTGGGTCGTCACACGAGGTCGCCCACGTCTTGGCAGGTCCTGAACACTTCCTGTGTCATTGTACCGTCTAACAAGCCTAGAGATGTGCTGGGATGCACATGCATTCGTTGTGCAACTTGGACAGCAGACATGCCTGCATCCAACATGCCCAAGGCACGACCTCTGTTGACCTCTGAGAGTCGTGGCATGCCTCAATCGCTGGAAAAAGTTTGGTTTTCTCAACGGGCAGTGTGTATTCTGTGAAGTCAAAGAAAAAATGCATGCCTTCATAAAGAATACATTCAATTTAATCTCTGTTTATTGTTTGTAACAAAATGGCGTCTTAGCCGGGATTAGTCAGGTTTAAAAACATGCACTAAGTGGCTTTAAAAGATTTGAACAAACATTTAACCATAATCTTGAAACTGTGATAATACCACTAACAACTTAAATTTTACACCATATGCAAGCTAATTGCGTTTCTTTTTTTGACCAGTGTACACTGTAACTGTACTCAAAGTTAATTATTACTGTATTATTATGCATCTTCTCAAATAACAAAGCCTTACAACTGCATAAAAATGCACAATTCCACGTCTCATCAGGCAAACAATTTTAAGCCTGACGTCTCTCTTTGAAACATGTTATGATATAAATCTTATGATTTATTTATGATGTTATAAAGTCATTTGAATATTCACTATACGTAAAGTTAATTAGTATTTTAATTGATTTATTACTTTGTATCAAACGAATAACCAAGTTTTTAATGTTCGAAGTCGGGCAAATTCCCATCTGCCTGACGACTTGCTGCTGTGCCAATATATGTTATTATCTTGAATTACTAAACATTTAAAAGCAATATTTGCATATCATACTGGCAGTTGGGTATTTCTATATATTCTACTTTTGCATAGTACAGTAAATTTTAGGAAATTTAATACACAGCTTATGGAAAGTGTTCATTTTATATCAAATCTGTCACATCCGCGTCGATACAGAGCTATTGGTATGACGTCACGTGGTGACGTCATCGCGTTGCATGCGAGGTGGTACAACATTTTGAATGATGAAATCTCGTGGGATGAAAATAGTTTAACCAGGCTGAAAACCTTTACGCAAAATTAGATGACTAAATATAACTGTAAATATAACTGTAAAGTATTTGATGTTTTACAGTGCAGGATAGTGGACATGGAATTTGCAAAAAGGGAATTAATGATTTTATTATTTTTCTGGAAGGAAAAATCAATGACAAAAGTTATAATGAAATTCTTAAAAAGACACGTGACATAGTAAGTTGTCCGACCATTCGTCCCTCTACGAAGAGAGTAAGAGGAAAAGTGACAGACTTTAAAGAAATTTACTTTAGCATTCTGAATACCTCCGTAACAGCCTTGAAGGAACGATTTGAATGCATTCAGGAGTTCTCATTTTTTGAGCTGTTGAATTCATTAATGTTTGCAGTTTATAAAGAAAGTTTCCCCCAAAACTTAATAGAAGCACTTGAATATAAGTACAGTAATCTATTTGACGTAAAAGCTTGAACGTCAGAATTGAAATATATCTATCGGGACTCCGATTTTTGTCAGTGCAAACATGCAAAAGAAATTTTAAAGCTTTGTCTTGACCTTGGACTTACAACAGCCTTACCTGAAACGATCAAATTAACTCGGCTCCTTTTGACAATCCCCGTAACCAGTGTGTCAACGGAAAGAAGTTTTTCAACGCTTAACAGAATAAAGACGTACCTACGGAACACCATGTCAGAGGAAAGGCTGTCTATCATACATATCACAGTGAAACAAGTATCAAATTATACAGTGAATATATACCTTCAACCTTATGTTGTTTCTTGCGTTGGTCTCTCTTCACACGGAGGTCAAGCTGATGGCCCGGCCTCTATGTATGTATATATATATATACTGTATATGCTTGAAAGGTTTGAGCCTGAGTATCCACAAAAGCCTGGCGTCGCCCCTGATATATATATATATATATATATATATATATATACAGGGTGTCCCGTAAGTCTGGACCCATAGGGAAAAATAATAAAATTACAAAATAGTCGAAAAATTTATTACATAATCTGTTCAAAGTGTCCGCCGTTGTGTCGCACACATAGTTGAAGACGCAATCTCCACTGCGACAGCACTTTCTGAATCACAGTCGCAGAAATTTCTTGACACGCCTCCACAATGCGTGCTTTAAGGTGGAAAATGTTCTGAAGTTTGACCTCGTACACTTTGGCTTTCAAGTGGCCCCACAAATAAAACTCCAGCGGAGTAAGATCATAATAAAAAAATAATAAAAATAATAATAAAAATAATAAAAAAAATATTATAAATAAATTTTTGGACTATTTTGTAATTTTATTATTTTTCCCTATGGGTCCAGACTTACGGGACACCCTGTATATATATATATATATATATATATATATATATATATATATATATGGTGTTCTAGTGTTCTAAAATTAGCTACTAAGCTTTTATATGTCTGTCAATCATTAGTCGGACGTTGTGAACAATGTGTTCAAGTTGAAGGAAGTCACTTTAAACATCTAAAATAAACAATTATTGTTGTTTTTCTTATTGTTGCTGTATTTGAAATAAAATTGTTAAGTATCACATAATTTTTGTTAAGATATTGCGTTCATATAAGAGTTTACTAGCTAATTTTAGAACACAAAAATTCACTTGCTAATTTTAGAACACAAAAGTTTACTAGCTAATTTTAGAACACCCTGTGTATATATATTGCGAGTTGCAATGCTCGCTACATAGGTCAAACACGCCTACAATTTGAACGAGAGGGTTGATAATCATATAGGGGTATCTCTCATAGGACTGGTCGACCCGTGTCTAATCCAGAATTCTAAGCTATACGTAATCATTCTGTTAATTGTGATCATCCATTTAATATTAATAATTTTTCTGTTTTGTCATCCTCTGTTAACGTTATTGATGTAAAAGTATTGGAATCTATGTACACTGAACAACTCCGTCCGTCGCTTAATAATTTAACTGTTTCCATAAAATGAAAAATTGTGTAAACCAACTTACTTTTACTCGTCTCTTATAAATTTATTTTTGCATTTTTTTTAGTCTGGTGCGCAACACGATGAGTTTCGCTTCGTTTGTGACATTTATTTTATAACTTTGTTTGGATTTATTTTTATTGATTTTATGAATTTATTTATAATCTCATTTTTTAGATTTGCTGATGATGAATCTAGTAAGGTTCGAGACGTCTTATTGGAATAAATGTTTTATACAATCGCTTTTGTCTTCATCTTCCTGTATATATATATATATATATATATATATATATATATATCGCTAACTCGTTTAAGTTCCGTGTGTTGGTCTTTCTTCACACGAAGGTGAAGCTGGTGGCCTGGCCTGGTGGAGGAGCGAATTGCTTTCTTGCGCTCTCCACTGCACATAGCCAGGTACACCCGGCTCATCTTGCACCTTCCTGAGCCAGGCATCTAGTCTTCTCTCGAAGACTTCAACTTTGACCCCTGTAACATTTTTGAGGCCTTTTGGAAGCTGGTGAAAAAGTCTTGGCCCCCTGACAACCAAGCTATTTTCCTTCAGTGTTGAAGAGGTCCCTTGTCGGGCCTTTAATTTGGGAACACTACACAGTCTGCCTTTCCTATTTTCCAGCGTTGTTTGGATGGTAATTTGGTTTAGTTTGAGGTTTGGTACCAGTTTTTCGATCATTTTCCATATGTAGATTATGGTGTACCTCTTCTTCTTTCCAGGGAGTACAGATTTAGTTTACGTAGTCTTTCCCAGTAGTTGAGTTCTATGCAGCCATCAATCTTGGCTGTGAAATATCTCTTTGTTTCTTCTAGTTTATTAATTTCTTCCTTTTTATATGGGAACGTCAGAACTGAGCAGTATTCGAGTTTCAGTATGATCAGTGTTCTCAGCAGGGGAATCATTACTGTCTTGTCCCTTCTTTCGAACGTACCTGTGCCGCGACTCTTTTTGCTTTGTTTATCACTATCTGATTTTGTATCTCGAATGTGGTGGCATCATCGGTCAATATTACCATCAAGTCGATATATATATATATATATATTTAGTATTAGATATAGTATTGTGGAATGAGTAGGTAATTCTTATCCCTCGTAATTCACTTAAAACGCAACATGTATTTTATAATTTTTCTTCCTTTATTTATGTTAATAAATAAATAACAGAAATAACAAAATCAAGTGACGCAAGCAAAATTTTAATTTTGGATGCTAATATATAATTTGTATTTTAAGAGTGAAAGAGATTCTACATTTTTTTTTAAGTTTTCAAAAGGGTTTTGCAAACTTTAAGGAATTTACCATTTTTTTTTTTTTTTTTTTACAAATTGTACAGTATAATTTAAGAGATGCTCGTTTCCAACTTTTTTATGCTTATGGCAGGGCTCTGAAGGACGTAAACGTTTGAAAAACAAAGCTCAATCACGACTCCTTCCATTTCTCAGAATTTTGTGTCTTCACTTATAGTCTACATGAGTTGCAATAAATTTTGACAAGAAAGAAATCGTGTGTGTAGAGAGAGAGATAGAGAGAGAGAGAGAGAGAGAGAGAGAGAGAGAGAGAAGAGAGAGAGAGAGGAGTGAATGGACGCTTTTGTTTGATCTTTATCATAATACTAAATTAAAAATTACTCGGCAGTTTAATTACGTAATTTACATCGTAGCGGTTTGTCATTGCATTCCTAGTAATAATTAATTAGGGAAAGTAAAATGCAACAGAGTGTAGCTAAATAAATAAATATATAACTATATCAGGATTTGAAAACATAGAGGAACTTAAACGTCCTCAGGGCAGTTTAACACCGAGCAAGGGCTGGGAAACCAGGAAGACGATCATAAAACTCGATACGTCTCAGTTTTCCAAAAAGAAGAAAAGTGACCAGTTGCCGAGATGAGTCGAAATAGAAAAACGGAAGAAGAGAAAGTAGAAATGTCAAGAGATAAAAATAATAAATGCAAAACTTCACTTTTACGTGGAGGTCGAAATGTGACAATAAAACCCACACTAATAGACGGAATTTATTTCCACAACAGTTTCGATGCCCACTGGCATCCTCTTCGGGTGGATACAGAAAAACGAATGAACAAAAGTAAGTAAGGAAACAATCCAGGAAAGGTAAGGAACATTCTAGAAGGCCAGAGACCATTAAGAAATTCACACCTATTGTACAGTAGGTTAGATCCCGTTCACCCGACACCGGAAGGGATTTTTTGACCAAGAATCTCATCAAACGGTCAAGCTTATAAGTACCTTCACACAAATTAAAGTTATCTTCTTGTTCTATACATACAGATTCTATTATTTTTCTTTTGACATAATTATTACACTTATAAAGTAACTTACTTGATTCCCAATCTATGGCATGATTATTTTGGCCGGAATTGTTACAAACAATATGTCCCAGTAATTTAATTTGGTTTCGTTATGTAGATGATATTTTCTCATTTTGGCTGACAATTGGAACAACTTTGATACTTTCTTTCAGTCATTAAATAATCTTGTTCCCTCTATTAAATTTAAATATGAATGGGAAAACGATAAACAATTACCTTTTTTAGATGTTTTGGTCATTAACAAAAAGGAAGCCCAATTTCACTGTCTACAGTATACTTTATAGAAAACCCACTCACTGCAATTTGTATATTCATTATTTTTCATATCATGATGATGGTATTAAAAGCTCAATTATTTCTTCCATGTTTCTGAGAGCACTTAGGATTTGTAGCCCACATTTGCTGGACTCAGAAAATTCAAAGATTTGGAACATTTTTAAGGATTTAAAATATTCTGAGTGGTTTATCAGAAAGGCGTATTTTAAAGCCAAGAAATCTTTTTATGCCCCTCGGGAACCTTTGTTAACCAAAAACAATATTTGAGTTTGTCTTTTCATTTCCGGCTTAGAGAGTTGTAAAACCTTTGACGAAAGATGTTAGGTTTGATTTGGCGTTCAAATATTCGTCTACTGTAAAAAGTAAATTGGTTATGAATAACTTTGCAAGACAGGAGAAAGCATTCCCTGTAAAAATTGTGATTTAGTATATGTAGGAGAAACTGGAAGAAATATTGAAACTCGTATTAAAGAACATAAATATGCCTTCAGAAGTTCAGATGTTGTAACACTAATGATGCAATTTTTTTTATATCACGCGCAGCCAAAATGATCATGCCATAGATTGGGAATCAAGTAAGTTACTTTATAAGTGTAATAATTATGTCAAAATAAAAATAATAGAATCTGTATGTATAGAAAAAGTAGATAACTTTAATTTATGTGAAGGTACTTATAAGCTTGACCGTTTGATGAGATTCTTGGTCAAAAAATCCCTTCCGGTGTCGGGTGAACGGGATTTAACCTAGGTGTGAATTTCTTAATGGTCTCTGGCCTTTTAGAATGTTCCTTACCTTTCCTGGATTGTTTCCTTACTTACTTTTGTTCATTCGTTTTTCTGAATCCACCCGAAGAGGATGCCAAGTGGGCATCGAAACTGTTGCGGAAATAAACTCTGTTTATTAGTGTGAGTTTTATTGTCACAAATAAGAATAAGCACAGTAAATGTTAGAAGTGCCCTAAAATCAGCACATAAACTTAAGAATTCAGGAATTATTGGAAAGCTTTCCGACCACATCCATTACCACACACAGAGTGGTAGTTAAAGTGAGTCAAATCTAAAGTCTCAGCAGTCATCAGCTCTGTCCCAGCTCCCTTGTTATTTATAATAATGATTGCAAACACTGATGCAGATATTAATGACAGTATCGTATCGTGTTTCGCGGATGACACAAAAAAATTCAAGGAAATATCAAATGAAGATGACAGAAAACTTATAAAGTGCCATTCAAACATTATTCAAGTGGGCAGAAGACAACAATATGAAGTTCATTGAAGAAAAATTCCAATTTATAAGACATAGTAACGACAAGGTGATACAGAATAAAGAGTACAAAACATTGCAAGCCAAACAAATAATCTCCAAACCACAAGTCAGCGATCTTGGAGTAATAATGTCATCGGATGCGGAATTCACTGAACACTATAACACTAAAATCACAACAGCTAGAAAAGTAATGGGAATTACCAGGAAGAGTTTTCACAGCAGAAAAACAAACAGCATCCGAAAATTATGGAAGAGTTTAGTTCACCAATAATTCAATATTGCGCAGTACTCACAAGCCGATACAGAAAACGAGACATTCCAAACATAAAAGCCACACAAAGGACTTTTACGTTTAAAGTAGAGAACTCGAAAGATGAAAATTACTGGACTCGATTACAAGCCCTGAAACTCTATTCTCTGGAAAGAAGACACGAGTGGCACACAAGAATATACATATGGAAAATACTCGAGGATTGTGTCCCTAATTTTTGATGAAACAGAAATACACTGACATGAAAGAATACACTGACATGAAAGAAGAGGCAGATTCTGTACTACCCGAGCTACGGTGGGACAGGGGGGGCCATGAAAACGAGGATGGAACATACTCTCAGAATACGAGCCCCAAAACTTTTTAATGTCCTGCCAAACGAACTGAGGAACCTCCAGTACAACAACCCGAATAATTTCAAGAGCAAGCTGGACAGATTCTTATGCAAAGTCACTGACTAGCCATGCGTGGCTGGCTACAAGAGCAGAAGGAGAGCGGAAACGAATTCTCTCCTCCAACAAATCCCGCAAGTGAAGCAGAATGCTGCAAAGGTGTCGACCGCAAGTCGATCTAAAACCGTCGTTCGAAACTATCATAAGATGAGGATATACATATATAGACTATATATTATATATATATATATATATATATATAATATATATATATATATATATATAATATATATATATATATATATATATCTATATATATATATATATATATATATATATCACTGCTGCTGAAAATACGTCAATATAACTAACTATAAAAATAAAAAAAGCTTCTAACATCCAAGCTTACAATTTCCTGTCAAATCTTAATCCCTTAAGCTGATAATCCTGTATTGTGATGGCGAGAGACTAGTTAGTGATTGAGGAAACTCCCTTTGCTGTTATTTACATGCATGGAGGAAAATGACGTAAAAAAGCTTGCTTCAGTCAATAAGTATATCAATAATGCATGAAATTAAATAGCATAAGGTAGCATACAAAGAACATAAAATTAAATAGCGTAAATAGAATAACATAGAATAAAAAATAGTTGTTTCCTAGATATAAGTAAGGCATGTGATACAGTGAACCTCAATATTTTATTTAAAAATCTAGAAGACAGGAAAGTTCCCATGTACATATTAAATTTATTGAAATTTTGGTATTCCCACCAATCTTTTACTGTGAGGTGGGGCAATGTAATATCCAAATGTTTTGGCTCCTCTTGCGGGGTGAGGGAAGGCTCTTTGCTCTTTCCTATGCTGTTTAATGTGTATATTGACGGATTAATTGCTTCACTTAATGAGGCAATAGTGGGATGTTGTATAGATAACACAAGGATAAATAACTTAGTTTATGCCGATGATATGGTGTTAATAAGTCCCTCTGTTAAAAGTCTGGATCGGCTACTAAAAGTCTACGAAGTGTATTCGCAGAAACATGATATTCTGTTTAATGTTACAAAAACTAAGGTTATGCAATTCCATCCTAAAAGCTGTAATCAGTCAGCTGATATTAGGTTTAAAATGAGAGGTGAATTAATTGAGGAAGTACAAGAGTTTAAGTGTTTTGGTCAAACTATCATCAGCTCCTTGAGTGATGACTCAGATACAAGAAAACAATCTCGAAGCCTTCGTGTTGAAGCGAGTATTACTATAAGGAACTTTCGGTTCTGTACAAGTGGAGCTAAAGAAACTCTTTTTCGTACTTTCTGCAGTAATATATACGGACAGTAACTCTGGATGAATTATAAAAAAGGTTCTGGCAGAACCCTAAATTTGTTGTACAACAGGTCTTTTAAACTCCTATATAACTTACCCCGCGAGATGCTCAACTTCGCAAATGTTTGCTACCCTCAATGTCTCGAGATTCCTGAAGGTAACTAGACGTGCTCAATACAGCCTAATGCAAAGAATTAAAAAATCAACCAACCCGATTATCCAAGCTATCCATGAGTCCTGCCGTTTATTCTCTAAGCTATGGAAATGCAAAAAATTTCACTTTTCTACGTGAAGGTCAAATTATGACAATAAAAACCCACTCTAATAGACAGAGTTAATTTCCAAAACAGTTTCGATGTCCACTGGCATCCTCTTCGGGTGGATACAGAAAAACGAATGAACCAAAAACAAGAGGGAAAACAGTCCAGGGACCATTAAGAAATTCGCACGTAGGTTAGATCCCGTTCTCCCGACACCGGAAGGGCATTTTATTAAAGGGTCCCGCTTATAAATACATTCGCACAAATTTAAAACCATCTTCTTGTTCTATACATACAGATTCTATTATTTTGACATAATTACTGCATTTATTATTACATTTACGTTTTTTTAACATTTATTATTATTACCTTTTACATCTATTATTACATTTACATTTATTACTATTACGTTTATTATTCCATTTACATTTTACCGAAAAAACGAATGAACCAAAAGCGAGTAAGGAAACAATCCAGAGACCTTGAAGAAATTCACACTTAGGTTAGAACCCGTTCACCCGACGCCGTAAGGGATTTTTTGACCAAGAATCTCATTAGAGGGTCCAGCTCAAATTAAAATTATCCACTTGTTCTATCCACACAGATTCTATTATTTTTCGTTTGACATAATTATTGCATTTTTAAAGTAACTTACTTGATTCCCAATCTATAGCATGATCATTTTGGCTGGCGTGATAAAAAATTGCATTATTAGTATTACAACTTCTGAAGGCATATTTATGTTCTTTAATACGGGTTTCAATATTTCTTCCAGTTTCTCCTACGTATACTAAATCACAACTTTTACAGGGAATGATGTAGACACAGGCTTGTTCCTGTTTTGCAACGTTATTCCTAACCAATTTACTTTTTACAGTAGACGTCGGTTGAACGGGTTCTAACCTAAGTGTGAATTTCTTAAAGGTCTCTGGACTGTTTCCTTACTCGCTTTTGGTTCATTCGTTTTTTCGGTAAAATGTAAATGGAATAATAAACGTAATAGTAATAAATGTAAATGTAATAATAAATGTAAAAGGTAATAATAATAAATGTTCAAAAACGTAAATGTAATAATAAATGCAGTAATTATGTCAAAATAATAGAATCTGTATGTATAGAACAAGAAGATAGCTTTAATTTGTGCGAATGTACTTATAATCGGGACCCTTTAATAAAAATGCCCTTCCGGTGTCTGGAGAACGGGATCTAACCTAGGTGCGAATTTCTTAATGGTCTCTGCATTGTTTCCTTCTCGCCTTTTTCATTCGTTTTTCGGTTTATAATTTCTGTAATAATAAACAACAATGTAATAATCAATGTAATAATAAATTTATAATTTCTGTAATAAATAATAATGCAATAATAAATGTAATAAATGTAATAATTATGTAAAAAATAATAGAATCGGTATGTATAGAACAAGAAGATAGTTTTAAATTTGTGCGAATGTACTTATAAGCGGGACCCTTTAATAAACTGCCCTTCCGGTGTCGGGAGAACGGGATCTAACTTAGGTGCGAATTTCTTAATGGTCCCTGGACTGTTTTCCCTCTTGTTTTTGGTTCATTCGTTTTTCTGTATCCACCCGAAGAGGATGCCAGTGGGCATCGAAACTGCTGTGGAAATAAACTCTGTCTATTAGAGTGGGTTTTTATTATCCTAAGCTATGGACTTCTTGGCACGAAAACGTCTGTCTGTAGCTCCACTTAACTCCGACATTACTGTATTACTTCTAATCAATTGTATATATTTTTATCCTTAGTACGTGAATTGTCATTGTATTATTAATATTTGTCATATTGACTATGGTCATTTTCATTTTCATTTTCAAAATTTAATAGTTGAAATAACAAAAAAGGATAAAATTCATAACATAAGAGCTTAAATAGCATAAAATAGCATAAAATAGCATAAAATAACATAAAATCATGACATCATAAAAGAATGAGAGTGATTGTATCTAAATGTAAACATTTTATAGCTAAATAATATAGATATCAGCCTGTAAGGAGTTTACGCTTGCTGAAGACAGCTTATAATACAGAACAGTCTAAAAACCACGCTCGGATGACCTATATTTATTTTATCATTTTTACAGTATAATTTTTTAAGAAATCCAACCCTCAAACATGAACAATTTCTCTCTGGATTACATCATGTTTCCTCACTTGTTCGAAACTGTGGAATTTAGGGTGTCCCGTTTTGGACGAATCTCAAAGTTATTAATGTCCAGCCCTCTCATATCGTGACAAATGATGATTTAAGTATGCTAACCAATTTTTAGACCGAAATAAACAAAATTTGACCCCTCCCCGAGCACTCGATTCGAAAATTTTCGGGTCAATATTTTTAAAAATGTGAGTTTTTTCGATTTTATGCCTATAAATTCAATTTTAGACACTTATAAATGGTTTCATCCGATGCATATTAAAAAAAACGAATCATTTGATATCAAATTTATATAGGTTTGGCTTAAAAATTTTGTTTTTATTTACTTTTTCCTTATTTTTTTCAGGATTTTAGCTAGTCAACTAGTTACCTAATGATTAACTATGGCTTCGAATGAACGAAAATTAAGAAAAGATAAGGAACGTCATAATTCTGTTCTTGGAGATCTCCTTCCTCATTTGGAACCACACAGAGGGGCACTTTTTCCCTCAAATGGAGATGTTCTTCGTCACTTTTTAAGTCTAAAAAGAAACTCCATGAGGAATAACTCAGTAGAGGAGACAATAAAAGTAGTTTTGGAAAAAGTTAAACGTTTTTGGATCCTGGCCAGTATACCTTCTAAAGATGTTGGGCGTCATCCGAGACCTAAACAATTATTAAAGGACTTAATTAAAAAGAGAGATACTATTGCACGAATTGCAGAACGTCCTAATTATAACAATAAACTTCAGGAATTTAACCAGGTTTTAAAAAACTTTTTGACATCAGCTTTCAGAACACTGAAGAAATTATAATGAAAGATCCACTAAGAAGTAATGAAACGAAAACTTGGGCTATTAAATTTCTGGAAGATCAGAGAGGAGAAAGGGAAATGTGCTTAGGAGGTCTAGATAAAATATATGAAAAGAAGACTAAAGCTAAAGCTGAAAGAATCCAAGAAATAAAAAACCGTGAACTAAAAGAATCACAAAGGAAAGCAATGCCTGGAACATCTAAAATGAATATGGTCTATCAGGAAAATTCGTCTTCAGAATCGGAGCAAGATGATCCAGAATTTAAACTTTCGAGTGCGAAAAAAGGTCCTAAGCGTCAAAATATTATGAAGTCTTCTAAAGTTAGCAATATAGCTAACAGATTAAACTTGTCAGTAAATCAAAGAACAGCTTTTGCTGCTACTGTGTTTTCTGCCTGTGATATAGATTTAGAAACAGTCAGCCTGTCCAGAACAACTTCTTGGAATGCAGGAAAGAAAACTAGGGAGAACACATCTAAGAAAGTGAAAATCGATTTTGAGCCTCCAAATTTCTCTTCGCTCCATTGTGATTCTAAAATAGTTACAGAATTGAGAGGCGAAAAGAAAGAACGGTTGGCTATTTTAGTTTCGGGAATGCCAAGTGCGAAGGAAGGCAAAATTTTAGCGGTTCCAGATATCCCTGATGCTACTGGATTTTCTCAAGCCCAAGCCACTTTTGAAGCTGCTATGGACTGGAACCTTGAAGGAAGAGTGGTTTCGTTGGTTTTCGATACAACCGCATCGAATTCCGGTTGGATCAATGGTGCCTGCGAAAGACTAGAAGACTTATTAGGACAGAGGATACTCTGGTGCGCATGCAGGCATCATATATTTGAAAGAATTTTGAATGATGTTTTTAAAGTAATATTTGGCAAATCAATATCACCTGATCATGAAATTTTTAAAAAATTTAGACAAACTGTATGGAAGAATTTAGATACGAGCAAGATACATAAAACATTGGAAACAACGAACAGATACCTAAAGAATAAAATTGAAGATGTAACAAAATATCTTTATGAAATCCTGCAAAATGAAGATAGCAATGTATTACTTCGAGGGGATTATAAAGAAAGTGCTGAGTTATGCCTACAGATTTTGAATCAAACTCCACCAAAAGGAATTCGTTGGCTTCATCCTGGAGCCTCGCATCGTGCTAGATGGATGGCTACAATCATGTATTGTATAAAAATGTTTGTTTTTAGTGATCAAGCAGGTTACACTGAAAATATGGTGAATAAGGTGGAAAGAGTATGCAAATTTATATGACCTGCAGTTATATCACGACTTGCAAGCATACAAGAAAATCGATGAAGAAGTAGCAAACCAGACTATTAAGGCTCTTGATCGCCACCTCTGGTATGTTACTGAAGAAATGGTACCACTTTCTTTATTTTCAGAAAATTTAAGTGGTGAATTGAAGACCAAAATTGCTAAATCAATATCGAAATTTGAGAAGCGAGGATTTTCTAACCGACGAGGACCACCAACATTTCCTACACTTAACCCTTCCACGAGACTTCCGGATCTAGCTGGGACAAACTCATGGCTCTTCTTGAATTTATTCAATTATTCTGGTAACTGGCTTAGAAAATCTGCAAACGAATGGAAAGATGATGAAGATTTCAAAAGAATGAGTAATTTTGTACACTATATGAAAGTAGTAAATGACACGGCCGAACGAGGTGTTAAATTAATAAAAGATTATGTTAATTCGATCACTAGAGATGAAAAACAAAAACTATATCTGCTACAGGTGGTTGAAGACAATAGACAAAAAGTGCCTGATTTCAAGAAAAAAACATTAACCAAGTATGTCAGAGATTAGGCCGCGCATTCGAAAAATCGAAAATACATCTTAGTTCTTTATTTTAAAAGGAAGATTTTAGGTTTATAGAGTTCAGTACTTTTTTTTTCATTGCACTTGTTTTATATTTTTTCTCATCTTTTAATTTTCTAATTGTGTAATGTCTTTGTATCGAAATTTGATCTTTACTTTCTGTAAGGAATCAAATATGTTGTCCTAGTTGAAGTTTTCGTCATTTTTTATGAAAAGAAAGTTTTAATTTTTTTTTTTCTTATGTAGCGGAAGCTTTTGTTTTTCTAGTCCATAAAAGAGGGATATTTTTATTATTTTTATCATTTTTGTTTGATAATTAAACGGAAAACGATTAATTTTCTTTTATTTGCCTTATTTATTTAATAAACTTGAAAGCAACAAGAGAAATATTCTAAAACTTTTAATAAAATGCCTTAAAAATTAAGAAAAATCATATAAACAAAATTTTTAAGCCAAACCTATATAAATTTGGTATCAAATGATTCATTTTTTTAATATGCATCAGATGGAACCATTTATAAGTGTCTAAAATTGAAATTATACGCATAAAGTCGAAAAAACTAAAATTTTTAAAAAAATTTGACCCTTAAATTTTTGAATCGAGTTGCTCAGGGGTCAAATTTTTTTATTTCGGTCTAAAAATTGGTTAGCATACTTAAATCATCATTTGTTACGATATGAGAGGGCTGGACATTAATAACTTTGAGGTTCGTCCAAAACGGGACACCCTACTGTGGATTTATTGCGTTACAAACTCGGTTAGAACAAACATGATCCGATCGTGACTTTTGAAATAAGCTCTGCAATATTTGAGTTGTAATGATAATGAAAATTATTTATTTATATATATGTGTGTGTGTGTGTGTGTGTGTGTGTGTTTGTGTGTGCGTGTGTGTGTGTGTGTGTGTGTGTGTGTGTGTGTAAATAAAGTATTGAACTGATGAAGTGAATTCAAATTGAGAATTACAACGGAATCGGAATTTAATAAATCCACTCTTTCGCCAACTGATTATACAAATGACATCTTATTGTCTTATCCGTCTTCTGTAGAGGGGTCACTTTTACGGGTACTCGCCCTTAGCCCCTCCTTCCTACATAAAAAAACAGGGTGTCCCATAAGTCCGGTCTCATACGAAAATTTATTTTAAATTAAATTTACAAAAGTAATACATTAGAACTTAAACAAGTGTTCAAGTTGATGTCTTGTTTTGGGATCCTTTTTTTGTTGCGGGTAGAATAACAGGCAATGGCTAATATGGAAGTGAGTTACACTCCTGAGGATAAGGCCTCTGCCTTTTCCTCAGGAATGTAACTCGCTCAGTTGCCTTTGATTTGTTGCCTTACTAAAGTTTTTCAGTCTGTCCTTAATAGGAAGATTCTTAAATACTTCTCTACTCACAATCTTCTTTCAGATCGTTAGTATGGGTTCTGCAAGGTACGCTCTACTGTCGATCTTCTTGCATATCTCTCTGACTATTGGTCATCTTCCGTTTGGGATTTCGGTGAAACCTTTGCTATTGCGCTACGCATATTAAAAGCTTCTGTTCGAGTCTGACACAAATCTTTAATTTCGAAACTGCCCTTCGGTTTCTATCTTCTATCTGTGCCTTCATCTCTGATTTCTTTTCTGACTCATCTATAGATGCGGTTATAGATGGCTACTGCTCTTCTCCTAAAATTATTAATAGTTGTTTTCCTCAGGGCTCTGTCCTATCACCCATTCTTTTCCTTTTATTTATAAATGATCTATTAAGTCGCACTTCCTGTCCTATCCCCTCCTATGCCGATGATTCCACCCTTCACTTCTCCACTCGCTTCACAAAGCGTCCCTCTCAACAGTTACTTTTCGTCTCATCAATTCCCCGCCTCTTACCGTCTTCAATCGCTCTCTCTTCGCCGCACTGTTACCTCATTCTCTCTTTACTATCGCTATTATAACGGACACTGCTCTTCTAAACTCTCTAACTGCATGCGTATTTTCAATCTTTCATCTGCTCAACCGGTTAACTCTGGAACAATCTTCATGAATCTATCTTTCCCCTGTCTATGACCTCCAATCTTTCAAACGCAGTGTCTAGGCATCTCGGAAACCTAGGACCTTGATTTTGGCTTTCTTCTTCCTCTGTGGGTGGGGTGGGCGTTTTGGGGGCATTCGCCCTTGACCACTCTTTCCTGCGTAAAAAACTTAACAAATTCTTAGTTTCCTTATTTAAATGACATTTCAATACCTATATGTTCTATATAGAACATAAGTTAGAGTCCGTAGCTCAGTGGGTAACACTGTTTCCCTATAATCCAAATGAACATACTGAGGTTGGAGGTTCGAATCCCATCGATGCTGGTAAAAATAAAATAGTTGTTAGCGCAATGGTCCGTATTAGTTGGCCTGAGCGCTGTGCCAGTTTCTAGCACTCTTCACTGATTATATAGGACATTGTTTGCTTTGCTCTTACACAGAAACATCTGTTAAGTTTTATATTATAGTATTCGGGATACCATTATTTTCCATCACCGAAAATATGAATGAAATCCAAATGAAATATAGATCGTTTTACATCACAAATCACTTCTTGTCTTAAAAGAATAAAAAAAAATAGGTACCTTCCCTAATTGATTGCTACGTAAATTAATTTTTACAGTTCTTTTTGATGATTATTTTGCATATTGAAAACTCATTCCAGTGAATAATTTTGTAAGTCAGTATCTTATTTTTAAGCGTCCTTCCTTGTTTAGTCTGACATTGTTATTCTGACGTTGTCAGCTTTCCTATACTGCCTCATTACGCATTATTTTTCAAAGGTATGGCAAAATTCCTTAAACGATAGCACAGGTAATAGGATTATAAATTCAGCTCTGTTCAGTCCTTGGCTCGTCACTGGAAATGTCTCAAAATTTCTAAATAAATTTTAAGCTATTTTTCTTCACCTTTTATTTTACTGATTACTCAAAAATCAGGTCCTGAAACTGAAGAATTCTAAAGGATAAATTAACCGGTATAAAGATTGCCAACCGTACAACAGCTGCGCCAACCATTTCGCTTTTCTGGGTTATTGGCAAATGTGTCTCTTTAATCAATCACATTTCTAAGCGAAAGACGGTAGACTCTCTCTCTCTCTCTCTCTCTCTCTCTCTGCCTCCAAAATATTGGACCCATTGATCTCGCCCACTTATTCGTTACTCAGTCGAAGAGACAATAAACGTTAGGATACCGGGACTCGATCCCGGGACCTTCGAATTATAAATGCGCTTTACTACCCCGTCAATTTCATTACGAGGAAAGATAACAAATTCTCAAAAGTTTCAGTCACTTGACGAGATGAAAACTATAATTGTTTCAATTTTAGGGTCTCTTTCCAATCTGTGTCATTCCCATTTCAATCTTTGTTCGAGAATAAAAATTCCCAATGTGGGAATCTCTTTTAGAGACAATTCTAAAATCAATCTCTTCCCATTTCCACTGCGAGAGAATTTCCCACTTCGTTACGCTGCCCCGAATCCGAAATCTCCACTTCGAGTATTTCCACTTTCGGATAAGGAATGGGAATGGGAATGGTGCCAAGTGTGAAGGGTAATCCGACTTTAGGTCCCTAAATGCCAGGAATATTTTTCTGAGTGTTTCGGAATTCGAAACTTTTTACAATTACTTTTTATACATTTTCAGGCAAATACAGTTACGCTTTAATAATATATATATAATAATAATAATAATAATAATAATTATTATTATTATTATTATTATTATTAGCTAAAGTGGGCCCTATGTGGCCCATTTAGCTAGACCTGCAGTGCTGGGGCCTGCGGCTCCCCAATTACTAAGGGGTTCAATTGTTAAGCTTCACAAAAGTTCCTCGTAAATATTAAGCTTTCACTGCCTTAATAATTTCTTTTCAAAATCTTCGATATCCGATTTCAGCTTTTTGAAATAATTCTGCCTCAATTATTTTTTCGATAGACTGCCTCAATTATTTTTTCGATAGACTGCCTCAATTATATTATAGATACTACTACTACTACTACTACTACTAATAATAATAATAATAATAATATTATTATTATTATTATTATTATTATTATTATTATTATAAAATAATCCAGTACATGTAATATAATAATGTAATTTAATCTATTCTCAACTGCTGCAACTATAGAAAGCGACTAGTGAATTAATAAATAATAATTGAGTCCTCCACCTGTCGTAAAAAAAAATACCTAATATTAAATCATTAGTTTTAAAATTTGAGGTTCTTTAAAAATTTTGCTTTTTAACTAAAAACTAAATGAATGAAATCTAAAATAATTTTTACACATTTTCTACACATTTTACACATTTTTTTTACACATCATTACAGAGCTTAACTAGGGTATCGAATATTTTTTTTTAGCTAGATCAAAGCCTACCAGTATTTAATCGGTTTACGCTCGTATTATCACACGTAAATAATTTCTTACAAAATATTTTCAACCAAAAATTTTAAGCCAGTGAGACCGCAACATTTATTTGTACTTTAAGTTCACATTTTGAGTGCAGCTTCACAACTTTTGACGCAGTGGCTTTAAATGCGAAGCTCAAAATTTTGATGGCTATGGAACTTTGGAAATCTATGGACTGCCTGACTTTTCTTCGATTTTACAAACGTGTATGAAATTTTGTACAACCGTGGCCTGACTAGATATAGGTACGCTTTGGTTACATTATCCGTTGGCGGGGATGGTATACACTAACTAGGCTTGATTATGGATCAAAATGGGGACAGTTGAAGAAAGCAAATTGTACACTGTGGTTAAACCAATGTAAATCTGTTATGAAAGTAATACAGAACTTCTTACAAGAAAGATCCATCTTGTTAAAACCAATTAGAAACTGGATTGAAAAATTAAACAGACAGGGCCAGACAGTGATAAGAAACGTTCTGGCAGACCAACAATCGAGGAAAAAATTGTATCAACCGTATCAAGATGTATTTGAAAGAAGCCAAAGAAAATCGCTTACCCATGCTTCGAATGAGATTAACATTTCAGTATCAACAGTGCGCAAAATTTTGAAGGTGAAGTGGCATATTTACAAAATTAAAATTACTGGAAAAAATTTGTCTCCAAGCATCAGATAACATTGTAACTTTTTGGAGTACAGAAATCCCCCGCGTTAACGACCTTCACATTAGCGGAAACTTCACTTGGACGGACTAAATCGCTGTCTGGTCGTTAACATTCAGTTTAACGTAATACAGGTCGTTAAAGTGAAGATTTCCGCTAAAAAAGTCTGTTAGCATCACCGAACTTCACTTTAGCGGACTCCGAGTCGTTAAAGTGAAGGTGACGCCACCGGAATATTATTGGAACCAGCCCTCGGATGAGGTTGTGGTCAGTTGTTTCCTGTTGTATTGCGTGGGCAGTGGTGGCGAGTGGTTGTGTATGTGCATGTCGCTTCCAAGTGTTGTGCATGTTAAGCGTTCTTTTGTGTGATGTTACATAGATAGTTACATATAATTATTTATATTTATGTATCTAAATGTCATTTATTTATGAACACTCTATGTATATACTGTATGTGGTTATATGTTTTTATTTCTTATTATTGTGTTACACAGGTCTTATCAGTTCATAGCTTTTTTTGAGTTCAAAGTGACTTATCAGTTAATAGCAGGCCAACAAGCAGGCGAAACAGAGGCTACAGAGGACAAAGTTGTGAAATGGTTTGGTGCTGACGATGGTGACCCAGGGTACGAAGATCAAGATCTTAGTGAGAGTGAAATTGCGGCCAACATTTAAGTCAGGTCTGAAGACAGATCCACCGATGAACCTCTTGATGACGACGAGGACGCTGAAGATGTCTCCGAGGTTATACCCAAGACTACGTTGAGCCAGGCAAGAGACGCTGCTGATGTTCTACTGAAATTCATTGATGAGACTACGGCACTGCCTAATATTCTCCCTTACTATAACTACATAAGGAAGTGCCGAAATGAAATTATTGCCAGTCAAAACAAAAGGATCAAGCAAACGAAAATTCATGATTTCTTCAAGCCCCCTGCTGCCAAGCCCCGATGCACGTCCACGCCCGTTTCACGCCGAAGCTCCGTTTCAAGCGGGATGTCTGATCTTTCATGCCCACCGAACCGTCACCAACGCCAAGTACTAGCAGCAGTGTTGGCTTCACTGTGTCACCACTCCAGTTTCCTGAGAGTGCAAGCATTAGCAGTAGTACTCCTTCGCCAGCCATCCTACCGGAGCCTGAAGTGGAGTTCAGGACCCTCACACCAGACCTGGATTTTCCGGCCATCACACCAGAAGTTCCTGACGATATTTTAGAGGATTGACTATATATGGTGAGTACATAAAAATAAATACTTACACGTGCATGTGTTCATAAGTAGGTAAGTCTATGTATGCATTTTCATGTTATGTGTTGAATGTGGAGATTCGAGGGCTATACATACATGCGTAACTGTACTGAAGTATTTTGGTTACGGAAAACCCCACTTTAACGTCCCGTAGTCCGGTAAAGTGGGAGTCGTCCGTACTTCACTTTAACGTTCCCCGGTACGTTAAAGTGGGGTTTTTCCGTACTTCGGAAATTTCACTTTAGTGACCACACGCTCCCCCCAAAGTATACGTTAATGTGAGGGTCTACTGTATAGTGAACGTTTTCAGATAAGTCGACATTTTATCTCGGTGCCAACGTTAACCACCAAAATTTTTGTATCTGAGAAAATGTAAAACCAAATGAGCTTTGGCAGCATTGGTGAGACTCTCCTAAGGTCACTCTGTGGTGCACATTTTGAAAGTCATAGATCACTGGCACTTTTTCTCTCTATAAATGGAGAGCGCTACCTTGCATTGCTGCAGAACTTCTTTCTTCCTCAGCTCACGGCCTTAAATCTTGCTGAATAAACAACTTTACATCAAAACGGAGCTCCCTCTACTATGCCTTTAATGTAGGGGGTTTCTAAACCAAACTTTCCCAGGAAAATAGATCGGGATAGGAGGAAAACTTCCATGGCCACCACGTCCTCCCTTTAGACTTCTTTTTATGGGAGTCATGTAAAGAACACGGTTTATGCCACAAATCTTCAACATTTGGCAGAATTAAAGGCGCAAATCGAAACAACAGTCCTCCAAATCACAGAGCAATAAATAAAAAATGTGTCTCAATTCTTGCCAAAGGGGATCGAACGTTGTATCGCCCAAGATTAGGCTGACCATATTTCCTTGAGACAAAAACGGGACATTGGGATGGCAAAAAAGGGACGGGGGTTATGTAATATTCTGTATTCATGAAAAAGTAAGTACATAAACATATTGAGCTTACAATTATTCTTCAGTGACAGAACCCATACAGAACCCATAAAAAAAACGGTACTGTCCCGTTCAAAACGGTACGTATGGTCAGCCTACCCAAGATGGAACACGCATCGAAATAAAAGGTGTTAGTCTAAAACAGGGAAAAACTTTAATAGTTAAGTTTTAACCGGTTACCAATTTGTTCTATCTCAATAGGTAAAATTTATTAAATTTCAAAACCCCATATACGAGTAGAATGGCGCTTATAAGTATTCATACAGAGAAATATTTCAATTATATTCGTCTTTATCTTATGTACCATGCATATAATAGTTATGAAAAGTTTACCGTTCGTTTGGAAAAAATTGAATAAGTAAAAAAATTAGCTTAACTCCAACATATAATGTAACGAATCAAAGAATTTGAGGAAAATAAAAAAAGTTAAAATGCAAAAGTTTTCGTACATTTATTTACAAAATTATTTGATACTTTGTGTGTCCACTTTAGGCTTGAAGAATTTAAAATTTTTATCAGTAATTGACTCTTTACTGATAAGGGACTGTTGGCAATTCTGAATTCTACAATTTTCTCTGTGAATCTTCATGGAAGACGGATGACTGTACAAGCCATTAGTAAGCAATGGGTTACGCACGAATCTGGAAAGAGTTATGGGAAGATTAAAGAAGAACATCGAATTCCATTTACGACGGTTGCTGCAGTTATAAAGAAATTATAAAGAAATGTAAAGGTTTTGGAATAATCAAAACTCTGTCAAGGTGTGGATGACCTTGCAAGAGTTCAGACCGTACAACTAGACGGATTGAAAGAACGGCTGCTGCGAATCCACGAGTGACTGCGAGTGACATTTGCCAAACATTAAGACTGTCTAAGATCGATGCCCATACCTCTACTGTACGTCGTACATTGAGAAAGAATGGTCTGCATGGAAGAGTTGCACGAAGAAAACCTCTCTACGAAAAACGCACAAAGAAACTCGTTTAAAGTACGCCAAGGACGATCAAAATGATGGATTTGCATTTTGGAAAAAAGTTCTCTGGACAGATGAGACCAAAATTGAATTATTCAGGAAGAACGAGCAACAGTACGTTTAGCGAAAATCAAATAATGCATTCAAGGAAAAAAAAACATTCCTCCTACGGTTAAACATGGTGGTGGTAGTAGTTTGCTTCTTTGCGGATGCTTTAGTGTTTCTGGTCCAGGAAAGCTTGTCATCAGTGGAATCTTGAATTTGATGAAATATCAGGAAATTTTAGAAGAAAATGTATTGCCTTCAGTTCGCGAGCTGCGAATGGGTCGCAACTGGGTACTGCAAAAGATAATGATCCGAAACGTAAAAGTAAGCGCACCATGAAATTGCTTCAGCAAGAAAATTTCAAGCACCTTGAGTGGACCAGTCAAAGCCCAGATCTCAAATGAATCGAGAATGTATGGTTTGATTTGAAAAAAAGCTGTTCGCAAGAGAAACCCTTCGAATCTGAATGAAGTGTAATAATTTCCTTTCGGAGAATGGGCTAAAATTTCTACTGAAAGATGTCGAAACCTCGTTTACCAAAATGAATCATTGAAGTCATTTAAGCAAAAAGTTGAATACACACAAAGTATTAAATGGTTTTGTAAATAAATGTACGGAAATTTAATTTTATTTTATTTTCCTCAAATTCTTTGATGTTTTACATCAAAATATGTTGGAGTTGAACTAATTTTTTTATTTGTCAAATTTTTCCAAACGAACGATAAACTTTTCATGACTATACCGTGCATGGTACAAAAGATAAGGACGAATATAACTGAAATATTTCTCTGTACGAATACTTATAAGCGCCACTGTATATATATTTTCACTAAAACTGCTACGCACTGACCATAAAGTTGAAGATAACGCGTGGACACTGATGAGTGAAAACAAACACAAATATTTAACTATTAATAAAAACTATACCTTATAAAATAAATTGCAAGAGGGACTGACGAAAGGCCCAAAGATAAACAAAACAAAACTCGCAACCAAAAATTTCATTCTAAAAATAAAAAAAATCAATGAAAAAATCAAAATTGTTTCCAAAACGGAGATGGGAACAACTGCCAATATATATTAAAGGACTGAAATAAATGGAGATAAATATTACACTATGCGAGATAATGGAAACTAAGGCCTAGAAAGAGAGAGAGAGAGAGAGAGAGAGAGAGAGAGAGAGAGTAATTGTCTGATCTAACGCTTGAGTGAATTTATGAAACCCAAACCACAGTTCAAAAGGCGAGTTTTACATTATATAAAATTGCCTATGAATGGAAACTTAAATGTTACTTTATATTAAATACTAACTAAGAATGAAGTTCATTCTAACTGTACATTTTTATTAAGGTTTTTCAACAATGACTTCCTGTCAGTTATCACATAATTTCATAGGAAATCATTTACAATATTGTAAAACTAAGGTTGTTGGGCAAAAAGCACGCCAATATGGATTCTTAGGCCGGCCGCACACAGGATCGACTCTCGACTCACGACTTAGGTCGTGACGACTCCAGTCGCGTGTGATTTTACATTGACAGAATGGGAGCACTGCAGCGACTGCGAACCGATTCCCCAGAAGCGCGTTGAGGACGCTGCAGTGTGCGGACTCCTAGTCGTAAGTCGCGAGACGATCCCGCGTGCGGCCGGCCTTATATACAAGGTTAAGATCTACTTCCTTTTCAAAAAACATTTCTTGCTCTCTAAACTCGATTCGTAAAGACTGGTCCAAATTATTTGCAGAATCTTAACGTTTTGGAAATTCGAGGCAGATTCATATTTCCTTCTGTTCTCTGGTTACGTTATTCCATTTTCAGTTTCGACCCAGATACGAGAAATTCCGAACGATGGTTCCCTTTTGGAATGGAATGTAAAATGAATTTATCCCAATAATTCCAGTTCTGGAACTCGCTTTTAGATTATCCGTGTCCTCACTGTATCAGTTTCTCGGAGACACCAGCAGCGGACCTCCGAGATTATCATATCTATCCGTGATCAAAAGGGGGTTAATATTTATTATACTGTAACTTCGTTGCTAAAGAGGGAAATAACTGCCAAAACACGAGCACTCATTTTATTACTCATTCAAGGCATTAGTAATGACTAGTTATAAATCATTAATGGAAAAATGCTGTCACAATTCATTCCTGTAGGGCAGAGCTTTCCAAACTTTTAACGTTGGCGACAAACTATTTAAGCATAAAAATTTTCACGACACATTAATTAATTTTTGTTATCAAATATCAAATATCAGATAATTTTTCAGTAGGTGGTTTATCTTGTAGCCGATTTTGTTGATAGAAAAATCAAAATTTTCAAAATACAAAAAACACTAATGTGTCGCGACACACCAGTTTGGAAAGCTCTGCTTGTAGGGTTTGGCTTAGTTTAAGATGGGTGTATAATATTAAACCTCTTCTTTTAGGATCTATAGCTCATTTTTCTTCCACACATTTAACATTTTTTTTTCATACACACATTTTACAGGTTTTTTTTCCACAACAGAAATAAGTTTTCAAAATCGTTTTTACATAATTTGTTCCATCGATTTTATACCTAAACCGTTTTCATTTTGGTTCGATGCGTTTTCGCCTTAAGCTATTTAAATGAACTTTCGAGGCAATTTTTTTAATCAGAAATTTCACTTTCCAGTGCTCGATTTTTCAATTATATATATATATATATATATATTATATATACTACAACTTTAAAAAAGTCGATATTTAAGACTGAAAGGTTTGAAAATAGTTACCGAATGTCATCTGCCCTAAAATGATGTGTGTGTGTGTGTGTGTTGTGTGTGTGTGTGTGTGTGTGTGTGTGTGTATTTTGCCCACTCATTAAAGAACATAAGAGACAGAGACAGCAATTTCAAAAATTTAAGTTCCCTAAAATGGCACCCAGTTACCATGGAAACCATTTATTTGAAGGAAACCATTTATTTGGAGGCGTATTTTTAACAGAATGCATATTATTATTATTATTATTATAAACAGAGAATGATTTTCAACTTTAAAATAACTGTCACAATGTATATTTCCTATAATACTCTTCCAAATAATTGTCATTTCAAAACCCATATGGGGTCTATTGGTTTCCATGGTAACATCGTCGTTGGTGAACTTAATTCTTTAAAACTGCCGAGTCTTTCATGATCTTTCATGCTTGTACACGGTGGACAAAACTTACGGAATCGAGTGTATATGTTACGGTTTTTTTGCGAAATCGGTCTGATTTTTGTGTGTTTTTGCAAAATTATTAAACATTTAAGGTCATTTTGTAAAATTACTATTGTTTTGGTTTCTTTGCAAACTGACCGGAGAATTTTCAAAAAGACCGATTTCGCTAAAAAACCGTAACATATATAAGAGCAGTTAATAAGAGAAATGAAAACTTAGAATGATTAAATGCTTTTGTGTTCATTTCTCGAGGCAATTGTGATATGAGTCAGTGATTGTGCTTGAAAGAAACCCATAATAAACACGAAAGCGCCTAGTCGTTATAAATTTCCGATTTTTTAATGGCTATACTCTCATAATATTTATTTTAATTTAACGTTGAGGTGATTATCCCTTCTAGCATAATCTTAGAAAACAATAGGAAAAAGTAAATCCATTAAAATAAGACAAATATTAATTGAGATCTTAAATGGTTCGACACAGTGATGGAGACCTCCTCTCAACGTCAACAAAAGATCGGGGTACGAAAGTGATAAGTAAATTTAGAGAGTTTCAGTCCAAAATGTTTACAGAAAGACGTGAGCACGAGTGGGTGAGGCCAAAAAACTTTGATTAATCAGATGAAGTTCACTGTTTCTTTTCAACTTTTATCTTGATGGTTAAAGCATAGGTTAGGTTCAGTTAGTATAGTTAGATTAGGTTAGATCAAGATAGTTTAAGATAATTACACTGGTCAACAAGTATTTTACATCAGATATAATTATGGGTGGGCTAGATATCTGTTGGGACGCTGATTCCAAATCTGTTTTCGGTTTTCCTGTAGCACGTCTAGTTTTCGAGATGAGACCAATCATAATACAGTGTATATAATAAATATAAATAACAGTGTGTATATATATAATACTATATATAATATATATAATATGCATCTAACTATATAAAATATAATATATAATACAATATATACAATATACAGTATAATATGCGTCCTTTATACATGTAGCGGAGTATTGTGTCGTTGCAGCTTAGGTGTAGGTTTTTGCTTTACCGTTTCTGTATCCTCATGTATGGCATTTTGTCGTTTCAGCTTAGGCTTTCCGCAGGTTGTCTCGTAGTATTTTAGGTAAGAGCAGTTGCTGGCTACAAATTTGCAAATGTTGCACATGTACACCCTTTTATTCTTTGGCGTAACAGTCACATGTCTAGTTGTGTGTTGTGTTTTGTTTTGTGTCACCCACTTACACATTTTATTTTTTTAGGTGATTTACATCAATCCACTCGTCGATCATCATCCCTCGAAAGTGTAAAAATCACCCCGACAATTTCTGTTACGTGTGCGGCTCGTTCGCGACTAAATCACAGCGGCGTACAATCACGATGGATCTTCGAAAAACTTGCCGGTTATACTTCGGCTGTCCACTAGGCGACCAAGATAAGGCGTGGGCGCATCATGTTATCTGTACCGCTTGTTCGAATGGATTACGTGACTGACTGAACCAAAGGAAATAGTCGATGCCGTTCACTACACCCATGATATGCAGGAAGCCGAGAGACCATGATGGCGATTGTTACTTTTGCAATGTTAACATAACTGGATTCTCCGTGAAGAATAAGCATAACATCGTTTATCCGAACGTAAACTCCGCAATCAGACCGATCCCTCACGATGACACGATGCCGATTCCGGTACCTCCACAGCATGGACTCGATTCTTTAGAAGACGAAAGGGAATCCGACGAAGGTGCGATTGGCGGAGATGCGGGACCCTCGGCCGATCTTGACTACACACCTGACGAAAAGCAATCGGAGCCGGAGAGACTTACCCAAAATGAGTTGAATGACCACATTAGAGACCTAGCCCTCTCCAAAGAGAAATCAGAACTTCTCTCCTCGAGACTCAAGCAGAAACATTTATTTGAGAAGAACGTCCGAGTGTGTCACTATCGAAAACGAAACCATGATTTGGCGACATTCTTTACAGTAGACGGTCCGCTCTGCTATTGCTATGATATCAATGGACTTTTCTAGAACTTGTCACAGGTACACACACCATCTGAGTGGCGCATCTTTCTTGATTCCTCACAGCGAAGTTTGAGAGTGGTTCTCTTGCATAACGGGAACTTAAAGCCTTTCATCTAAAGGAGACGTACGATAACATGAATATACTATTTGAAGCAATCCAATACAGCACTCATCAATGGAGTATCTGTGGTGATCTCAAAGTCATTTGTATGTTAATGGGCATGCAAGGAGGGTTCACGAAATACTGTTGTTTCCTATGCCTATGGGACAGCCGTGCTACCGCGGATCATTACATCAGACGTGACTGGAATCAAAGAAGCACATACAAGCCAGGAACGGGCAGTGTCCAGTGTGTTGCTTTAGTTGATCCAAAGAAGATTTTCCTGCCACCTCTCCACATTAAGCTCGGTTTAATGAAAAATTTTGTGAAATCTATGAATGGGGAAGACGAATTCGAGGGGGTTTCGATACCTTGTTGAGGAATTTGCAAACATCAGTGCCGCGAAATTGAAGGAGGGAGTCTTTGTAGGGCCCTAAATCAGGGAGGTTCTACAGGATGAAGGCTTTGAAGAAAGCCTCAATGCCTTAGAACTAAAAGTATAGTAGGCTTTCAAATGGATTTGTGGAAACTTCTTGGGTAACCACAAGTCTCCCGTATACAAAGATAGAGTTCAGAAACTGCTCGATGCATATCAAGAAATGGGCTGTCGCATGTCCTTGAAAATACATTTTTTACATTCGCATCTAGATTTCTTTCCCGAAAACCTTGGCGCGGTGAGTGACGAACAGGGGTAACACTTCCATCAAGACATCCAGTCAATAGAAATTCGCTACCAAGGTTTCTGGAACGAAAGTATGCTCGCGACTACTACTGGATGTTGTACCGCGACGATCCGGACAAGGTTTACAAAAGAAAATCGTATTCGCAACATTTTTAGGTTGGTGTACATTTCTTTTTATGAATAAAGTTGTACTTTTACGATAAATTGTGCTGAAATTAACACCAGTCATATTTCGATAAGTAGATGTGCTAGAGGAAACCCGAAAACAGATTTGGAATTCGTACAAATCTGGTCTAGAAAAGTGTGGTATACATCTTTGATGAGAGAAAAAAATTCGATTTTTTCGACCGGTGTTATTAGAGTGACAATAAAATTTTCCATAGACGAAATATGTATACGGTAGGTTTTATCTGACATCATTTTATCTTCAAAAATGAGGTCGAGCTGTTGATCTCTCTGAATGTCTAAAAAGTCTCCAGTTCAGACTTTAAGACAGGTAATCTTTATAGCCATATATTGTCTCTCTTTTATATATATTTGTGTGTGTGTGTTTGAACGAATAAATTAAATTCATATGAGGTAACTCGCAGTTAACAGAAAAATTTCGCAGAAAAAAAAGCAATTTCCAAAAATCCCCCCACCCACTGCCCGCCCACTTTACAATCTCCAATTCATAAATTTGGGTATTATTTCTTTTATAATTTTATTTTTTTCGGTGAAGTTTTTCCCTAAATATAAAATATAATAAAGTTACAATGAATAAATGCAGAAAATATTTAAAAATTAAAATGTGCATTTGCTACGCGTTGATAATTGACAACTTTTCCGTTCAGTGCCACCTACGCTCACGGGTGAACAAGGAACTAAGTAGGCCTTTTGGGACGAAACAGTGATAGAACTGCCACTGAAATTATAGTCTGTTGACAATTCTCTTTTCTCTTGCAGGTAAAAAATTGTAAAAATTACCTTTTACTAATGGAGAAACAAGAAAAAACTGAAAATACAAATTTTTTATATCAGGTGATTTTTAGACATCTGGCACTCTAAAAGTTTTGTATTTTTATTAACTTTTTTTATGCAGCAAGGAGGGATCAAGGGCGAATGCCCCGCAGAAAAGGCGCCCACCCGCCCACATAGACGAAGAAGAAGAGAGCCAAAATCAAGTTCCAGGGTTTTCGAGATGTCTGGCCACTCTGCTTTTGAAAGATTAACCCTTGCGTTAAATAAAAGCATGAAATAAAAGTATGAAATAAAAGCACGGTATAAAAGCATGAAATTTTTACTGTACCTTCTCTACATATTGGGAATTAGTCCTTAGTGCAAAACAAGCTCTATGTGATGTCCTCTCAGCTCACGATACTTACACGATACTTTCGATGGAACAGTCCTGTCCAACAAATTTTCTGAGGTTTATAATAAAGTAATGTCATGGCCACCAACATCACCAGATCTAAACCCCTGTGACTTTTATTTGTGGGGTAATTTAAAAGATACGGTGTTTGAACAGAATCCACACACAATAGACGAATTAACAGCATCAACTGAACAAGAAAGTCCTCAGATTTCAAATGATACTCCGTCCAGAGTATCGCAAAATTTGGTAATTTTGTAGTTAGTTCAACGTCGCAATTTAGGTAGGTGCAGTTTTAAGTTGTATTTAAATATCGCAATAAAATTTTGTTTTTATTTTTATTGTAGAGGTCTTTTAAACATGGTAGGACGTCCTATTTTATTATGTGTCGTAACAAATATAAACAGAAACTCGTTAATCATTTGCTAATTTGTGTTACTCGATAATATGTGGTCCAAATAAAATAAATTTTATTGTTTATTCTTTATTTCAATAATTTGCGACGACGTTAAATTTCCTGGACGATTTGCGACGTTAAACTAAAAGATTAGCCAAAATTTTGTTGTTCGTGTCAAGTTAATGAGCTGAAAGGATATCGCATAGAGCGTGTTTTGCACTAGGGGACTAAGTCACCATGTGTAGAGAAGATAGGATAAAAATTTCATACATTTGTTTCAGCTAATAAACAAAAAAAAACATTTACTGTCAGATGTTTTTAAAAAAATCACTCGATACATAATAACAAAAAATGAAAATAATTGAGGTAGCAATTTATATTTACTCCTTTAATTACCTTTAAACACTATCGTTTACATCAATTTTATAAATTATAAAACAAGATTCAAATTGCATTGCTCCAAAGTTGTTTCATTTATACTTTTCTACAAATTCACACAGACTATATACGTTTTCCTACCGTTTATTCCATTCTCTAATCGATGCGTCCCACTAAATACATAACACTATTCTTTTATCTTCTGTAAAGGTTTATGCTTCCAAACACAGTGTAAATAATAAATCCAAATTAGTCTTTTTATGCATAGTTGATAAACCCTTAAAGTGGAAGTACGTAAAATGGTGTTTTTGTAATAATAAAAACCCACTCTAATAGACAGAATTTATTTCCACAACAGTTTCGATGCCCACTGGCATCCTCTTCGGGTGGATACAGAAAAACGAATGAACCAAAAACAAGAGGGAAAACAGTCCAGGGACCATTAAGAAATTCGCACCTAGGTTAGATCCCGTTCTCCCGATAGAGGAAGGACATTTTATTAAAGGGTTCCGCTTATAAGCACATTCGCACAAATTTAAAACTATCTTCTTGTTCTATACATACAGATTCTATTATTTTTAATATAATTATTACATTTATTTCATTTATTATTGCATTACTATTTATTACAGAAATTATAAATTTATTATTAAATTGATTATTACATTGTTGTTTATTATTACAGAAATTATAAACTGAAAAACGAATGAAAAAGGCGAGAAGGAAACAATCCAGAGACCATTAAGAAATTCGCACCTAGGTTAGATCCCGTTCTCCCGACACCAGAAGGGCATTTTATTAAAGGGTCCCGCTTATAAGTACATTCGCACAAATTAAAACTATCTCCTTGTTCTATACACTCAGATTCTATTATTTTGACATAATTACTACATTTATTATTACATTTACGTTTTTTTCAACACTTATTATTATTACCTTTACATTTATTATTACATTTACATTTATTACTATTACGTTTATTATTCCATTTACATATTACCGAAAAAACGAATGAACCAAAAGCGAGTAAGGAAACAATCCAGAGACCTTTAAGAAATTCACACTTAGGTTAGAACCCGTTCACCCGACGTCGTAAGGGATTTTTTGACCAAGAATCTCAATAGAGGGTCCAGCTCAAATTAAAATTATCCACTTGTTCTATCCACACAGATTCTATTATTTTTCGTTTGACATAATTACTGCATTTATAAAGTAACTTACTTGATCCCCAATCTATAGTATGATCATTTTGGCTGGCGTGATAAAAAATTGCATTATTTGTATTACAAATTCTGAAGGCATATTTATGTTCTTTAATACGGGTTTCAATATTTCTTCCAGTTTCTCCTACGTATACTAAATCACAACTTTTACAGGGAATGCTGTAGACAAAGGCTTCTTCCTGTTTTGCAACGTTATTCCTAACCAATTTACTTTTTACAGTAGACGAATATTTGAACGCCAAAGCAAATTTAAAATCTTTCGTCAGAGGTTTTACTCTTTCTAAGCCGGCAATGTAAGACAAACTCACATATTGTTTTTGGTTAACTGAAGGTTCCCGATGGACATAAAGAGATTTTCTGGCTTTAAAATACGCCTTTCTGATAAACCACTCAGGATATTTTAAATCCTTAAAAATGTTCCAAATCTTTGAATTTTCCGGGTCCAGCAAATGTGGGCTACAAATCCTGAGTGCTCTTAGAAACATGGAAGAAATAATTAAGCTTTTAACCCCTTCATCATGATATGAAAAATAATGAATATACGAATTACAATGGGTAGGTTTCCTATAGATCGTGAAATTGGGCTTTCCGCTTTCGTTAATGACTAAAACATCTAGAAAAGGTAATTGTTTGTCGTTCTCAAATTCATATTTAAATTTAATAGAGGGAACAAGATTATTTAATGACTGAAAGAAAGTGTCAAAGTTGTTCCAGTGGTCAGGCCAAAATGAAAAAATATCATCTACATAACAAAACCAAATTAGATTCCTGGGACATATTGTTTGCAACAATTCCCACTCATAATATTCCATGTATAATGTACTCAGTATTGGGGATAAAGAGGACCCCATTCCCATACCAAAACGTTGCAAATAAAATTCTTCACCCCTTTATCCCCAATACTGAGTACATTATACATGGAATATTATGAGTCGGAATTGTTGCAAACAATATGTCCCAGGAATCTAATTTGGTTTCGTTATGTAGATGATATTTTCTCATTTTGGCCTAACCACTGGAACAACTTTGACACTTTCTTTCAGTCATTAAATAATCTTGTTCCCTCTATTAAATTTAAATATGAATTTGAGAACGACAAACAATTACCTTTTCTAGATGTTTTAGTCATTAACGAAAGCGGAAAGCCCAATTTCACGGTCTATAGGAAACCTACCCTTTGTAATTCGTACATTCATTATTTTTCATATCATGATGAAGGGGTTAAAAGCTTAATTATTTCTTCCATGTTTCTAAGAGCACTCAGGATTTGTACCCCACATTTGCTGGACCCGGAAAATTAAAAAATTTGGAACATTTTTAAGGATTTAAAATATCCTGAGTGGTTTATCAGAAAGGCGTATTTTAAAGCCAGAAAATCTTTTTATGACCCTCGGGAACCTTCAGTTAACCAAAAACAATATGTGAGTTTGTCTTACATTGCCGGCTTAGAAAGAGTAAAACCTCTGACGAAAGATTTTAAGTTTGCTTTGGCGTTCAAATATTCGTCTACTGTAAAAAGTAAATTGGTTAGGAATAACGATGCAAAACAGGAACAAGCCTGTGTCTACAGCATTCCCTGTAAAAGTTGTGATTTAGTATACGTAGGAGAAACTGGAAGAAATATTGAAACACGTATTAAAGAACATAAATATGCCTTCAGAAGTTGTAATACTAATAATCAGTGGCGACTCGTGGTATAAATGTATGGGGGTGCGATTTCATAAAATTGTACGACAACACTGACTCACAATAGGCTAGCGCGAATCCAGCTGCCGCTCACAAGAGTACTTGTATTAACATATGCGGCTATGCCAGACGCACAATTCTAGTTAATTACAAATAAGTAATAATTTCAATAAAATACATATAAATGGCTTATATCATTATTACTGAAGTAACTATTAGTAAAAATAAAGTTGTTATTATAAAAAAAATTCGCGATTGTACTTATATTTTCATTACAACAGTAAAATATAATTTATATTTACTTGAGCGAAAAATCTGTCGCTCCATTCGGCTGCAATATTATTTTGTATTCAAACAGCGGTACGCTGTTTGAAGCTATGCTATAAGTTTAGAATATTATGTACTGTATGAAGGCTTACTCAAAATGCCTCATGAATCATGATATGCCACATGAATTTTTAAAATATATTTCAAGAATATTTTTTTAATATCTTAAAATTAATATATTTTTTATCTGTTAAATTAATATTTATCGTTTCAAGCAAGGGGGAGCGACCGCTCCATCGCTCCTATACGCCAGTCGCCACTGCTAATAATGCAATTTTTTATCACGCCAGCCAAAATGATCATACTATAGATTGGGGATCAAGTAAGTTACTTTATAAATGCAGTAATTATGTCAAACGAAAAATAATAGAATCTGTGTGGATAGAAAAAGTGGATAATTTTAATTTGAGCTGGACCCTCTAATGAGATTCTTGGTCAAAAAATCTCTTACGGCGTCGAGTGAACGGGTTCTAACCTAAGTGTGAATTTCTTAAAGGTCTATGGATTGTTTCCTTACTCGCTTTTGGTTCATTCGTTTTTTCGATAAAATGTAAATGGAATAATAAACGTAATAGTAATAAACTAGCAAAAGGTCGGCGCTACGCGCCGATTTTGCTAGATCTGCGGTGCTTCGGCTGAATTGTGGGCCTACGGCGTATTTTATTTTGAACATCAGTAGCCCTTTATCTGGATATCATTCCTATTCCTCTCACCTTGGGCCTCAGTAATTGGGGTGCCTGCGGCCTTCCAGTTACTGGCAAACCAATTATTCATTCAATAAAACTACAGAAAAGAACGCAGCCATGAAAATCTAAAGCTTCACAAATCTCAATACAATGAGCTCGGATTTGAAGCCTAAGATTTTCATGACTGCGTTCATTTCTATAGTTTTATTGACCAAATAACTGAACCGACAGTAATTGGGGGCCCTGCGGCCCGCCAAATCATAGTTTTCATTGTTTCGAGTGCATCAATAATATTGTTATAGTGTTCCATTAGTTGTGATAAGCATGATCTTCCTGACCGGAATCGATGTTGGTTATAATTTTTTTTTCTGAGTTTCCCCATTAACCCCACCCCCTCCCCATTACCCCACCCTCTCCCCCATTTACCCCCACTCTTCCCCCATTAACCCCAAGGGGGGAAGGGGCTGGCACCTTGCAAAGGATTTACTTTAATTTTTTTTGAAGGGGGCTGGCACCTTGCAAAGGATTTACTTTAATTTTTTTTGGTTACATATATATATCGCATCTATTTTTCTGAGTTTCCCCATTAACCCCACCCCCTCCCCCATTACCCCACCCCCAAAAATTATGATTAAAAATGAAGAAATGGGAAGAACTGTACCCCTAAAAGGGGGGGAAGGATTTATGTTAGGGAATTTTTTTTTAGCATGGGCACTGCACAATAAAAAGACGCATCGAATGGTGAAAACCGCATTGTTCTACACCAATTGTAGCGACCTGTAGGTGTGCGCAAAAAAACTGTTATATATATATATATATATATATATATATATTATATATATATATATATATAATAAGGCTTCATTTCTGAAATAGTATATTAGATGTAAATGTAATAGTAAATGTAAAGGTAATAATAATAAATGTTGAAAAAAAACGTAAATGTAATAATAAATGAAGTAATTATGTCAAAATAATAGAATCTGTATGTATAGAACAAGAAGATAGTTTTAATTTGTGCGAATGTATGATACTTATAAGCGGGACCCTTTAATAAAATGCCCTTTCGGTGTCGGGAGAACGGGATCTAACCTAGGTGCGAATTTCTTAATGGTCTCTGGATTGTTTCCTTCTCGCCTTTTTCATTCGTTTTTCGGTTTATAATTTCTGTAATAATAAACAACAATGTAATAATCAATGTAATAATAAATTTATAATTTCTGTAATAAATAATAATGCAATAATAAATGTAATAAATGTAATAATAAATGTAATAATTATGTAAAAAATAATAGAATCTGTATGTATAGAACAAGAAGATAGTTTTAAATTTGTGCGAATGTGCTTATAAGCGGGACCCTTTAATAAAAATGCCCTTCCGGTGTCGGGAGAACGGGATCTAACCCAGGTGCGAATTTCTTAATGGTCCCTGGACTGTTTTCTCTCTTGTTTTTGGTTCATTCGTTTTTCTGTATCAACCCGAAGAGGAAGCCAGTGGGCATCGAAACTGTTGTGGAAATAAACTCTGTCTATTAGAGTAGGTTTTTATTATCATAGTTTTACCTTCACGTAGAAAAGTGAAGTTTTTTGCATTTATGGTGTTTTTGTAACTTTGACGTTCTAAGTAATAAACACTTCCTGACATTGATCGTAAAGGTTCCCTTTTGGGTATACATTTTCGGTATATAGAGTATAAAAAAGCCATTAAAGTCCCGGTTAGTGTCCATACGGTCTCCACGTTGGAAGCGAATTCTGACATGAACATTTCCTTAACCCATTCTGATAATGCGGATCAAAATGGTTTAAAATTTTCACGTGATACCGAACTTTACCGCTTACGATAAAGCGATGATCTAAATTACAAAATATGCCAAGTCACAATGTCACAGTTAATAAATTAAAATAAATAAAAAAAAAATAAAAAATCTCGAAGGTGAAAAAAGTAAGACCAAAGTTTTATTTCAGGAAATAAATACTTTTATTTATGCTGTCCGAATTTTTTAACTCGATAACCAAAACTTCTTTAAGCTATTGCCATTTTTCATACCTTTAAGCGATTTGGCGTTATTCCTCGACATGATTCAAATATTACTTCTCAAATATTCTTCGTTTAACACTCACGACCGACGGCACTTACACTTACAGTTCCACCGCTAATGATAAAACCTATACTAATAAAACTTATACCTTTTGGTTTAATGAAACATCTAGCCGTCGTTAAAAGGTTAAGAAATTTCGTGTTTCACCCGTTATTACACTAACATTTACTTTACGCACTTTCGGGTGTACTTTAATTAAGCATTTGTTGACTCGTATGAATTTTCGAAGATTCTTCCAACGAACAATGCTGCCAACTATTATACAAAATCTCACAAATCAAATGCAGTCGCATTAAGTTTTATTTATCCTATTACTACTTATTACAAAGTAGTATATATTAAAGGTTTATATTGTATTACCAACATAAGAAAGTCAAGTTAGAGCCCTTCCAAGTGAGCTTATAGGAATGTGTTCATTTGTCGTCTGTAGTCTTTAGTATTATGGTTGCGAATCCATACTACTCTCGCTGTTGTTGTTGTTATGGTTTGAAAGTTTGAAACCAAATTTAAGTCCGCAACAAATTAGCTTTCTTAATTTTGTTTTCTTTATTTCCTTCGATTACAACTATAGTTAACAAATTGCATTTAAAATTTTGAAAATGCAGTTCCTCCACTAAACTAAAATGAAAAATACTTTCATTTTATTTGTATATTTTAAAGAACTGTAAAGTGTCGGGACAAACGATATCTGCGCAATATTTGGATGGGTTACCATCATCCGCATTTAGATGATGTAGTGACGCGTGGTTAGTCGAATTTCAGATTATAAACCGTATAGGTCCCTTCTGTCATATGACTCATTTGGCTGTTAGTACAGAGGAAAACTCATTCACGCAATTAACAAAAATGTCAAATTATTTGTCAATGCAGACAATTTTAAATTTATAACCGAGTATTTTCGTATTCCCTTCTCGCCATGCCATAGATACGATAACACCCACACCCACACACACCCGCACCTACACCCACACACATCCACATATATATATATATATATATATATATATATATATATATATATTATATACACCCCAAACCTCCACGGTGGCCAGTGGAAAAACTTTTGTTATGACCGTTTCAGATATGAACTGGGTTTTCCTTTTAGAGAAAAATTAACGAGAATTCTTTTGTTCATTTAAACTTATTTTCCTTTTTGAAAAAGTGATTGTGGAATTTCCGACTCCCAAAAATGATGTTTTTAAAAGAACAAAAATAAAATAAGTTAAAATAGACAAAGAAAATTTCTCAATAAATTCTCTCTCAAAGAAAATATGGTTCGGACATTTAGACAAATAACGGTGTGTGTGTGTGTGTGTGTGTGTGTGTGTGTGTGTGTGTGTGTGTGTGTGTGTGTATATATATATATATATATATATGTGTGTGTGTGTGTGTGTGTGTGTGAAAGAGAGAGAATGTGTGGCAGAATGGTCTAATGCAGAGGTCTCAAACTCACTTCGGCTGCAGGCCGCAGTACATGTATATCTATCTGCCTGCGGACTAAGATTAAAATTAAACAGTCCAGAAATCATATATATTTTTTAGTGACCACCTATTAACACTCTGGACTACTTCTTACGCGTTTCGCGTCAAAACTCTATCCTACCCTTGGGTCACTTCTTACGCGAAACGCGTCAAGTTGATCTGTGCCTCGTCACAGTTGACACACTACATGCGTCAAGACGACAATACTCAGAAATTTTGCAGTTACTCCTGTCCAGATCAACTTGACGCGTTTCGCGTAAGAAGTGATCCAAGGGTAGGATAGAGTTTTGACGCGAAACACGTAAGAAGTAGTCCAGTGTTAAAGTATATTCAAAATAAAGCTCCCAAATTTTCAAGGAACAACTGTCACAGTAGCCTACCTCCCACGTTGGCTGATACATAGCGATTGTTTGCAGTTCCACCACTGTCGCAGAATAGGTCACAAAAATCCATGGTTAATCTCAATTTATTGCATTTTGAAGGATTTACATTGGCTTATCACAGACACAATAAGAACTGTACTCAGGTAGTACGTTTGTTCAATGTTTTCGTGAAGAATAGCCACCAGACCGGTGTAACGTTGAAAAATGAGCTCTTTGAAAAATGAGGTACACCTCATTATTCAACGTTGAATAATGAGGTGCACCTCAATTTTCAACGTTGAAAAATGAAGTACATTGTTGAAAAATGAGACTTCGTTGAAAATTTATTTGAAGTAGGGTATAAGTTAAAGCAGCCCCTCAGAGTTTGGCCGTTCAAGGCTCAGCTGGGATTCTGAATCCAATCAAAATAAATAAAACTAGCGGAATGACCCGGCGTTGCCCTGGTGGAAGTTGAACGCTATATATATATATATATATATATATATATATATATATATATATGCCCGGTTAGGTGAACTGAATGCCCGATTAGATTAATTGAATGCCTGGTTAGGTTAATTGAATGGCCGGTTAGGTTAATTGTACGCCCTTGACGATTGGTTAGGTGTATATATATATATACACACAGGGCGTCCCCAAAAAATGTATACACACTTTAAATAATTATAAAGGCAGTGTTTATTAAAATACATTTCATTTTCAAAATGTAATAGAATCTACAGACATTATTTAATTGTTTTGTCAACGCCTGTTTTCAAACTGACGTCCGTTCTGGTCCAGGCACTGCTGATAACGCGAAGCAATGGAATCGCAAACATCACGAAACATTTCGTTTGGTATTTGTGTGCATTCTCGTTCAATGGCTGCTCTCAATTCAGCGACTGTTGCAGGTTTTATAGCGTAGACTTTGTCTTTTAAGTATCCCCATAAAAAAAGTCTAGTGGTGTGAGGTCTGGTGAACGCGGAGGGTATTCTACGAAACCCCTTCGTCCAATCCACATCCACATCGTGCCAAGTACCACTCGCAATACTCCACTCTTCGGTCCGGATCATCTTCATTAATAGCATGGACTAATCTTGGAATGTAACTTTTCCATTGACAGCGCTCCAAATGCGTTGGACAGACGATTCTGAAATTCCTACCTCACGACTCGCTTGCCGCACAGATTTTCTTGGACTTTGGTGATACGTTTCCAGTACTCTTTCTTGCTTTGTGGGGCTTGTCGATGTCCGTGGTCTTCCGGAACGCTTCTTGTGGACATTCTGAACAGTTCCATCGGCTTCAAACTTATCTCTAATTCGAGTGATGGTAAGTCGCGTTGGTGGATCTGTTTGAAACTCCCTCCTAAACTGTCTTTGCACTTCAACTGCGTTTTCACACTTCCAGTAGCATTTTAGAATGAATTTCCTTTGTTCAAAGCTTAGTCTGACTGCCATTATTAATTCTAATGGGTTTAACTTGGAAAGAAAGAAACATCAATTGAGCTATCAGTTGTTAAAGTGTGTATACATTTTTTTGGGACGCCCTGTATATATCGTTCAACTTCCACCCGGGCAACGCCGGTCGCTCAGCTAGTTTTATTTATGTTCATTGAGTTCAGAATCCCAGCTGAGCCTTGAACAGCCAAGCTCTGGGGGGGCTACTTTAACTTATAGCCTACTTCAACTCAATTTTCAACGAAGTGTCTCATTTTTCTACAATGTACTTCATTTTCAACCTTGAAAATTGAGGTGCAGCTCATTAATTATTCAACGTTACATCAACACTGTTACGACACATATTTTATCTTCATTGATTTTTGTGGTCCACTTTCCCATTTTTAAACTTTGTTCACATTATCATTTATTCACATTAATACGTGTACATGTTAAACAACATTAAGTACGGTGTCCAAATAATAATAATAATAATAATAATCTGGGCAACTTTAAATCATTGTCCTGACTTAGATGCTTCCAATTCGAAAGCTCTGTTATGCGGAATACAGTTCATTCAATTTCGTGCGGGCCGCACTGGAAACGTTCGCGGGCCAGTTGTTTGAGACCCCTGTCTTATGGTTTAAATACACCGCATTCTGACCTCAGCCACATCGTTTTAAGTATTTCCTCTCTTTCTCAACTTATTCTTGCTTAGATAAGGATTCAGTCTGAACGGGTTTAAAGAAGGACTTAGGAATTTATATTGAAGTGGAAAAGAGAACGCTCAAGATTCTAGGCTGTATTAACTACTAGGGGACAAATTAGTTTTAACAAGAACTATGCCGGAATCACATCAATGTTCCCGCTTTTATTTGTGACCTTGACTTTTGATGTAATGACCCGATTTTTGCTATGACACATCGTTCTGTAATAATCCATATACCTGCGAAGTTTCATCAATTTATGTTGAGCGGTTCAAAAGTTATGGAGCGGATACGAAAGTGTGACGAATGAAGAGAAGCACAAATACGGTCCAACAAGGCCCCCTCCATATTTATTTGGTCGTGGACATAAAAATAAAATAGTCTAACGAGCGAGTTTCAGAGAAATAAAATAATCTTAGAATACACGGTTCAATTTTGGTCTTCCTGTCTTCACACCTCAGAGAAGATGCGAAACGATTAGGAAAGAGTCAGGTGAGGACCAACAAATTAATCTCTGTTTGTCACAAATCGTACGAGTGTAGAGAAACAGATTTAAACTTATTTTGTGTACAGAAAAAAAGAAAAACAGACTTCGAGATGACTTTATTTAAATATTTTAAAACGATAAATAGGAACGATAACGTAGGATAAATTGCACCAAACGTTTTTACATTGAAAGCCAACCTTACGCGAAATAACGACTACGTAACAAGAACCAAAAAGATTTGGAACAAATATTTGCGTAACTTCTCATACAAAATAGTAAACTGAATAAATTGCCGTCTCAGATAGTAAGTAGCGCTTCCTTCAGTAAATAGGTATAGAAATAATGTGATAATGTTTTAAACACATTGGTTTTAATTTAGTTTTGTTTTGGAAGTGATACACTTTCTTTGTTTCAATTCTGATATTCTGTAAACTTTGGGATAAAATTTTCTTTCAGCATTTTTTTTTGGTGTCCGGGGATTCCTTCCTTAATTTTCATGCCCCTCTCCCCCGACCTGGTGGATTAGGAATGAGGGAAGCCTGGGCTAAGGGGAGAAACCTCCTTGATTTGCTGTCGTGCTTTCTCTCTGAATGCATGCGTGTATATATGTACGAGGGTGACTCGACTCGATATGAGCCGGAAGGCCCTGTGTGATTCTCTTTGATCCTTGTAATTCTTCGTAACACAAACAAACTCTCTCTCTCTCTCTCTCTCTCTCTCTCTCTCTCTCTCTCTCTCCCATTTATTTATTTAGTTAAATGTTTTTGCGAATCATGTCATGAAAACAAATTTCCTCTTAAAATTTTTGCAAAAGTTTCTAAGAAAACTTGATTAAAAAGCAGAAAAAAAATTCACCGTTTTCTTTATCTTCTTTTCTAAAGGAGACTCCACTAAATATTTTCAAATATAGTTTTCGCAAGTGAGAGAAAAATTTTGTAAAACAACAATGTTAAAGAATTTCGAAATGTTGTTTCTTTTTCTCTCTCTCTCTCTCTCTCTCTCTCTCTCTTCTACTCTCGAGGTGGCATAACACCGTGAAGTATGAAGGACTCAATATATCACTAGCTGCATAAACACTTTTCACGACGGGAAACCCAAGTTGAAACTCGGCGACATTCAATAATAATAATAATGATTGGGATTGTTTAACCTCCTTCGCAACATCTAAGGTCATATAACGGGGGGGGGGGGAACCTACAGCTTTACGTGGGATCCGAACTACGGGTCGCTACATAATCTGGACACGGTCTCCCAGCCAACTACTACCCAGACCCAAAGTCGCTTAACTTTGCTGATCAACGGGAAGTGGTGTTACGACATTAGCTACGACGTAGCCCGCGACATTCGAAGAGTTAACAGACACACATGATAGACATGCAATTACAGAAAACACGCTCACACACTTGCCTACATTGCTAATATGTCTAAAAATAGAATAGAAAAATATTTTGCAGAAACAATTTCATAACGGACATAACGGACAAAAAAAATGCATGGCATGGATTAGATGAGGTAGAGTTGGGTTTTTGCAGTCACGATTTCTTTTTTCTTTCTCTTGGGTAGCTGGATGCACGTGACGGGTGAGGACATGGTGTGAAAAATCTGATTTCTGTTCTTAATTCCTGTTTCCACCCCTTTCCTGTAGAAGCATTTCATCATTGCCGGCTCGATGGCTCTGCGCGTACATGGGTGAAGACACGGAGAGTTTAACCTTTACCTCTCCCTTAACCCTTTTGGGGCAGCCTGAAGTGGGTCATGGCGTCTTTGTTGGACCGATACCTCGGTAAATAGAACTGTAAATATTTTGTATAAAGTGAAAACCCTATATTTGAGGTATATGTGACGATACCAAGTGGTTCATGCGCGATTGGCACAAGTATATTATTGGTTAGCTTATACAGCGGTGCTATCTAGTGTACGATTTATACGTGTGCATAGCGTAATTGTAGACCTAGCTTATATAGTCTCCTCTTCCCTGTAAAATTTCTTTGGCTACTTTCCCAGCGTCAATGTATTTTCTCAACCTTTTTCCGCACCCGCCTCTGGCGGGGAGGGAGCCTTATGCTTTTCTATCCAGTTTTTTACTACCGCTAGAATAGTTAAAAAAATTAACTAGTTTAATAACAGGAACCTCCCTGAGTGGACCAAAGGACCTTTGAGGCTTCCCCTTGTCCTTGTAACTTCTTGTAACTCTCTCTCTCTCTCACACACACACACAAACGAAGTGCAGCGAATTTATTGCATTAAATGTGAAACTTATCTACATGGTTAAACCATGTTAATAATGATAATTAAGAGAGAGGCTGTATCAACTTCTCGTTTAATATACTTTTTCGAAGCCCTCTTCAAAGTATACGGAAAACATTTCTTGCCACTAAAGAAATCCTTTTTTGGGACCATTTTGGAATTAAACAAAGATCCTGCTTTCCTGATTTTTAAGTTAACGTTTCAACTTTCAACCGTATAAACTTCAAATATTTTGTAAGAAAAGTTAGATTTTTAATTTAATATAATAATAAAAAATTAATTAAAATGAATTAATAAAAACTTTAATACATTAAACGTTCAAAAACAACATCCGACCGGAAGTTATTCGACATGGAAGTAGAATAATTAAAACTTTATTAAACAACGGCTATCCCCAATTTACATTAAAGAGCAAAAAATTCAATAATGTTTAAATTAATTAGTGCCTACAAAAGCAGAACTAATAATGAAACTATTATATAAGTATTATCTAAGTATTATATTTATTATATAACCGAAATTACAGATGGAATGAAATGCGAACAATCCTAATTTGAATGAATAATAAAAGGTTACATTTGACAAACCAAGAATTTTTTTGTTGACAATTTTGATACGATTTCACAATTTTGAGACAGCCTAGGTTTAGGGTACCTTTTTGTAGCCCCAATCCCTGATTTGGGGCGAGTGGAAGGGGTCCTGAATAAGACCGCTCAGTCGTGGATGCGGCTGCCGAATTATTGTCTCGGTATCCCAGTGCGAGACGACCTTCTTACGTCCGCCGCCTACGTACAAATCGTCGATTGCCTTAGAACCTGGTAACTGATGGGATCATCGGCAGAAACCCGCGCGTGATTTCTTTAAACGTGGGGAAACCAACGGCAACCACACTAGCTTGACGAGAAGGAGATCCGAATCCGATGGCATGAAGAACCATGACGACCGGAGGCCGTCCTCCCGTCGCAGTGTGCCGTAAAACAATGTCAACCTCGTCAAAAAGGTGGCTCCAGCTGACAGGAGAGTATTCGCGTTTGCGAAAATCCAGTTTCCAGTAAGAAATATTTAAAATAAGATGAAAGAGGAAGCGGAGAAATTGAGGAGGTTTCCTGGAACGGCGAAATGACCACTCCCGCGAGGTTAGACGATCTAAAAATAGCTAAATCACTTTCAATTAAGAACTTTAAATCAGAAACTAATATTAAAATAATGAAACGGTGAACTTTCTAAACATCAAACAAAAAAATATTTCCAATTTTAATTAAATTATCTGTTCTTACGTTCATATGAGTAGCTTCACATAAATTTATATCTTTTGTGTAGTTGTATTTCAATATATGTTAGTTTAATTTTAAATTTTAAAAATGCGACATTTCCTAGAAAGTGTTTGAAGTGTAAAGGCGAAACGCTGGAGTGAAAATCAACGCAGTCGTGTCTTTTTTCATTCCTGAATAGTCCTATGGAAAAATTCTTCAGTTGAAAGAAATATATTTCGTACTTGGAGAAGGATTCAAACAACAACAACAACAGCAACAATAATAATAATAATAATAATAATAATAATAATAATAATAATAACTTACTGTCAAAAGACAGAAGAAAACCCTTTGTGTTGGCGAAGGGTAAAACTTATATATATATATAATAATAAATAAATATATATAACGTAAAGAACGACACTTGTATAGGAGATATTCCGCGCAAGACGAGAGAGAGAGAACGAAACAAATGAAAAAATGAGGTAACCACCCGGGAATCGAACCCGGGATCTTCTGATTGCCGGTCAGATGCGATAACCATTACACCATGGGCCTCACTCTTCCAAATGCTGTAATTCTTCTACATACTCGCAGAAACCAATGCCCCAAGGGGCATTTTTTCATTTGTTTCGTTCTCTCTCTCTCGTCTTGCGCGGAATATCTCCTATACAAGCGTCGTTCTTTACGTTAATTATACTGCGTGTTTGCAGTTAAATGTATATAATGTTACAGCATGCGGGAGGTGCCCCTTGGGGCATTGGTTTCTGCGAGTATGTAGAAGAATTACGGAATTTGGAAGAGTGAGGCCCATGGTGTAATGGTTATCGCATCTGACCGGCAATCGGAAGATCCCGGGTTCGATTCCCGGGTGGTTACCTCATTTTTTCATTTGTTTCGTTCTCTCTCTCTCGTCTTGCGCGGAATATCTCCTATACAAGCGTCGTTCTTTACGTTAATTATACTGCGTGTTTGCAGTTAAATGTATATATATATATATATATATATATATATATATATATAGGGTGTCCTAGAAGTCTGGACTCATAGGGAAAATAAACATTATATTTTTAATGTGAAACAAACACATTTCTAATGTAAGTTTTACATATGATATTTCAGGAAACAAAATACCCTGATGGTTCAGTACACCAAAGAAGAGAAGGTGGAACTGGTATTACTACATGTTTCCGGAAAAGTTAGAGGGAGGAATGTTTGTGAAATAACTGACTTGCCTCCCTCTGGCTTTTTCCGGAAACATGTAGCAATACCAGTTCCACCTTCTCTTCATTGGTATACTGAGCCATCAGTGTATTTTTTTTCCTGAGTTTGTGAATATAATGTCTATTTTCCCTATGGTTGATTGGGTGGTTCTTATACGTATAAGAACCACCCAATCAACCAAAATTTGAGGGTCTCACCCCCTCATTTTTTTCCTATTAATATAAAACGTGCACCAAAGAAGTTTTATTAAAATCAATTAATATTTAAGGGGGCCTCATAAGCAACCATCCCTACTAGGCCAAATTTACTATGCTTTCAGTCCTAAAATGTTTAGTTCAATTCAGTTTCTAATTAATCAGTAGTGAATGTCTATTTTAGTTTATGCTGTTCTTTAACTGCTGTTATTTGCCCTTATAATGGAACGCTAATTAAAAATTCGTGTATTTATGTTTCAATAATTAACTAAATTTGAGTCCTTGTGCGGGACCAATAAGAATATTTATAATTACTTGAGATTTTGCGCATTTTATTTTTTGTCAAATGGAATATATTGAGGGGGTGAGACGGTGAAATTTGCAATTTCAAAAATAAGGGCCACCCTAATATGGGTGATGGCGATGGCACTGGAAAATTGCCATACGGGTGTTAAGATCGGTGGGTGGAAATAACAAACTTGAGATATGCGGATGATATAGTTCTACTAGCAGAATCGAAAGAAGATCTCCAGAGAATGGTCTCATTGACAGAAGAACAATGTGCCAAATACAAGCTAGTGGTTAACAGAGGGAAGACAAAATGTATGAAGATTGGACGCCTGAGAGAAGTTTTAGACATACGGCTGGGCGGAGAAAAAATAAAACAGTTGGATGAGTTTAAGTACTTGGGAGTACACTTTACTACATACGGAGGCACAGAGAGGACAGTTCAAGAGAGAATATCATTAGGACGAAGATCATTTGAAAGACTAAACAAAATTTGGAAAGACAGGAACATTATACGGTGCAGAGTGTTGGACGCTGAAGAAGACAGAGGAAAAGAAACTGCTGGCATTTGAAATGAAATGTTTAAGAAGGATATGTAATGTGCGGTGGGAGGACAGAGTAACCAACGAAAGAGTGAGAGAAATGAATAATGTCAGAGACTCGATATTGGACCGGGTAAGAGATGCACAGAGGAGGTGGTTTGGGCATGTACAAAGGATGGACCGGGAGAGATGGCCGAAGATGGTGCCGCATGGACGAGTTGAGGGCACCCGACCGAGGGGACGGCCGAGGGAAACGTGGCTTAGACGTTTCCGCAGAGCAAACGAGGAGCGGACCGTGCAGCAGCTGACTCACATGGCGTCGGACAGAGGGATGTGGAGAGGATGGAGACATCGAATGTGGGACCCAACCCGGAGAACTCTGGACGGGACTTAAGTCAAGTAAGTCAAGTCATATATATATATACAACGGAATACAAAGGTCACCAAACAGCAACAAACCGGCTGGTCCCGATGAGTGTCTGTCTAAGAAGGCAGACAGAAAGGAAGAAAATTTAAAGGTAAGTGAAAATTTTAAAGGAAAGAGGAGAGAATTTGAATGAAATTTCTACAATACTTTTATGCACTAACAAATGTTTCTAACTGTGGATTTAAGGCAAAATAAACATTAAACATCTAGTCTCTTTTTAAAGGACTCTATCGAATATGGTAATCCATTCCACAAATAAACCACGCGATTGAAGAAAAAATATTTGGCTTCATTCTAATTAAAATGTTTATCCACTAATTTCAGACCATTACCGCGCGCGCGTTCTGTCTGCATTTGTGAAGTAAAAATATTTTTCGGCGTCGACCTTGTCAAAACCTTTAATCATTTTAGAAACCTGAGAATAAGTTAACGTTTCTAAACGGACAGCGGATAATTTGTTTCTAAGTCTGGGAATCATCTTTGCAGCCCGTCGCTACACTCTCTTCATTCTATGTCCTGCAGTAAGTATGGGGACCAGAACTGAATGCAGTATTCCAGTTGGAGCGTATTAAGGAATTATATGACTTTAGCATTGTTTTCTTCGACTTAAATTTAAATTATCTACCAATAAATCCTAAGATTTAACCGCTTCTATACATTGCTTACTCGGTTTAAGAGTGTCGGCAACAATAATACCTAAATCTTTCTTTTCTGTAACGCTCGTTAGTGTCTTCTGCATAAAATACGTTTCTTTAATATTGTTTCTCCCGATACGCGACGGTTTACATTTATTTATATTAAAGTTCATTTGCCAAATTTCCGTCCACTCGAGTAATTTCTTAATATCTTCTTGAATCTGCAAACGTTCTGCCGCTGATTTTGTTCGTCCCCCTAGTTTGGTATCATCCGCAAATTTTGAAATTATACTCTTAATTCCTATGTCGATGTCATTGATATAAATAATAAGAAGAACTGGCCCTAGAACTGATCCCTGAGGCACGCCACTGGTTACACTTTTCCAGTTAGACACTTTGCCATTAATTACCACTCTTTGTTTACGTGCACTAAGCCAATTTTCGATCCATTTGAGAACATTACCATCAATTGCGTGAGAATGAAGTTTAGTTAATAATCTTCTACGTGGCACTTTATCAAGCGCTTTTTGAAAATCGAAACGTATAACATTTACTGTTTTACGCTCGTCATATATACGTCGTATTTACAATATCATTAAAGAAGTCGAGCAAATTAGTAAGACAAGAACGATTACTTCGTAAGCTGAGCTGAGAATCTTTAATTAATTTATTAATTTCTAAGTGATTAACTATTTTTTCCTGAGATCGTCTCCATAAGCTTACCAACTACTGAAGTCAGACTGATGGGATGATAATTTCCGGGAAGCGATTTGTCCCCTTTTTTGAATATTGGCGTAATGTTTCCATGTTTCCAATCCAATGGAAATTCTCCAGACTTTAACGATTTATTATTATTATTATTATTATTATTATTATTAATTAAATATATATGTAAGTATATATTAAGTACCCTAGAGTAGAGCTTATTTGGACCTGGAGTTTTATTAAGATTAATTTTACCTATGGCCGAGAGTACTTCACTTTCACTAATGGTAAAATCGTGAAGCTTTAAATGATCGTCATTGAGTATGATTGCGGGAACGGGAATGTTGTTCAGATTTTAGTTAATAAACACGGAAGAAAAGAATTTATCTAAAACTTCTGTCACTCGTGGGCATCGTAAATTTGTTAATCGTTTTCGCCTATGAATGGACCAATAGTCTGCTAAACTGTTCCTTTTCTTTTTTAATTCCTAACATAATTATAGAATTCCTTCGGATTCGATTTAATTTGAGTCACTATATGTAGCTCATAGTTGCATTTGCTTTTCCTAATAAGTTTTTTTGTTTCGTCTTCTCAATAACTCGGTAAGCATTTTCATCGGACAAATTATTTGATTCTTTAAATTTAAAAGACGCGTTCCTTTTTAACGTTAAAATACTTTTAATTTCAGCATTCCACTATTTAGGTTTAACAGACTTCGCTAGTCTCTTTTTACGTAATGGGATATTACTCGATTCTGAATGTTTTTTAAAATAATTAAAAAAAGAAACCCCATGTGCCATTAATATTATCACGCGATAGAGTTTCATCTCGATTATGAGTCGAAAGTTGTAGTTTTATGTCGTGAAATTTAGCTTTTAAAACCTAAAACATATTTTAAACTCTCCGAATTATGAGCATTAATTTTAATTTCAAATGTTATTTGCCTCTGATCATTGGTGGAGAAGTAGTTTCCTACAGAGATACTATCAATTAAGTCTAGGTCTGTATTTAAAACTAAATCTAGAATATTGGGATCTCTGGTGGGATCCTTGACCGTTTGAAAAAGTAAACTTTCGAGCAAACTCTCGTTCAATCGAAGACCAGAATTAGATTGCGAGGTTAAGATCTCCCAAAATTATCGCATCATGTTCGTTATTTACGTAAAAAATTAGTTCCTGAAGTCTGTTATCTCAATCGATAGTCAGAGAGGGAGGCCTATACGCTAAACCTATAATTAATTTCTTTCGTGAGTTGTCTTTAATCAAAACGGACGCTTATATTATCAAGTTCTACAAATTTTTTAACTACGAATTTTAAATGTGACTGAACGTATAGTACAGTACCACCACCCTTCTTTCTATTCTAGCATTGTCAAATATCTCATAACCAGGAATAGGATATTCTCCACGAAAATCTCTACTCTCCGTATATAACCAGGATTCAGTAATTGCTACAACCTCAAACTTGGCAGCAGCGACAACTAACCCACAACACCCTTGCCACTACATGTACAATCATGCACCAACACCTCGCACCATTAAGGTAACACCAGAGAGACATTATAACCAAATTCTCCATTCCATACCACGCCCCACAGACATCACAGTACAGAAAACACATACACACACACCTAACCCACAAAGCACTGACACGACTCGGTCCGAATGCGGTCCTAGGTGCGAAGCCGCCACCCATTAACAGGTCAGAGATCAGCCTGAGCAGATCGGATCGAGTTAACTTAGCACGATTCCGATGTGGACATCACCCCAACTTACGGACATATAAACACAGACTAGACAACTCCATAGACGACACCTGCCACCTGTGCCAGGACACACCACAAACAATTGAACACATTATGACAGACTGTACCGCTCTAGCACAACAACGAACACAACACAACATCACTAGTGCGCTGAACCTCTGGTCCACTCCGGAGAGGGCGATCGGTTACTTGCGTGCCGCCGGCTTGCTCGATCAGGGTGAGCTGATCGGCTAAACAACAACAACCTCAAACTTTTGGTGAAGGACAATATTTAACAGTTCATCAAATTTAAATCTTAAACTACGAGCGTTAATGTAAAATACATTTATAAAAATTTGAATACTGCAGTAGAATCTCGAAGTTTTCGTGAGCGAAGTCGTTAACTGTAAGAAAAATTTGTTATGGTGGTTGCTTGCGTAGGAGTTTCGCCATTTTTTGCTTGAAAAGCCATCGCTGAGCTATGAAATAGTCTATCAAAACAAGATGTTCCCACGTCATTCAAGGTGAAGACCATCACGTAAAAATAAATCCTCTATTAAAAAAATTACACAAAAAATCGACGAATTTAACATTTTCCTGTTGAAAAAGAGACTTAAGAAAGAAAAAAAAAAAATATATATATATATATATGTGTGTGTGTGTGTGTGTGGAACAAAGAAAATAGAAAGAGTAATATTGGTGATAATGCCGAAATAGAGGCAACTTTTCCTAATGGCTTCGAACGTTTTTCTCAAGAGAGAAATGAGGAAAAAAATTACGGATATTTATTTGAGACAAAGCGCCATGATTTGCTGAAGGACGCTAATGGGGCAAGAATGCCGCGCGTGCGTGTGTATAAGTGGGTGCGTGTGTTCTTAAATGCCTTACGAAACGAGATAGACTTTAAGGCAGGGGTGGGGAAACCCTCGCCCGCGGGCGAAATTTCGCCCGCTTAGGTATTTATTATTTACTAAAAATTATTTATTTACAGCCCAGCAAATAGCTTTTTAAAATACATCTTATATACAGCGTGTCCCAAAGAAATGTATACCCACTTTGTTCGATAATACCAGCTATGAGGATAATAAATATATTACCTTTTATATGTTTTATAATAAAGAATTTTCTCCTGAATCTAAATATGTAATTATTTTTATTAAAAATTGAAAAACAAAAAAGTTACAGATGTTTAAATTATAATTATTATTTTCGAGACTTCATGTGCGATATTTTCTAATATTTTTGCACGTATACGAGATAAGCTTGAAACCGACGGCACTGTGCAAAACTTACAAAAACAACGTTCTGGAAGACGTCGAACATCTTAGATAAAGTGTCATTTAACCATGGAATTTGTAAATTTTTTGAATTAACTAATAATTACAACATTTATGCTTCAATATCAACACTAAACATAAGTATCTCAAAACAGTCGGTTAAAATATTAGAAAATATCCACATGAAGTCTCGAAAATAATAATTATAATTTAAACATCTGTAACTTTTTTGTTCTTCAATTTTTAATAAAAATAATTACATATTTAGATTCAGGAGAAAATTCTTTATTAAGAAACATATAAAAAAGTAATATATTTATTATCCTCATAGCTGGTATTATCGAACAAAGTGGGTATACATTTCTTTGGGACACGCTGTATATAAGCTTAAAATTTGCCAGACGCCCGCGGAGGTGTTTATGTTATCGATTTTCGCCCTTGGTACTGAAAAGTTTCCCCACCCCTGCTTTAAGGTATATACATTGAGCTCATTGTTACAAGAACGCGCAAGTAGTGACATTAGTTGTGTCGCCATAGTTTCAGACATTTTTCCTCATTGAAAATTATTACTATGAGAAGAATGGTTACAAATAAGATTACGCTAAGTTAATCTTATTATTTAGATTGGATTAAACTGAAAATGTGAAAATGTCGCGGTATTCTAAGATATCCAAACGTGTGTGTGTGTGTGTGTGTGTGTGTGTGTGTGTGCGCTAACAAATATATGCATAAGAACACCCATATATATATATATATACTACATACAAATATTTGTGTAGTTTATGTTAATTTGGCAAACTAACTTACTTCCATTAAATAAGGGTTTGTATGCAACGAAAAAAAATCTAAAATTTGCAGAAGCGGTTTTAGTAAAGTTTACGAGGCACTATTTTTCGTAAATTCCATTTATACAAACGGATTATTGGAACGAGATCATTTAATGGTTCATTTCGTTATTATTTTTTAAAATTGTTTAAATTTAAATGGTTTTACGTTGTATCTATTTAGTTAATATATCCTGAGGATGTCATTAGACGAAAGCGCTTGAGCACCATTCTGTGTTTCCTTTCCTTCGTGGTTTTATTCATCATATATAATATATTATATATATATATGAAGAAAGACGTACAGCTAGGGAGATAGAGAGATTGATTCTCTCCAGCTTCTTTCAGTCTCTTTAATTAACCCGATTTTGAGGAGTGTATGAAAACGGATTTTAAAGGAGTCCTCCAAGTACGAAGGTAAGGAACAGATCTTGAAGAAGAAGGGGAAAAAAACCATCATTGATTCCTTTACGTGATCTCTCATTTAATTGGTTGGTTGAGCCACTTTTTACGTCCTTCAATCACGGAATATCACTGGGGACGGACAGTAATCTACCAAGGTTGGAGGGGAAGGAGTAAATAACACCCACCATTTGGAGGCCGTTGTCTCCGTGCTGAAATTAAAATACGGTTATTGTATTTCTCTGTAATAATAATCACCGAATGGTTGCCTACTGTATAAAACATAACATAAAATGAGATATGATCAAACGCTACACTTGAAAGGGAATTTTTGTTGGTTTCCTGGATGATGTAGTGGTAAGGGGTTTTTCTTGGGACGTGGCCTAGCGACGGAGAAGTGAAACCTACTCTGTGCTGCACATTTTACTTGTTTCCACACATATATATATATATATATATATATATATATATATAGAGAGAGAGAGAGAGAGAGAGAGAGAGAGAGAGTGAGTGCCCGTATTTTCACAGAAAGGGTACGCAAAGAAGAGAACGGGAAAGAACAGATCATATCCGAAAAGGAAGTAATAAGAAGAGTAATGAAACATTTTTTGAAGAAATAATGATACTACAGTAAAAGCACAGCTTGCCCTTCTAACAAGAAAAGACAGAACGCCGCAAATATATGCACCACAACATTACGTACATCACCCTTCTATTCAACACCACCCACCAATAACACAATAACCACACTGGTATCACGGGCCGCAACCCCAATACTCCCAAATGCAGCGGGAACCGACACCGACCAGGAAACGGCCATTATTTAGCAAAATCGAACACGAAGATTAGAAACCTGGTAAATGTATTATACATAAATATACAAGGCCTATATACTGACCACGCAGACTGCAAATTACAATACTTGCAAAATTTAGCAACGGAAACCAGCATAGATATCATATGCCTAACGGAAATACACTTACGTAAGTGCGAAAAAGGGTGTTGCATCTACGTGAAAAACACATGCACATGTGAGGTGAAGGTAAACAAATCAAACAGCAGAGTCGAAATTATTATTTTAGAAGTAAAAGAACTGAACCTAACCATTATGGACGTCTACAGACCACCAAACACCACAAAAAATGAATTCCAATTTGCCACTAATGAAATAGAAAACATGTTAAAATTACTTGAAACTTCAGCAGCAAATATTTTAATTTGCGGAGATTTTAATTTCCCATTCATAACAAAAGATGATAGAACCCAAGCAATAATGCTATTAGATATGATGGAACATTACGCCCTTACTCAGGAAATCTGTGAAGCCAATAGAAAAGAGAACGTTTTGGATTTAATTTTGACAAATAACAATGAGATAATAATAAATAAAAAGGTAATACGCAGACAAATTTCTCCGACCATAACCTAATCGATATACAATTGAAGTTAGCACCCAGAGGTCCGAAAACGCATACCAGAGAGGCAGAAGGAATATTTGAAGGTTTAAACATAAATTCAAAGACAGTAGATTGGGAAAGTGTAAATAAAGATTTAAAGGAAGTAAATTGGGAATTGCTACTTCACAAGAAGACTCCAAAACAAATACTAGGTATAATGGAGACTGAAACCAAATCTATATTACTGAAGCATGTTCCAGAGAGACAAAAAAGAAAACGTAGTAAGCTCGAGAGAAAAATCAGGACACTATTTAGACAACAGAAGCAAACCGTAAAACATCTCCATAGATGCAGAACTGATGCAAGGAGACTCAAACTAGAGAGGAAACTTGGCGACATAGAAATGGACCTAAAGCAAACATCCATACATAAGAAAACGAGGAGGCAAACAAGGCAGCAGAAAACAAAAAATAACCCAAAATACTTCTACACTTTTGCGAAAAGGAAAATGCAGTGTAAAAGGAGTACTAGTCAATTGATAGACGGGGAGGCCAAACACACGAATGACCCCAAAAAAATGAGTGAACAATTTAACTCTGTGTTTAGCACCCCTAAGTCTGAGATGAAAGTAAAAAACCCAGATGAATTTTTCGACATTGATACAAATTAACCAAGGACAAATTCTGGCACAAACCTATTAATGGACTTAGAGTACTCGGAAGGAGATGTAATTAAGGCTCTATCACAGATGCGAGATAATTCGGCACCAGGGCCAGACACATGGAATGCCACGTTTCTGAAGAGAGAGTGGAATTTGTCCTGTGTCGAGTGATTTCCTCCATAGTAAGTATAGCGGTTTGGCTATATTGCCAAACCACTATACTTACTATGGAGGAAATCACTCGACACAGGACAAATTCCACTTCCATTAAAGAACGCGAACATTGCCCCCTTATTCAAAGGTGGTAATAGAGCAATCCCCAAGAATTATCAGCCGGTAGCTCTCACTTCACACCTTATAAAGTGCTTTGAACGTACAAGAACCTACAAGAACTTATACAACCCAAATCAACATGGTTTCAGGGCTGGAAGATCAAGCCTATCACAGCTATTAGACCACCAGGAGAAAATATTGGAAATACTGTGTCGAGGACAAAACATAACTGTAATATATACTGAATTTGCTAAAGCCTTCGATAAATGTTACCATGGAATTATAGCACACAAAACTTAAGAATACAGGGATTACTGGAAAGCTAGGAAGATGGATATTAAATTTCTTGACACAAAGAACACAAAGAGTGGTGGAAAATCGAGTCAAATCGGAAGTCTCGGAAATAGAGAGCTCTGTCCCACAAAGGACAGTACTAGCTCCCTTGCTGTTCATAATAATGATTGCAGATATTGATGCAGATATCATTGACAGTATTGTATCATGTTTCGTAGATGGCACAAAGATATACAAGGAAATATTGAACGAAGGTGACATAGGAAGATTATAAAACGACATTGAAACATTATTCCAGTGGGCAGAAGACAACAATATGAAGTTCAACGAAGAAAAATTCCAACTTCTAAGATATGGTAATAACAAGGAGCTACAGAATAAAGGATATAAAACTCTGCAAGCCAAACAGATAACACCAAATCCACAAGTCAGGAATCTTGAAGTAATAATGTCGTTGGATGAAGAATTCAGAGAGCACTATAACATCAAAATTACAACGGCTAGAAAAATAATGAGAATCATCTGGAGGAGTTTCCGCAGCAAAAAAGCAAACATCATGCTCAAATTATGGAAGAGTCTAGCCCTACCAATAATTGTTTATTCCTCAGTGCTCACATCTCACAAACCCATACAGGAAACGAGACATTGCGAACAATGAAGCTATACAAAGGACTTTTACGGCTAAGATAGAGGAAACGGAAGGTGAAGACTACTGGTCTCGACTACAATCCCTGAAACTCTACTCTCTCGAAAGAAGGCGCGAGCGGCACACAACAATATACAATACATATGAAAATACTTAGAAATGAAATAGAAACAAACTGGAACGAGAAAAAAGGCAGATTTTGTACTGTCCCAGCTGCGGTTGGACAAGGGGCCATAAAAACGAGGGTGGAAAATACCCTCAGAATACGAGGCCCAAAGCTTTTCAATGTCCTACCAAAAGAAGTGAGGAATCTCCAGCACACCGACCTGAATAACTTCAGGAACCAGCTGGACAGATTCCTGTGCAAAGTCCCTGACCAGCCATGCGTGGCTGGCTACGAGGGGCAGGAGGAGATCAGACAGCAACTCCCTCTTTCAATAAATCCCGCAAATGAGGCAAAATGCTGCAGAAGGGTCGACCGCAGGTCGATCCTGAACCGTCGTTCGAACTCACATAAAGTAAGCAAGATATATATTATATATATATATACACAGTGTGTGTATATATTGTATGTGTGTGTGTATATATATATATATATATATATATATAAATAACCTTTGTTTAGCTTCCGCCGGAAATGTTCATTCTGACGAAGGTCAAGCTTTTCACTCCACCTTAGACCTACAGTTTAACGTGGAATCCGAACCACGCCCCACCAGCAGCCCAGCGTCTTAACCACTAGGCCACCCAGGGTACCCATTTATCTACCAACCACTTTCTTTATTGTGTGGAAGGATGAACAGCTGGGTTTTGCTGCGCGCCGGCTACCGTCACCGGGTCTCGATCCCGGGGCCGATGGATTCGTAGTCAGCGACGCTAACCACTACACCACCGAGGCGCATATATATATATATATATATATAATATATATATATATATATATATACGGTGGCGCAAAAGTCAGGAACCAGAGGCACATTTTATTAAATTATAATAAATGTTCGAATTGGTGGCCTTCCACTTGGAGACACTTTCTGACGCGTTGAATGCATGATGTTTGAACATTCCTTAACACATTGGTACTGATTTTGGCATACCCAGATGTGATTTTATCCTTTAGAGCAGTGGTCTCCAAACTTTTTGATCACGCACCCTTTAATCAGCAAAAATAAATAACACGCACCCCTAATGAACATGAAGATTTTATATATATATATATGAAAAATTATTTCACGAAAGTGACACGTGAAAAGTATTTATGATGAATAAAACCACGAAGGAAAAAAGAAACACAAATGGGTGCTCAAGCGCTTTCGTCTAATGACATCCTCAGGAACACTGGAGTGAAAGGACAGATCAAGGCAATATATAGGTTACAAAAATAAACATACATACATACATATTCATATATATATACATATATATATATATATATATATATATATATATATATATATATATACATATATACATATATATAGTAAGCATAGAAAAAATTGTGGAGGAGCCAACATTTATATGGTCACAAAAGAATAAAGAAATAAAAATAAATATAAATATAAATTGAGAAAAAATTAATTACAAAATAGTGCCTTAGTGATATATATGTCACAGCCTAAATAATCATAAAGAAATAAAAAGGCAAATAAAAAAACCACAAATATATATACATACATATATTATATATATATATATATATAAAAAGACACTTTTAGCACTTTGGCCGACCTTCAATATAAATTCAAATGGCTTGTTTATGGAACAGGTCACAAAAGCATAAAGAAATAAAAATAAATATAAATATTGTAAGTGGAGTCTACCAATTCAAGCTACCAATTGTTCTTTATATATCATCTAGGCATCATTTTGTTTTCCAATTTATATTTACTTGTACTTTTTTATTCGTTTGTGACTATAATATGCATATGTGGTAATTTTTCCCTTATAAATTGGTGTGCCTCTCTTAAAATTTATCTTTCAATTTATTATTATTATTTTTTATTATTTTTTTTTAATAATTAATTTGTTTTTTTTGGTTTATTTCTTAATTTTTTTGTGACATATATATCATTTTGGCTTCATCTATTAAATTGATTGTAAAACTTCCCTTTTGAGCTTGAATTGGTAGACTCCACTTACAATATTTAATTTATTTTATTTCTTTATGCTTTTGTGACCTGTTCCATAAACAAGCCATTTGAATTTATATTGAAGGTAGGCCAAAGTGCTAAAAGTGTCTTTTTATATATATATATATATATATATATATATATGTATGTATATATATTTGTGGTTTTTTTATTTGCCTGTTTATTTCTTATGATTATTTAGGCTGTGACATATATATCACTAAGGCACTATTTTGTAATTAATTTTTTCTCAATTTATATTTATATTTATTTTTATTTCTTTATTCTTTGTGACCATATAAATGTTGGCTCCTCCACAATTTTTTCTATGCTTACTATATATAGTATATATGTATATATATATATATACACGGTGAACCAAAAGTAGGTGGACAGTAGGTTGAATACGGTTTGTGTTATATTATATTATAACTATGGTGTCATTATAACTATGGTGTTTGTGTTTTATTATATTAAATATTATAACTAAATTTATTTAAATTTTATTTTGTATTATAGTATACAAAAAAATTAAATATGTATTCTCAAAATAAACGTTATCATTTACTGTCCACCTACATTTGGTTCACCCTATATATATATATATATATATATATGTATATATATATGAATATGTATGTATGTATGTTTATTTTTGTAACCTATATATTGCCTTGATCTGTCCTTTCACTCCAGTGTTCCTGAGGATGTCATTAGACGAAAGCGCTTGAGCACCATTTGTGTTTCTTTTTCCTTCGTGGTTTTATTCATCATATATATATATATATAATATGATACACACAGACAGTGCATGGAACAAGGAACTCTTCTGGGATAATTAAATCCACTATAGTCCGAATAAGTAATGGTAAATGACAAATACCATAGTTTTTCTTTTTCATGATGCTAGCCCGACGTGGGCAACGGGTCACTCGCAAAGAGGTCCCATAAATATAGCTTCCCTCACCAGCTATCTGCAAAGCAGACAGGATCCAGCTTTGGGCTGCTTTTGTCCCAAAGCTGGATCCTGTCTGCTTTGCAGATAGCTGGTGAGGGAAGCTATATTTATGGGACCTCTTTGCGAGTGACCCGTTGCCCACGTCGGGCTAGCATCATGAAAAAGAAAAACTTCACAACCTGCATTATAATCGCGTTTCCAGAGATCCATTCTGCAGATAGACAAAACGTAAACATTTTTTCCCCATTGCAAATTTATGCCAATTTTGGTTTTTATGTTTTCCGAACTGAAAATGAGATCTTTCCACCCACGCCCCCTTTCTCCTCTCTCAGAATGAAATATCATTAATGATAATAAATATAATTTATTTTATTATTACAACAAATTTACCAAGGGTCGTGAACCTTTATCAGAGTAAGAAATACATTACGCCATATCTCTCTCTCTCTCTCTCTCTCTCTCTCTCTCTCTCTCTCTCTCTCTCTCTCTCTCTCTCTCTCTATATATATATATATATATATATATATATATACACACGAGGGCCACTCAATATATTTTGCCCACCTTTTTTTTTCTTTCCAAGTTTCCTTGTAAGTTCCAGAAATTTTGTACACTAATAGTTACATACCATTTTTACAATTTTTTATTTTTCCTCATAGTCTCCATCCTTTACTACGGCTTTCTTCCACCTCGAAACAAGGGTCTTTATTCCTTGCTGGTAAAAGTCCGCTGGGTTCCGCTCGAGCCACCTCTTAACCTCCTCAACAACCTCATCGTCATTCTGAAACTTTCTTCCACCAATAGCATCTTTCATTGGCCCAAACAAATGGAAGACTGAAGGTGCCAGATCCGGGCTGTATGGAGGGTGGGGTAACACAGTCAAGCACATTTTTGTGATGGCCTCTCTTGTTTGCAAACTGTTGTGTGGTCTTGCGTTATCGTGCAAAAGAAGGACGTCTTTCAGTTTTCTCTCCGGTTGAACTCGCTTTATACGTCTCTGGAGTCTCTGTAGGGTAGCAATATATGCCTCTTAGTTGATTGTTTGTTCTTTCTTCATAATGGTCACCAGAATCACCCCTTTCATGTCCAAGAAGATGTTAGCCATAACCTTTCCTGCAGAGGGAGCCATTTTGAACTTTTTCTTCCGTGGGGAGTCTGCGTGATATCACTCCATGGATTGGCGTTTTGTTTCAGGTTCAAAGTGGTGCACCCAAGTCTCATCCCCAGTCACAATTCGTGAAAGGAAGTCATCCCCTTCTGTCTCGTATTGAACCAACGACTCAGAAGCAATTTCTTTTCTTTGGGCTTTGTGATCTTCAGTCAGTTCGCGAGGAACAAACCGTGAACACACTTTTGAGTATCCCAGTTGCTGAATTATCGTATTCACACTTCCTCCACTAATTCCTAGCTCCAGTGATAGCTCCTTGTATTGACGCGCCGATTTGATCGAATGATGCTATTAGTGGGCGAAAACTGCGTGGCTCATCATCGAGGGTGGCTCTCCCTCTCTCCGATGCTCTTACACGTTTAGACCAGCGTCCAACTGTGCTTCGATCTACAACAGCATCTCCGTAAACGTTTTGTAGACATTTGTGAATATTTCCAACTGTTTCCTTCTCTGCGGTTAAGAACTCAAGAACAGCTCTCTGTTTACGACGCACATCACTGTCAGACGTCATTTTCGAAACTGCGTTAACCATCGGTTTTATACAAGGGCGTTTAAAAGCGGTTTTATACAAGGAGGGAGGTTCAGACTGGAAAAATTCGGTTATGTGAAGCCCAGAAAGTTCAAATTTACGCCCCGAAAGCCATTTCAGCCCCATGGCCTATTATTTAGCTAAGAAAAAATGGTGGGGCAAAATATATTGAGTGCCCCTAGTATATATATATATATCCCTCCTCATCTTGTGCGGAACGTTCTTCTATACAAGCGCCGTTCTTTATATATATATATATATACACACACACATTATATACACAATACCTCGTAACTTATATATGTATATAATCATCAGTAATAAAGAAGCGTAGGTATAAATACACTGTTTTTTATTGTTTTATGGTTATAATAATAATACAATAAACAATTATGTGAGGTAGCAATAAATACATTATTAAACTAATAATATAAGAAATTTCTCTCTCTTATTAATGATAACAAAAAATAAAAGCCACATTTATGATAATAATGATATTACATTAGTAATAATATTAATATTTGAAACATACTTACTGTATTTTATTATTCATACGCTTTTCGTTTCATACTTTTTTTAACTTTATTATAAGTTAAGTGTTTGATAATATTTATAATTCAAAAGCCATAAGAATGGGTCTTCGAAGCCGCAGATTTACGTACACTTTACATTTACCGTCTGCACTATGCAGTAATAATAACTAACGTAAACATATCAGCAAGAGGACGCTTTTTACAGGCCGCAATACACTGTTTTGATAGAAGTATTACATTTTTTTTTATAAAGACTAAAGACCAGAGAAAACTTACAGACTATCGCATCAGTTTTACGCATTAAATTTCAATACATACTTTTAAAAAACAAAAGATTCGGTTTGATAAATTACACTGGTATGCATATGAAATTTTTTTGTCTGCTGTGAGGGTTTTTTCAACTCATATTATATAATTCGACCATGTTGAATTCGAAAATGACATTGGTTTTCCTCAATCAGGTCAGGTTTTTTCTCTATTGGCCATTTATTATAAGTCCAATTTTATCTCCAAATTTATTGATTTTTTTAGCTTAAACACTGTAGATACGAGTAATATTATAAGAACACTCGTGAAAAATGAAAACATTGTGTGAATAAATACTTTTATTCATACAATGAATATGGAAAAAAGTTTATTGAGGAAGGAATGAAGTTTTTTTGGCTTTCCGTCTGTGTTTTTCTTCGGGCACGTCTCGCTTCAAACACCAGCAATAGTCCGCCAGCATATTGATATCCCAGTTTCCCTGGTACCTCTCTTCCATTATTTTGATATCTTGGTGAAATCGTTCACCCTGTTCCTCACTATAATCCCCGCAATTTTCAGGAAAATAGTCCAAGTGGGACCACAAAAAGTGCATTTTTATGGACATGCGCGACCCATGAGCTTTGAAAGCTTCCATCAAGTTTTCGACAACGGACTCGTATTCTGGACTTCTACGCTTGCCAAGAAAATCAGTGACAACTGATTTGAATGCCTGCCAGGCATTCTTCTCAGTTGGAGTCATTGCGTTTTCGAACTGAGTATCCTTGATCAAAGTTCGAATTTGAGGACCATCAAAAACCCCAGCATTTAGTTTAGCATCAGATATATGAGGAAATTTACTCTCGAGATATCGGAATGCTGAACCCTCCTTATTCATTGATTTGATGAAATTTTTCATCAAGCCCAGCTTAATATGAAGTGGTGGGAGCAAAATTTTTGTTGGTGGTACAAGGGGCACTGAAACGACATTATGCGACCCAGGTTCAAAATTCTCTCTGGATGCCCATTCACGCTGTGCATAGTGCTTCTCATCCGCTCGGCTATCCCATTTGCAGAGGAAACATGGGTATTTCGTGTATCCCCCTTGCATTCCCAATACAAATGCCAGAATCTGAAAAAAAATGAAAATATTTAAAGAATTCAGAGAATTTGTTCTATCAGATAAAAAAATCTATGCAGTGGACTGTACCACTTCTGTGGGGAAGTTAAGTGTTCTTATGCGCTCTCAAATAACCTTTGGAAAAACAACATAGTCAATAGCAATAGTTTACTTATGATATTAGTATTACCTTCAAATCTCCACAGATCCTCCAGTTATGTTGGTCGTATACGAGAGCATCCAGTAAAATTTTCATGTTATCGTAGCTCTCAGTAAGTTGTACGGAATGTGCTACAGGGACTGATGCAACCCTATTCCCAATGTTGAGAAGTACTGCTTTCAAACTTCGTTTAGACGAGTCTATAAATAGCCTCCATTCTGATGCGTTATATGGCAGGCCCAAGGATTCGATTAGCCCCTCAACATTGCAGCAGTACACTAAGGAAGAGGTATTTTCGTGCATTGCAAAAAACTTGCGGAATTCTTCCTCTCGTTTCCTATACCAGGAGAATGTTGTTCCCGGAGCCAGCAAGTTGTCCTCTCGAAGTCGTGAGCCCAAGATCTCGGCAGCTAATTTGGAAAGTCCTAAATCCCTGGTAAGATCATTAAGTTTGGCCTGGTTGAGAGGCCTCGGCTCATTTGAAGCGGTATTTTGAGGTATATACGACTGGGACTGGTCATTGGCATTGGTCATTGATTCATCATCAGAATCATCGAAGTCCAGGGTTTGAGGTGGGTCGGGTATTGGAATTCCAGGACCATGGGGTACAGGTCTCATAGCAGAAGGAATGTCAGGGTATACAACAATGTGTTTATTCTTCTTGTTAACTCCTGAAAATAGAAACACAGGAACATGGATATAAAACTTGCATATGAAATAGAAGAAGCATTCAGACAGTGGCGGCTCGTGAGGGAAGGCTGCGGTCTGTAAGATATGAAATAGGTCGATGGAGTCTGTATATTTTCTTTCTTTTTCATTCATATTGTCCCTTCGGGGACAATATGAATGAAAAAGAAAGAAAATATACAATCATTGTATATGTAAATGTAACTTGTATAACAATATGTATGTGTAAATGTATTTTCTATAACAATATGTATATGTAAATGTATGATTACCATTATGGTGAATATTATGCTATATATGGTGAATATTACATTATGGTGAATATTATGTCAAGTTTCATAAGAGGATTTCAAAATATTTAAGAAAAATAAATTTATAAGCCCACTTGGAGGTTTGTCATGCAGAAATAGCAATCTGTCACGTGATCCTTTCCTTCTCTCCAAATCATGGGAATTCCAAAAGGCAAAGATTTCGCTCTGCCTTTGCTCCATCTTCTCAAATTTTCAATGCACGTCTTGCAGCACATATGAGGGGCGAAATTTTTGTCCTGGTCCCCTAGCTTAATTCCAAAGTATGCTCTATACATTGTCTTCACAAATTTAATGATTTGGGACTGGTTATTTGGCATGGTAACCGTCCCACATATGTAGCAGAATCTATTGGGATCATTTTTACACGCTCTATTCATTATGAAATATTTTATCTATATGCCTGAAAAGTAAAAAAAGATATTATACAAGTGAAACAAGTGATGATAGATGTTACTGTTCCAATTCCGCTTTGACAAAATCACGAAAAATTCTATTTTACTTATGAGGCCATAGCCGGATAACCTGAGCTGATTGAGAAAAACGGATTGCAGATTCGAAATCAGCAGGAAACACTCTATAAGAATCACTTACAAAACCCTTGACAGCAAAATTGATGCATACCAATGTTATTAGAAATTTTAGTAACTGATATCCCTATCACTTTGTTCAAAAGGTTTCCGTAGACTGGGTCTGTAGGGCAAAAGTGTTGAGGGTTACGGCACTCTAGCGTATTACTTTCAAAGTAGTGACCCTGGCAAATTACTGTACTTTTGATGACGGGTTGATAGTTTCTGAAAACATTGCAAGAACCCATTCTCTGAAACGTCTTTCGATCGACGTGTTTAAAATGATTGAAGGTTTTGATAACGTCGACGGCGAAAAATATTTCATCTCCAGAAATACAGATACAATTCGCGATAATGGCTGAAATTAGTCGGTAACCATTTCAATTCTATTAAAGCTAAGCATTTCTTCTTCAGTCGTATAGTTAATGCGTGGAATGAATTGCTAGCCAGCGTAGTTCGAAGTAATTCGGTCGAGCCTTTACGAGAAACTAGATACTTGTCTTGCCTTAATTAAACCCCAGTTGGAAGCATAAAAATATCGTAGAAATTTCACTCAGATTCTCTCTTCTTTGCTTTAAAGTTTTTACCTTTCCTTCAATTTCCTTCTTTATTTTCAATCTTCCTCCTTTGCTTCGCTTTAAAATTTTCACTCGTCTTTAAATTTTCTTCCATCTTTTAACCTTCCTTTTTAAACAGACAGCCTCGTAGGGACCAGCCGGTCTGTTGCTGTTTGGTGTCGTTTGTATCCTTTTGTATTACTTTGTAATGAAAGGTGAATTATTATCAACAGTGATTGTTCATTTTTACGGACAAATTAGTCAACATGAGTGTTCGGTATTTTAGACTCAGTGTAAATAATTGCAGTTCATCATATTTTTTACAAATAACGTGAAAATATGAAATATATTTGTATTCTTTTAATCTTGTACGACCACTTCATCCCTATTTCTGATGTTCACCTTTCATTTAAACCATTCATTAAACAATCTAATGCACTCACATTTTAAATCATTATTATTATTTATATATTACTTATATATTGGATTTCATTCACTAATGATGGGAAGTAGTGCGCAATTATTCCTGAAACGTTGAGATTATAAAAAGACTATGTTTGGTCTTACTAATATATTATTTTTTATTGAATTCGAAAAGCCACATTAATGTTCAGATTAAATGATACTCATAATTTTGTTAAACATTTAAGCCAAAGATTATTTACAACGATACCCGAAACTCCGGCCACTTTCACGTTAGCCTTTTTTCACTTTTGCCATCTAGTGTTTGGATGGTGAACTAAATTACCAGCGAAAAAAAAATGTCAACTTAAATTATATTTTGATATTTATTATTATATATTTTAATATGTAATCGATGTAGGGCAATTAATAAATTATTTTACATTATTTTGAAAATTAGTGTGATGATAATATTAAGTTTTTGTTAATATACTTTTAAATCATGCGAGTGTCTCTTTGTACAAAGCTTAGTTCTCATTCCATACAATAGATGGCGAGTATCTAACATTCATCTGGCAGGATAACGCACTTAATTAAAGAGATTTCAACCTTGTCTCCGTCGTGTACCCGTGTACCCTTTCGAAAAGTTAGTTTTTATGTGTAACCCATACAAAATGCATATATATATATATATATACTGTACATACAGGCAGTTCCCGCTTTGCGATGTTTCGCTCTAGCGCTATTTTTATATTGATACCCTAATTCATTTAGCGCTCAGCGTTATTAGCTATAACGCTCTCGGTGTCGTACACAAGGCAGCAGTATCGTACGTGATTGCCGCAGTGCATCGGCGCCGCGCAGCCACGCTGTGCAATTTAGGGTTAGGGTAGGGTTTAAATACTCACTTTTTAGGGTATTTCATTATATGCTTGGTTTTAAATAAATGCATTTGATTCTGCAAAATGTTCATGAGTACTTTCTAATTTTTACTTTTATCCAGTGGCAGTATGCGTATTAATAATTGTCGCTATTCAAAGAAGGTACAGGGAAAATTATTACTTTTATATCCTGATAATTAGGTTTAGGGTAATTTAAGGTAATTGAACTCTCCATCTAGGGTAATATTTTTCGTTGGTGTGGAAGCCCTGAATTTAGCGCCAGTTTGTTTTTGTCGCCATATTGATTCCTCAAAAATATTTGTGTTCTTCGTTTTGCGATTGATTTTACCCCTTGAAATCAAGCATCATGAATCGAAAACGTGCAACAGACTCTAATATTGTAAGGGCTAAGAAAAAACAGCACAAAAGCTTAACGCCGGAGGTTAAGTTGAATGTAATTAATCGTATTGAAACGGGTGAACGCCAATCTGAGGTCTGTACGTTGTCTTTGGCTGGATGAACGGTAAGGACAGTTCTTAAAAATGCAGAGAAAATAAAAGAATGTGGAAAGATTGCAACTCCTTTATCTGCTCTGATGTTAAGTAGAAGTAGGGCTCTAATAATGGTAAAAATGGAAAGGCTCTTGAGTATTTGGATCGAGAATACAACTCAATGCCGTATGCCTCTGAGTTTATTGTTTATTCAGGAGGAGGTTAGGAGTCTGTATGAGGATCTAAAGAAAGATTATCCTCGGGTGCTGAATGCTGATGGTGAGCCTTTTAATGCTAGTAAGGGGTGGTTCGATAGGTTTAAGAGGTGTGATAACTCGCATAACATTTCTGTTCAAGGTGAAGCTGCTAGTGCTGATGAACCAAGCAGTTTCAAGTTATAAAAATGAATTTGTTGAAATCAATGAGGATGGGGGGTTCGCCCCAACAAGTGTTCCATGCTGATTAACAGCAAAGTTCCAGAAGACTGGAAAAAAGCAAATGTAGTCCCACTTTTCAAAAAAGGAAACAAAAACCTAGTTAAAAACTATAGACCAATTAGTTTAACTTTTATTATTTGCAAATTACTTGAAAGTGTCATCAGAGACAAAATTACAATATTCTTAGAAGAAGGAGGATTAATTAGTAATAGCCAACATGGCTTTCGAAATGGCAGGTCATGTTTGACAAACTTAATTGAGTTTTATGATAGCATGTTAAAGCATCTGGATAAAAAAGAACCTGTAGATATTGTGTACTTGGATTTTGCCAAAGCTTTTAATACAGTTCCTCATAAGCGGTTGCTTGTTAAAGTTAGAGCTCATGGAATAAAAGGGACAGTAGTAAAATGGATTGAAAAATGGCTTAAAGAAAGAAGAGAGAGTCCAGTTAAATGGGACTAGTCTACATGGGGCCCTGTTCTGAGTGGAGTCCCACAGGGGTCAGTACTTGGACCTCTACTTTTTATTATTTATATTAATGACTTGGAAAGGGGTCTAAATAGTAAAACCTCAATATTTGTAGATGATACAAAATTGGGACAAAATGTAAGATCTTTAACAGGTGCCATGAAAATGCAAAAGGACACTGATAAAGTAGTTGCTTGTGCAGATAGATGGGAGATGAAATTTAATATGGAAAAGTGTAAAGTTATACATGTTGGTCATGACAATCCAGAATTTGAGTATAACATGGATGGAAGTTGGATAAATAAAGAAAAAAGGAGAGATATTTGGGTGTCATTGTGAATCATGATCTTAAACCTACAACTCATTGTATTGAAATTAGAAATAAGGCTAATGCTAGATTGAACCTAATGCAGAAACATAGAATATAAATCACCAGAAATTATAAGTAGGCTGTACACTTCATACGTGAGGCCTCTTCTTCAGTACTGCATTCAGTTCAGTGGTCCTTATTTAGAGGAAGACAAAGACAGACTAGAAAAAGTACAAAAGAGAGCCACAAGGATGATACCATGCCTTAGATACCTTAGTTACAAAGAGAGATTGGAGCACCTAAACATGTTTTCCCTAAAGCGAAGAAGGTTACGAGGTGATATGATAGAAGTATATAAAATAATAAATGAGTTAGATAATATAGACTTCCACTCTCTTTTTACAAAGGATCACAATCATAGGACAAGAGGCCATAGCCTTAAGCTTTTTCAGCAAAGATGTAAATCACAGTTAGTACAACATAGTTTTTCAAATAGAATAGTAAAATTCTGGAATAGCTTAGATGAAGAAGTTGTGAGTTTCTATACTTTGGAGACTTTTAAGAATAAACTAGATAAATTAATGACTGAAAGAGGTATTTGGTACTGACGTTTTGCTGGAACTGGTAATGGTGTGGAGAAGAGGTTTGTGAACCCTTCCCACATACATATATATATATATATATATATAGTTTATTTTTTATTTGAGTAAATCTCATCACCCACACAGAGTGATGGGATGTAGGGAGGCAGCATCTTGGGTTAGGGGATACTCTCTGTCTTTATACCCCCCATTTAAAGAGATTTCTCTGCTGAGCGGTGCCCCCCATAGCACTCTGATGTATAAAAGACTCATTATGTTCACTTACCTCATAGACACCTTTAAATGGGAGACCCTGAATGGGTGTACATTCAAATATTCTATACAGTCTTTACAGTCCCACCTACTCCTTTTATCTTAATTGTAGAGCTTGTATTATATTATTCGGGTTATAGCTATATAGATCCATGTAAAACTTCTTATGATGAGATAACCATATGATGTCTACAATTAGTACAGTAGTGGTATTGATGAATGATCCACAAGATCCAAAGTTTTGAAGTTAATGTACAGTGTGTCCGTAAAGTCATGGTGGGATTTTAAATAGCTATATTATTGCAACGAAACATGATAATGAGATGAAACAATGCCAAATTTAAGAACAACTCTCAAAGTTGTATCTTGTAGTTAGTCTAGGCTAAGCTTAACCTTTATCTCGTAGTTAGTCTAGGCTGTCCACATGCCAATGTTGAACATGAGCGTAATAGCCCGAAAGTTAATGTGTGGTGTGCTCTAGCACGAGATCGAGTGATTGGCCCATTTTTCTTCGCAGAACCCACTGTGACGTCACACAACTACCTCGCTATGTTGGAACATTTTGCAGTACCCCAATTTATTGACAATAATGTCATCTTTCAGCAAGATGGTGCTCCTCCGCACTATGCCAACGTTGTTCGAGAATTCCTTAATGAAAAATTTCCACAGAGATGGATAGGAAGAGGAGGATGGAAGCCATGGCCTCCACGCTCTCCGGACCTGACACCTTTGGACTTTTATTTGTGGGGTTACGTCAAGCAAAGCGTGTACAGTGTACCCATTAGGGATATTCATCACTTGCACGAGCGAATCACGGAAGCTATCGCATCCGTCACTCCTGATGTTCTTGGGCGTGTGTGGCTGGAATTGAATCACCGCCTAGATGTCTGCAGGGCTACCAGAGGAGCCCATATCGAACTACGTTAAATAAAGTTATTCTTTTAGAGTTGTTCTTCAATTTGCCTTTTTTTCATCTCATTATCATGTTTCGTTGCAATAATATAGCTATTTAAAATCCCACCATGACTTTACGGACACACTGTACAGCTAGTATATGCGTGACAATCTACAATTTGCAGAGATCAATTGGATCTTGATTTTGCATGTACCTGTATTTGTGGTTTGTTTGTATTAACAGCGGAGCCACACAGATGGGCCGAAGGGACCCTAGTGTGCCCGCTATAAAATTTTTACCATGTTACCATGTTACCATATATTTCAAGGGAAGTCGGTGCCACTTTTATGCCTATATTTTAGTTATTTATGTAGTGTAACATATTGACAATAAACAGTGCCTAGTGTGACAAATTACATTATATTTTTGTAATTTAATATCATTTTATAGCACAAAGGGGAGGGGGCGTGGTAACGAATTAAACCTATTTACATTATTTCTTATGGGAAAATAGTCCCCGCTCGGCGCTGTTTCGCTTAACGCTCAGTTTTTTGGAACCAATTAAAAGCGCTAAGCAGGGACTGCCTGTGTATATATATGGAAGATAAGTAAAAAAGTATCCGCGATTTGGCTATCTTTTTTTTTCAGAATTGTCTACACTGCTGACCGTTGGCGGCGATGCAGTCACTGAGCGTACAGATCGCTGTTTCGTGGGATTGAGACCTTGATTTTTTTTCTCCTACTTTTATAGATCTGCTACTTTGGCTAAATTTAACACAATCCTCTGTAACTAGTTTAAGCTCACTGATGGAACATCCAGTGCACACATCCATCATCAACAACGTTACACTCCAAACTGACGCATTTCTACCTCATTGCCACATTTTATAGGCAATCATGGGCAGAATGGCACAAAGTAGTTCTTATTAAAAATATTAATTAAAAATGTTTGGAGAAATTTTGAAAAAAATTAGAGATAGCAGGGTTTTTACTTATTCTATATCTATATAAATACATGACTTATATAACTAAAAAGTTGATTTTCGTGGAGCCGTGAAAGTAATACTTAACTTATATATATATATATATATATATATATAATATATATATATATATATAAACTATAGGGTTTGTCATTTACCATTATTTACTCGGACTATAGTAGATTTAATTTTCCCAGAAGAGTTCCTTGTTCCATGCACGGTCTGTGTAACATAAAAGATCTCAGGGGACCATTCTGAGTTCAATCCCATATATATATATGTAGAAATGAACAATGAATAACTCCTACATTCATATAATCCTTATATTCATTCATATAATTCTTATGTTCATTCGTATACTTCGTATATTTATATAATCCTTATATTCTTATTCATATATTCATTGTTACATATCAAGCCCAAAATCGTATCACGTTGAAACGAGTTTGGATAAAACTTTGATTTGCTTTCTATTTTATAATTGGTGAATTATTTCTTTGTAAACTACGTAATCATTTTGTATATAGACCAAAATCGTATAACGCTGACACAAGTTTGGATACATTTTTTATTTGCTTTCTATTTTATAATTGGTGAATTATTTCTCTTTAAACAACTTGATCATTTTCGTAGACTTAGCTTAATAATGTAAGCTTGTTCATTTCCTGTATACATTCTCTCTTCGTTGTGAAAGATAAAGTCATGTCCTGTTTAGCCTTTAATTTTTAATCTTAAGCCTTTCATTTTTGCCCATGTGCATGTTTGTTTGTAATTCGTGATGGGAAGGCGTATTTCAATTTTCATTTTTAGTTAACTCGGCAGATCATGATAACATCAGACTTGTCAACATGCGGTTTAAAATAAAAATATGGCTTCCTTTTGCTTAGCAGTTTAGACATTGCTTCAGCAAAAATATTTGTTTTGTCTTTTATGTTTTGTAAAGTAAATCAGCCTATTGAGAATAAAAAGAAAAAAAACAGATCAGCATTAAATAATAATGACGTCAGTAGGAAGTTCAGTATAAAAGCCCATAAAATTTCTCCAATGTTCATTGTGACTAGACTGATCTAACTTAGAAGTTGAACATTACATGTAACATTTTAGCAGTAAATTACCATGGGAAAAAGTCTTTATCTTCTCCTTCGAGCCTTGCTCTCTTCAGAGAACTTAGTCTTAAATAGAGAAAAATAATTTCCCGATGCGTTATAAGAAGAATCGGGCAACCTTCAGAGAACTTCGTCTTAAGTAGAGAGAAAATAATTTCCCGATGCGTTATAAGAAGAATCGGAGAACCTTCAGAGAATTTAGTAAGCCTCACAGAATCCTCCGATCCACTACAAGAAGAAATCGGAGAGTAGTATAAGAGAAACCTCTGCGATTTCTTATAAGGAGTAACAAATCCGTTGCTGCCACCTAACCAGAACTCCCGTCGACTTCGAACCGCCCAAGGCCATAGAGGAGGGGTATATATATATATATATATATATATATATATATATAATATTTATATATATGTGTGTGTGTGTGTGTATATAATATTAATACATATATGTATATATAATATTAATACATATATGTATATATAATATTAATACATATATGTATATATAATTTAATATATATATATATTGTGTGTATATATAATATTAATATATACATGTATATATATATTAATATATATATGTATATATAATACTATATATATATATATATATATATATATATTATGTGTGTGTGTGTGTGTGTGGTGTGTGTATCGTAATATTTAATATATATTATATATACATATATTATATATATATATTATATATATATATATATATACAGTGCTTTTTTTGTAAAAAAAAAAGTGCCGGTACTCATTGGGATATATATATTTAAAACTTACCGTTTAAAGAAAATTCCAAATTTTCGTCAAGTTCTCATCTGCTTCAATATGTCGACTTCGTTCCTTGCTGTTAGTGTCAACTCTGCTGAGTGGCGCATAATAAATTGTATTGTGTGTACTAGCTCGTAGTTGTTTATTTTTAGATGCCTTACATTTGTGTGTACGTAAAGTTTATCTACAATTGATTTCAATGCTTACCATATAACAACTATACTTGCCATGAAATAAATAGGTATACAGTATAATTTTATACTACAGAATATTATAATACAATATCGCTTAAGTTTTAGAAAGCTTAAAAATTTAATAAGAAAGATTCTAGATAATCTACGAATTAATTATTCAAAAAGGTGCCGGTACGTCGTACCGGTGCGTACCGTCACAAAAAAAGACTGTATCTATTATATATATATTATATATATATATATATATATATTATATAATTAATATATATATATTATCTATCTATAATAATATATATATGAATTATATACAATGTATAATATTAATATATATATTCTATATCTATATATAATAGACCTGTATATTATATATATATATATTATATATATATATATATAATATTATATATATATATATTTATATATCTATAATAATATATATAATTATATACAATATGTATAATATTAATATATATAATATATATATATATAATTATATATGTATTATATATATATTATATCTATAATAATATATAATATATATATATATATGTATTATATATATATAATATATATATTTATTATATATATATATATATATATATATATATATATGTTGTATGTTATAATGTTATAATGTTTCAGACCAACAAAGACCCTAGGATCCACTCATGGCTGGTCTACCTAACTGTTTTCGTAATCGTGTATTGTGTATGTCCTCTGTGGTGGCGGAGGGGACCTACAATTTTACATGGGTTCCGAACCACAAGAACATAAGAAATTTATGTAACAACTGCCTGTACATTCGCAACGACCAATTTTTGCAAAACTAAATAATTATCAATTAAAAACTAATTAATTATCGATTTAAAACTAAAGATTGAATCTCTGGATCCAGAGGATCAAATCATAATAGACTACTATCCACAAATATGTTATACTCTATATCTATTTATAACGGACATGCAAATATACAGTATCAGATCCAAAGAATCCAGTCAATTTCATTACGGTATCCATCAATACTAGTATCTTGCCAACGAAAAATAAGTCACGGTCCATATCGATTGCGGACCAAGTCAAAATTTACAACCATATACATTACAATATATATACTTAGGAGGGAAGGTGTAAGTGTGGCTGTAAAGACTGTAGAGTAATGTAGAAATGTGTGTGCACCCATTTTGGGTCTCCCATTTAAAGTTGTTTGTGGGGCAAGTGAAGATCATGAGTTTTTCAATACCTCACAGTACTATGGGGGGTACCGCTCGGCAGAGGAATCTCTTTAAATGGGGTGTGTAAGGACAGAGTATCCCCTAACCCAAGATGCTGCCTCCCTATATCCCACAACACTTGTGTTGAGCTGTGGAATCTATCACCACAAGGCCTTAATTTTACTACCTTAAACTATACCCAATCTATCAACATATTTGTCTAATCGATTTTTAAACATGTTTATAGACGTGCTACTAATTACTTCTACCGGCAAACTATTCCAGCTATTTACTATTCTATGCGTAAAAAAGTTTTTGGCAACTGCTGTCTCGAACCTTCTACTTGTCAACTTACACCCGTTATTTCTAGTCCTATTATATTGAGATATTTCGAAAAAGCTATCTCTATCTACGTTATCGAACCCATTCATAATTTTGAAAACCTGGATTAGATCACCCCTTAGCCTCCTAGTCTCGTGTTGTCAGTTTTAACTCTTTAAGCCTATCCTCGTACGACTTTGACCTAAGCGACGGAATCATCTTAGTTGCTCGTCTTTGAACACTTTCGATTTTGTCTATATCTTTGCGCATATGCGGACTCCAAAATTGGACCGCGTACTCCAAATGGGGTCTAACTAATGATTTATAAAGTGGAACTATAATATCGCGCGATTTGTACTCAAAATTTCGAGCTATAAAACCTAACACTTTGTTCGCCTTATTGACCGCTGCTGTACTTTGTTTCGCTACTTTTAAATCACCAGTGACTATAACTCCTAAATCTTTTTCCTGCTCTACACTTGTTAAATCTTTCCCTGACATACTATACGCAAAATTACCGTTACGCGAACCTATATGCAAAATTTTGCACTTATCAACGTTAAATCTCATTTGCCATGTGACTGACCAATCAACGATTTTATTCAGATCTTCCTGGATTTTACCTCTATCTTCGTCATTAATCGCCCTACCACCCAGCTTCGTGTCATCCGCAAACTTTGAAACTGTACTGACTAGGCCGACATCTAAATCGTTAATATATATAAGAAAAAGCAAGGGGCCCAATACAGAACTCTGAGGAACGCCACTCGCTACATTAGCCCAACACGACTCCGCTCCATCAATGACCACCCTCTGTTTCCTACCTCGCAACCACTCTTCTAGCCAATTTTTTACTACACCCCTGATTACATGAGCCTTAGTTTTTTCAATGAGTCTTTTGTGCGGCACAGTGTCAAACGCTTTTTGAAAATCTAAATACACTACATCAACCGCCCGATGTCTATCGTAAACGCAAACCACGCTTTGGAAAAATTCTAAAAGATTAGTTAAGCAAGATTTGTTTTGCCTAAATCCGTGCTGCGTATTTCTAACTAGCTTATGGAATTCTAAGTGTTCGACTATACGATCCCTAATTATTGATTCCAGTAGCTTACCTACCACAGACGTTAAACTGATTGGCCTATAATTTCCCGCCGCACCTTTATCGCCTTTCTTAAAGATAGGTGTTACGTTTGCTAACTTGAAATTATCTGGTAAGCACCCCTCAGAAATAGACGCATTAAAAATCTTTGTTAGCGGCACAACAATGCTATCTTTTAATTCTTTTAGTTGTATGGGATATATGGAATCCGGCCCCGGTGATTTACGCGTTTTCATTTTTTCAATATAGCGCATTACTTCCCCTTCACTAACCACTATATTATCCAAAATATTACCATTATCAAAAGGTATTATGTCTATGACCGTAGGGATATTCGTTAAATCTTCTATCGTAAAAACTGACGTAAAAAAATCGTTTAGCAAGGTAGCCATTTCCTTGTTTTCAGAAACTAGATCTCCGTTTACATTTTTGAAAGGCTCCAAGACACTTTTTACTGGATTTCTATTATTGACGTATTGAAAGAATCGCTTGGGGTTTTCTTTACCATCACGAGCTATGGAGATTTCAAATTCGCGCTTGGACTTTTTTATTACACTTTTCGCTTCACGCCTTAGATATATGTAGTTGTTTCGTAACCACAAATTGTCTTTATCGCACTTATGTAGCCTATAAGCCCTATCTCTACTCTTTATAATGTCTCCTACTCTAGAAGTAAACCACGGCTTATTGTTTACTTTCGCACGCTTAATTTTGTACGGTACACATTCCTCATTTATAGTCCTAAATACTGTTTCGAACGATTCCCACATTAGTTTTGCGTTGGAATTCCCCATCACGTTTTCCCAATTGACGTGTGACAATTTATTTCGAAATTTACAAAAGTCTGCGTGCTGGAAGTTAGGAATTTTAGTCGAGTTAGTTGGTTTTGAATGACTTACTGAGAGGACAAACTCTACCATATTGTGATCGCTATTGCTTAACGGTTCTATTACTTGAAGATCAGTAATTAGCCTATCATCCGTAGTTATTACTAAATCTAAAATACTGTCCAACCTCGTAGGTTCCCCAACCTTTTGAATAAGAAAGCTATCCTCGAGAAAATTAACTAAACGATTACCTTCCGCGTCCCCCTGCATTGTATCGTAATTCACGTTGGCGCAATTAAAGTCACCCATAACTAAAGCCTGCTCACTACCGATTATTCTCTTTAGTTCACGATATAACGCTTCGTCCGTATCAGCTGTTTGATTAGGGGGCCTATATATAACCGCAACAAGAAGTTTGAAATCGTTATTATTATTATTATATATATATATATATATATATATATATATAGGGTGGCCCTTATTTTTCAACTTTTGAAATTACTTGCTCCCAACCCCTAATCTTCTTCCAATATATACAAAAGTGCTCCGTGCAAAATTTCAGCTCAATTGGGCTATATTAAGGTGGCCCCCAAAGGCCCTAAATTTTCAAAATTCACCGATAATTGGTATTTCTAATATAAAACCTTTATAATTCATTTGCAAACTTTGTTTGGGAAAATAATCACAAAGCATAATCGAAAGTGAATTTTATTTACAACAAATAATTACGCCGTTTATATAGGCCGCAGGCGCAGAACTTTCTAGAACCTTCCAGAAGCGGTTTTTTTACGCACTTATGATACTTTTCAATTTCCGTGAATATCTCGTCCAATTTTGGTTTTAAGTAACTAATGGTTATAACTAAATTTATTGTAAATTGAATTCTCTTTCGATCATATTCTATATTTCTTTCGAATAAAACACTGTAAAGAAGATAAAAACGGTTTTATATGAAAAAATATCAATATTGTTAAAATCTGAAACTTTAGGGCCTTTGGGGGCCATCTTATTATTGTCTGATTGAGCTGAAATTTTACACAGAGCATTTTTACATGGATTAGAACAACTTTGGAGGTTGGGAGATGAAAAATATTTCATTTCAGCAAATCACATACAACTAAGGGCCACCCGAATATATATATAATATTAATATATACAGGGTGTCCCAAAAGGTATGGCCTAAAAATAAACTTTTAGAATTTTTTTATTATAAATGATAGAGTTAAAGAACAATGATAAAAACAGGCATGAATGCTTTAAGTTTTATTTAATATAGTTAGTAAACCTTCACATGATATCCACCGTTCAAAACAACTAGTCTAATTCTACGTTCAAATTCTAAATTTCAGACAGGGAAATTACTCACTGATTTCAAAATTCATCATTTAAACAGTTTACGGCACTTAATTTCCGGCATCAACTACAGTACAGGGCTATTTGATGTGTTAGGCTAAGTTAAGCTAAGCACCTTGTTGCTAAGCGCCTTTTTATGACATACGGTATGCGCATCACTTACACCAGATTTCATACGTTCAGCTTTTTTAGAATTTGAACGTAGAATTAGACTTCTTCTTGTGAACGGTGGATATCATGTGGAGCTTTACTAACTATATTAAATAAAACTTAAAGCATTCATGCCTGTTTTTATCAGTGTTCTTTAACTCTATCATTTATAATGAAAAAATTGTAAAAGTTTATTTTTAGGCCATACCTTTGGGACACCCTGTATATATATATAATATATATATATATATATATATATAAGGTACCTAAGCGCCAAAATTAAAATTCGCCAGAAATCACCTCCAAAGTTCAGCAATATTCTGGCAATAATATCTCTGTTATTAATTGTTATAATAATGTTATAATGTTTCAGACCAACAAAGACCCTAGGATCCACTCATGGCTGGTCTACCTAACTGCGTTCGTAATTGTGTATTGCGCATGTCCTCCGTGGTGGCGGAGGGGACCTACAATTTTACGTGGGTTCCGAACCACAAGAACATAAGAACATGATAAATTTTTATAGTGGGCACACAAGGGGCCACTTTGGCCCATCGAGGTGGCTCCACTATATAAAAACTGCCTGTACATTGGCAACAACCACTTTTTACAAAACTAAATAATTATCAATTTAAAACTAATTAATTATCAATTAAAAATTAAAGATAGAATCTCTCGATCCAGTGGATCAAGTCATAATGCGTAGACTACTATCCACAAATATGCTATACTCTATATCTATTTATAACCGACATGCAAATACTGTATATCAGATCCAAAGAATCCAGTCAATTTCATTACGGTATCCATTACTACCAGTACCTTGCCAACGAAAAATAAGTCACGGTCCATATCAATTGCGGACCAAGTCACAATTTACAACCATATACATTACCATATATACACTTAGGAGGAAAAGTGTAGGTGTGCTGTAAAGACTGTACAGTAATGTAGAAATGTGTGTGCACCCATTTTAGGTCGGCCATTTAAAGGTGTTTGTGGGGCAAGTGAAGATCATGAGTTTTTCAATACCTCACAGTACTATGGGGGGCACCGCTCGGCAGAGGAATCTCTTTAAATGGGGTGTGTAAGGACAGAGAGTATCCCCTAACCCAAGATGCTGCCTCCCTATATCCCACAACACTTGTGTTGAGCTGTGGGATCTATCACAACAAGGCCTTAATTTTACTACCTTAAACTATACCCAATCTATCAACATATTTGTCTAATCGATTTTTAAACATGTTTATAGACGTGCTACTAATTACTTCTACTGGCAATCTATTCCAGCTATTTACTATTCTATGCGTAAAAAAGTTTTTGGCAACTGTTGTCTTGAACCTTCTACTTGTGAACTTGAGCTAGAACGTTCATTTTTGGCTAAATTAGAGTTCTAAGTATGCTAATGAAGATGTTGATGAGTTTTTGGAATAGATTTTCATATTTTATGTTTTATATATATTTTTTTTTTTTTTTATTTTCTTATTATGCCGAACTCTGGGTGCGATCTCTGGCACAGAATGATTCCATTGATTTTTCATCACTATCACTAGCACGGTGAGAAATTGCTGCACACGTTGATAATAGAATCCCGGTGAATAGAATAATCCACGCAATATTCAGCAATATGACAACGAACACAGGATGCCTGCTAACAGCAACGCGAGTCTCAAGGTACTGGCGGGATGTTTGTGTCGTGTCCCTCTCGGCGCGTGGAGCGGGTGGCCAATCAGAAAGCAGAGCGGCGTGGCTGCCATGTTTTCATTGGCTCGCGCTCCTCCTGCTGTTCCCGCCACCCAGAGACCGAGCGTCCCACCTCCACCCCCATCACCAGTTGAACGGGACATTGGGGCCTTAAGACGCGCATCACATCTGGGCAGCAGAGCCCAGCTGGCGATAGAGGTGAAAAAAGTAGTTCGCTTCATAAGGTTTTCAACCATACTTCTAGTGTCGTACGGTAATTATAACCCAAACCATGCAATACAGGAGGGGTGAAAATAGTGATCTCCGTCAAAAGCACGTTTTCGCCTGTGGTGGCGCTTAGGTACCTTAAGACGCGCGACCCCTATATATATATATATAATATAATATATATATATATATATAATATTATATAATATATATATATTATATATATATATATATATATATATATATATATACTATATATATATATTATATATATATAAATATTAAATATATATATATAATATATATTATTATATAATATATTATATAAATATTTATATATATATATATATATATATATATATATATATATATATATTATATATATATATATTTATATATATATATATTAATATATATATATATTACATATAATATATATATATATAAAATTATTATATATATATATTATATATATATATAATAATAATGTCTTTCCTTGTGAACAGACGTGTTTTATCGATTGTCCAGTGTTACCAATTGAATAAGTGGTTTTCGTTGAAGTGTCTTTTAGAGAATAGTGTTTGGTGCATTCTTAACTAAATTACTTCGTGTTACTAATCATTCATTAACGAATATATTTCATATATTGACTTTATTCATTACGATATTATTTGATTAAACGAAGGCTAGTGCACGTGGCTTGCCTTGTTTATTTCCCAAATCTATTATTAAACGAGGTTTCATAAGGTTGAAATTTCCTTGCTTGCCTTGTTTGTTTTTCGAATCTATTAGAGAACGAGGTTTCATAAGGTTCATTTTCCCTTCCTATGCGGAATCGAGTAGAGTGTGGTCACCCACCGTGGGAAAAAGGAAAATCGGAAAGAAAAAAGTCGGTCGAATAGTGGACAGATAAGTTTTATTAATATTTTTTATTTTACAGATCTTTCGTCGGTAGCTTAATTAAGTATATATTCTTTAGTATAAATTTGTGTTACAAGAACCTGTTTTTGCGTTTCAAGAACATTTTTGCGGGCTTGCGCAGGTGACGGCACAATAAGCACGCGGTACCCTACGTTGTAATTTATTAATTTCCAAACGCTCGTTGTTTTGTTTTTTGTTTTTTAATTAATTAAGAGCATGGCACCCCCGTCAAGTACTTTCAGTCGCTGTGAAGGGAAATTTGCCGCTTATACGCGTTTACAATGACTAATAATAATGAACAGTTAGTTTGCAGGTGGTGCTCAAGTATGGAAGTCCTGAGGAACGAGTTAGAACGTGAGAGGGAGGGCAGAGTGAGGCTTGAAGAAAGCGTGATGCTCCTCATGGCAAAATTAGAATCCCTTGAGACTCCAGTTACGACACCTCCTGCCTCAGTTTCTACTAAAAATATAAATAGTACTAATAGCCCTCTCTCTTACCCTAGTTCCCAAACCCTTCGTTCCAGTGCGTAATGGAGCACCATTGAAAAAACCTAAGACTTGTCTACCAGTAATACCAAACAATAAGTTTTCTGTTTTATGTTTCGAAGATGCTGATGAACCAGAAATACGACTCGTTGGCGATTCCATTGTTCGAGGGCAGCTCGAGGAATTCTGTGGGAGAAACCCTCGTCGTAGGCGCCGCTACTGCTACCCTGGTGCAAGGGTAGAGGATATAAATAATAGTTTTGACCATTTTACAGAGGGAACCTCTGAGGACACAACGTATGTTATTCATGTCGGTTCTAATAACGTTTTAAATTCTAGATCGGAAGAACTGCTGGCTAAGTACAGAGACTCACTAGAGCGATTAAAGGAAAAAACTAATAAGATTGTTTTAACAGGTATACATCCTCGAATTATCCAACGTAGCGATTTCTACAGCAAGGCGACCTATATCAACAATAACCTAAAGTCTCTTTGCCAACAGGAAGGAGTGCATTTTGCGAATTTTTGGAACAGTTTCTACAGCAGGAGGGACTTGTTCCTCGGAGATGGACTTCATCTTAATGACGTTGGAGCTGCGCCCTTAGGAAGACTATTTCATAATACTGTCTCTTCTTTTCAGGCTGCCGTAACTCGAACGGTCCCAACGTAATTTCTTCAAATTTCCCCTGCGCTCGCGAAGGTGTCGCAATTACAAACAATTTGAAGGTTCTATCCTTAAATGCTCGTAGCCTAGGAAATAAAATAAACGAATTTTTTTATTTAATTGTTTGTAAAGACTATGATTTAATTGCGATAAATGAATCGTGGCTTAGAACTGAAACACGTGACTTTGTAGGGGAGTATCAAATTAGAGGTTATAGACTTTTTGTTAAAAACAGAATAGGTAGGCAAGGAGGCGGTGTTATGTTGTATATCAAAGATAATATTGCGAACGTTATACAAGTAAAGTACACAATTCCAGAACCAATAGATTCGACTATAGCAGAACTTAAATTGAACGATTTCAAACTTCTTGTTGCGGTTATATGTAGGCCCCCTAATCAAACAGCTGATACGGACGAAGCGTTATATCGTGAACTAAAGAGAATAATAGGTAGTGAGCAGGCTTTAGTTATGGGTGACTTTAATTGCGCCAACGTGAATTACGATACAATGCAGGGAGACGCGGAAGGTAATCGTTTAGTTAATTTTCTCGAGGATAGCTTTCTTATTCAAAAGGTTGGGGAACCTACGAGGTTGGACAGTATTTTAGATTTAGTAATAACTACGGATGATAGGCTAATCACTGATCTTCAAGTAATAGAACCGTTAAGCAATAGCGATCACAATATGGTAGAGTTTGTCCTCTCAGTAAGTCACTCGAAACCAGCTAACTCGACTAAAATTCCTAACTTCCAGCACGCAGACTTTTGTAAATTTCGAAATAAATTGTCACACGTCAATTGGGAAAACGTAATGGGGACTCCAACGCAAAACTAATGTGGGAATCGTTTGAAACAGTATTTAGGACTATAAATGAGGAATGTGTACCGTACAAAATTAAGCGTGCGAAAGTAAACAACAAGCCCTTGTGGTTTACTTCTAGAGTAGGAGACATTATAAAGAGTAGAGATAGGGCTTATAGGCTACATAAGTGCGATAAAGACAATTTGTGGTTACGAAACAACTACATATCTCTAAGGCGTGAAGCGAAAAGTGTAATAAAAAAGTCCAAGCGCGAATTTGAAATCTCCATAGCTCGTGACGGTAAAGAAAACCCCAAGCGATTCTTTCAATACGTCAACAATAGAAATCCAGTAAAAAGTGTCTTGGGGCCGTTGAAAAATGTTAACGGAGAGCTAGTTTCTGAAAACAAGGAAATGGCTACCTTGCTAAACGAATTTTTTACGTCAGTTTTTACTATAGAAGATGTAACGAATATCCCTACGGTCATAGACATAATACCTTTTGATAATGGTAATATTTTGGATAATATTGTGGTTAGTGAAGGGAGGTAATGCGCTATATTGATAAAATGAAAATGCGTAAATCACCGGGGCCGGATTCCATATATCCCATACAACTAAAAGAATTAAAAGATAGCATTGTTGTGCCGCTAACAAAGATTTTTAATGCGTCTATTTCTGAGGGGTGCGTACCAGATAATTTCAAGTTAGCAAACGTAACACCTATCTTTAAGAAAGGCGATAAAGGTGCGGCGGGAAATTATAGGCCAATCAGTTTAACGTCTGTTGTAGGTAAGCTACTGGAATCAATAATTAGGGATCGTATAGTCGAACACTTAGAATTGCATAACTTAGTTAGAAATACGCAGCACGGTTTTAGGCGAAACAAATCTTGCTTAACTAATCTTTTAGAATTTTTTCAAAGCGTGGTTGACGTTTACGATAGTCATCGGGCGGTTGATGTAGTGTATTTAGATTTTCAAAAAGCGTTTGACACCGTACCGCACAAAAGACTCATTGAAAAAACTAAGGCTCATGGAATCAGGGGTGTAGTAATAAATTGGATAGAAGAGTGGTTGCGAGGTAGGAAACAGAGGGTGGTCGTTGATGGAGCGGAGTCGTGTTGGGCTAATGTAGCGAGTGGCGTTCCTCAGGGTTCTGTATTGGGCCCCTTGCTTTTTCTTATATATATTAACGATTTAGATGTCGGCCTAGTCAGTACAGTTTCAAAGTTTGCGGATGACACGAAGCTGGGTGGTAGGGCGATTAATGACGAAAATAGAGGTAAAATCCAGGAAGATCTGAATAAAATCGTTGATTGGTCAATCACATGGCAAATGGGATTTAACGTCGATAAGTGCAAAATTTTACATATAGGTTCGCGTAACGGTAATTTTGCGTATAGTATGTCAGGGAAGGAGTTAGCAAGCGTAGAGCAGGAAAAAGATTTAGGAGTTATAGTCACTGGTGATTTAAATGTAGCGAAACAAAGTACAGCAGCGGTCAATAAAGCGAACAAAGTGTTAGGTTTTATAGCTCGGAATTTTGAGTACAAATCGCGCGATATTATTGTTCCTCTTTAGAAATCATTAGTTAGACCCCATTTGGAGTACGCGATCCAATTTTGGAATCCGCATACATGCGAAAACATATAGACAAAATCGAAAGAGTTCAAAGATGAGCGACCAAGATGATTCCGTCGCTTCGGTCGAATTCGTACGAGGATCGGCTTAAGGAGTTAAAATTGACTACACTCGAGACTAGGAGGCTAAGGGGTGATCTAATCCAGGTTTTCAAAATTATGAATGGGTTAGATAACGTAGATAGAGATAGTTTTTTCGAAATATCTCAATATAATAGGACGTGAAATAACGGGTGTAAGTTGACAAGTATGATAGAAGGGTCGAGACAGCAGTGTTTCAGTGCTAAGCCGATTCATTTATCGCAATTAAATCATAGTCTTTACAAGCAATTAAAGAAAAAATTCGTTTATTTTATTTCGTAAGCTACGAGCATTTGAGGATAGAACTTTCAAATTGTTTGTAATTGCGACACCTTCGCGAGCGCAGGGGAAATTTGTGGAATTTACGCTGGGACCGTTCGAGTTACGGCAGCCTGAAAAGAAGAGACAGTATTATGAAATATTCTTCCTAAACGCGCATTTCCAACGTCATTAAGATGAGGTCCATCTCCGAGGAACAAGTCCCTCCTGCTGTAGAAACTGTTCCAAAAATTCGCAAAATGCACTCTTTCCTGTTGGCAAAGAGACTTTAGGTTATTGTTAATATAGGTCGCCTTGCTGTAGAAATCGTTACGTTGGATAATTCGAGGATGTATACCTGTTAAAATAATCTTATTAGATTTTTCCTTTAATCGCTCTAGTAAGTCCCTGTACCTAGCCAGCAGTTCTTCCGATCTAGAATTTAAAACGTTATTAGTACCGACATGAATAACATACGTTGTGTCCTCGGCGGTACCGTCTGTAAAATGGTCAACACTATTAGTTATATCCTCCACCCTTGCACCAGGGTAGCAGTAGCGGCGCCTACGACGAGGGCTTCTCCCACAGAATTCCTCGAGCTGCTCTCGAGCACTGGAATCGCCAACGAGTCGTATTTCTGGTTCATCAGCATCTTCGAAACCTAAAACAGAAAACTTATTGTTTGTTATTACTGGTAGACAAGTCTTAGGTTTTCTCAATGGTGCTCCATTACGCACTCGAACGAAGGGTTGGGAACTAGGGGAAGAGAGAGGGCTATTAGTACTATTTATATTTTTAGTAGAAACTGAGGCAGGAGGGGTCGTAACTGGAGTCTCAAGGGATTCTAATTTTGCCATGAGGAGCATCACGCTTTCTTCAAGCCTAACTCTGGCCTCCCTCTCACGTTCTACCTCGTTTCTCAGGACTTCCATGCTTGAGCACCACCTGCAAACTAACTGTTCATTATTATTAGCCATTGTAAACGCGTAATCGGCAAATTTCTCTTCACAGCGACTGCAAGTACTTGACGGGGGTGCCATGCTTTTAATTAGTTAAAAAAACAAAAAAAACGAGCGTTTGGAAATTAGTAAATTACAACGTAGGTCTACCGCGTGCTTATTGTGCCGTCACGTGCCCAAACCCGCAAAAATGTTCTTGAAACGCAGAAACAGGTTCTTGTAACACAAATTTAAACTAAATGAATATATAATTAAGCTACCGACGAAAGATCTGTAAAAGAAAGAGTATTAATAGTACTTATCTGTCCGCAATTCGACCGACTTTTTTCCTTTTTTCCCAAGGTGTGTGACCACACTCACCTGACCTCCCGAAGGAAGGGAAAATTAACCTTATGACTCCTCGTTTTCTGATAGATTTGAAAAACAAACAAGGCAAGCCAAGTGCATTAGCCTTGGTTTAATCAAATAATATAGTACTGAATAAAGTCAATAGATGAAATATATTCGTTAATGAATGATTAGTAACACGAAGTAATTTAGTTAAGAATGCACCAAACACTATTTTTTTTTAAAGACACCTCAACGAAAATCACTTATTCAATTGATAACACTGGACACTCGATGAAACACGTCTGTTCACAAGGAAAGACTGATCACATATGAGGAAAGACTGATCACATTATAACATTATAATATATATATATATATATATATATATAATATATAATATATATATATAATATATATATATATATAATATATATATATATATATATATAATATATATATATATATATATATATATATGTGTGTGTGTGGTATATATATATATATACACACACACACATATATACACAATATATATTTATATATATATATACAGGGCGTCCCAAAAAAATGTATACACACTTTAACAGCTGATAGCTCAATTGATGTTTCTTTCTTTCCAAGTTAAACCCATTAGAATTAATAATGGCAGTCAGACTAAGCTTTGAACAAAGGAAATTCATTCTAAAATGCTACTGGAAGTGTGAAACGCAGTTGAAGTGCAAAGACAGTTTAGGAGGGAGTTTCAAACAGATCCACCAACGCGACTTACCATCACTCGAATTAGAGATAAGTTTGAAGCCGATGGAACTGTTCAGAATGTCCACAAGAAGCGTTCCGGAAGACCACGGACATCGACAAGCCCCACAAAGCAAGAAAGAGTACTGGAAACGTATCACCAAAGTCCAAGAAAATCTGTGCTGCAAGCGAGTCGTGAGGTAGGAATTTCAGAATCGTCTGTCCAACGCATTTTGAAGCGCTGTCAATGGAAAAGTTACATTCCAAGATTAGTCCATGCTATTAATAAAGATGATCCGGACCGAAGAGTGGAGTATTGCGAGTGGTACTTGGCACGATGTGGATGTGGATTGGACGAAGGGGTTTCGTAGAATACCCTCCGCGTTCACCAGACCTCGCACCACTAGACTTTTTTTTATGGGATACTTAAAAGACAAAGTCTACGCTATAAAACCTGCAACAGTCGCTGAATTGAGAGCAGCCATTGAACGAGAATGCACACAATACCAAACGAAATGTTTCGTGAGGTTTGCGATTCCATTGCTTCGCGTTATCAGCAGTGCCTGGACCAGAACGGACGTCAGTTGAAAACAGGCGTTGACAAAACAATTAAATAATGTCTGTAGATTCTATTACATTTTGAAAATGAAATGTATTTTAATAAACACTGCCTTTATAAGTATTTAAAGTGTGTATACATTTTTTTGGGACGCCCTGTATATATATATAAAGATATATACACAATATTAATATATATATATGTGTGTGTGTGTGTGTATATTATATATATACGAGTGTGTTTGTGTGTGTATATATATATACACACACGAGGGGTGATCAAAAAGTATCGATAATTTCATTGCTCCGGACAAATGAATGCAAATAAGAAATAACCGTTTACATATGTCAGTCTTCCTGCCCTATGGCGTCTGCAGTCTGAAGCAAAATCTGCTACCATGAGTCAGTAGTTGGTTGGAGCGTTTAAAAGGAGGATGTGTTTTTGCAGTACGTATAAATCTCTGAAATGGAACAACGCGCGTTCGGAGACGAACGAACTGATTAAAACAGCTTTTGGAAATGATGCTCTCAGTGTAGCTAACGTTTACAAATGGCACAAAAAGTTTAAAAATGGAGGAACATCGCTTCAAGACAAGGAACGCAGTGGCCGCCCTTCCACTTCTCGTATGGATGAAAATGTCCAACAGATTTGATTTCTGGTACGAGCAAATGTTTCCCCATTTTTAAACTTTTTGTCATTTGTAAACGTTAGCTACACTGAGAGCATCATTTCCAAAAGATGTTTTAATCATTTCATTCGTCTCCAAACGCGCGTTGTTCCATTTCAGAGATTTATTATTATCATTATAATTATAGTGCCGAAATTACCATTACGCAATAAAGTGGTAACTATATATATATATTGTTTAAGTTCATCAAACTTCAACTTAACAACTGTGCAAATTCTGTTAACGAATCCAGAACTTTAAGTGAAGTCTCTGCTTTGATCTACATGAATGCCTGAGAATAGTTTTGTTGTCTATTAATCTATCTATCTATTTATAAACTACATTTAATTTAGGCTTTCATTTAAGCTTAGAATTGTATAAATTTCACTTAAAGTTCTAGGAATTTCCGCCTATTATTTCAATATGATAATCGATTATGGAGGCTATTGTTTTAGCAAGTAAGTCTAAAGGGTTTCCACCTATTGTTTCAATATGATAATCGATTATGGAGGCTATTGTTTCAACAAGTAAGTCTAAAGGGTTTCTACCTATTGTTTCATTATGCATATCTGCACAAAATTTATTAACCAAGAAATTGTTACTGACTTCCTTTGTTAAATAAAGCAGTTTTATTATTAGAGTTAGAGAGGAATTTCTGCAAGGCTTTACGATAATGTTGTGAAAGGCTGTTTCGATATAAGCTATGAAACAATGGTTCATGGATTACTTTTGTAAAGTGTACATTTTATATTATTACATAGCGAGGCTACTATTATTTTTTGTTATTATTATTATTATTATTATTATTATTATTATTATTTATTATTTTTATTATTATTAACCTTTATTATTAATAAAATAAATACAGTACTTTTACAACTTACAATGACATAAATAATTGTGAAGCTGGACTATTTATTTTATTTAATTTGGTCCTCAAGTTTTAGGCTTTACTGGGCTCTTAATTAAAAATAAAACATAGTTGTTATTAATAATACGTAAATTATGAATAAGAACTATTAATTCGAATATGTATTAATCTTAAATTATTATTATTATAGATATAAAACGAAAACAAAGTCATTAGTGAAGATACAATACCAATACTACACAAAGAAATCAGTATTTCGTATAAGAGATGAACAATAACAAGTAATGTACATTTAATCCTCGATTACACATTATAAATAAATAAGTAATATACATTTAATCCTAGGTTTTTATTAGTATTCTATTATTAACCTAGATTTCAAATTGGTTTTAAATGTATTTACACTCACTATATTTTTCATATCGGCATTTAAATCATTTCATAGTTTCAACCCAATGAAAATGGATAATTTTTGAGATGAAGACGATCTAAATTGAGGATAAACACGCTTTGATCTACAGTATTTCTGGTCTGATACGAGTAGATTTCTTGATGAGTTGCAAAATATTTATTTTCCCACTGTAAGTTAATGATTTTGTTCTTACATTCGTAAATAAAAATAAAATGTGCCACTTTGATTACATGTTTGAGCTTTAGAAATTTTAAATCTTTAAATAATGCGCTAGGGTGATCAAGGAAATTCTTTTTTGAATGACAAAGATACTGTTTAAAGCGTTGTCAGCGGAGTTTCCCCAAACAAGGATACATGCTAATGTTGAGCACAGACGATCTGTGGCTAGTATAAACTAGCTACCGTATAAAAACGTGACATTTTCTTTCGTGAAAACAACATTTAATCCAACGTTATTAAGCGTAACTTAGTCTAACTTTCATCATTACCCTTTTTATCTTTATTTTTCATGATTTTCAATAAAAAAATGTCTGAAACCAAGACACCGCTAAAGTCGCTACGCGCACGTTCGTGTCACGCTGAGCTCAGCGAGTATCGTATAGGTTGCCGCGAAGACGTACAGTAATTAGGCAGCCAAGAAACGCGCGCGCAACTCGTTCCATGTCCCCCACAAAAATTAATAGAACCTAATTTAACCTAACGTAACGTAACTTAACCTAAATTTAGTGTCATCTGACCGAGAAGGGTATGGATAAGCGTTTTGGACATAATTGAGGGTTCGAAGGTTGTTTTCTGTTAAGTCATTAAATAATGAGGTACTCGCTAGCCTAGCCTAATGAGGACCAACATATCTTTTTTCCGATAAGTCCTCGAATTTATTGTACAGTAATTTATTCTAATTTTTTAGTATATTTACTTTATTTTCTGTTTTAAATTTGATGATTTCGAACGAACCTTTATTACATTACTATTTTTTATTTGGAAACATTCTCATTCCTATTCGCTGTCCAAAAGTGAGAATGATCGAGGCAGAAATTCAAAATTTAGGAAAAATATCCTGATTTGGGAATGTGTAGAAATAGAGCCGCGACATTCCCGATCCGGATGGGTATTTTACATTTAAAAAAATCGGACAAAGTTGAAAATTGTGATAGAATGAAAAAGGATCAATATGATCAATATCCCGCTCTCGGATTATCTCATTTTTTGAAGAAATCTGAAACATAAATAAATCAACGGAGAATTATTTAAAAAACTGATTTTTACTAAAAATAAAAAAAAGTAAAATGCGGTCGTTTAACGAATTAAAATCCAAATGAAATGACCAAAACTGAGATGCGAAGAGTTACGATGTCATTTCCTTCAATCCAGACGAGTGAGATACATTTAAAACTAAAGTTTTCAACGTACTTTGAAATGCAGTATATACATTTTCGTACGTAAGACATAAGGCGTAAAATTACGCGCAACTTATAGACCAAAAATGGGTCGATCCCGAAGCTATTTTTATCATTTTTTAGCGTTGACACTCGACACTATTCTTGAGCCTCGAGCGCACTATTCACCCGCTATGACGGTTCTTATTTCAACTATATTTTATCCTCCTAAAACGAGCGATTTTTTCTTTGTTTGTTTTAGCCAATAATTCACACACTGACAGAGTCCTTTTCCGCGAAGAAGCTGTTCACTTCACCCAATCTTCTATACGAGTTTGTAGTAAATTATCATTTCATTATTTATTTATTTACTTAAAATATAATGATTTTTAAAAACGATTTCAATTAGGGAATTATTAAAGTTTTCGTGGTCGCTACGTCGTTGTCTACTGTAAAGCCGTACGCAGGATCGTCTCGCGTCTGACGACTGACGACTCGGGTTGTGACGACTCGAGTTGCGTGTGATTTTACATTGACAGAATGGGAGCCCAGCGACACTGCAGCGACCGCGACGCGACAAACTTTTATTAGTTGTTACTTCCTTTTGACGGCATTCCCATTCACATTCCGAAAGTGGGAATGCTTGAAGCGGGAATTCTAGGTTTGGAAAAAGTGTTCCGATTTCTTTTGAATTTTCTACTAGAGCCGAAGCCGTCAGGGTAGCCTGGTGGTAAATTTAAATATTTTGCAAAGGTTCGAGTCTCGGATAGGACTTCAATTCTCAGCCAAAGAAGCGCTTCTCTGGGTCATCCTATAAAGTTATAGGTCCACTCCATCACACGACCTTAGACGTTATGAAGGAGGTTAAACAACCCCAACCTTTTTCATTCAAAGCCAACAACCCAAGCGATCGAAGGTCGTACAAATTTAATCTAACCTAATTCTAAACTCAACTTAAAATCCAGAGTTGTGTAAATAAGTCGTCTTCAGTGAATTTTTTCATTGCACACACACACACACAATATATATATATATATATATATATATATATATATATATATATATATTATATATATATTAAGGTGCGTCACTGCATAAGGGAGAAAACCTGAAGGTGGTCCATTTCCTTCGCTCGCTTTCTCAATTAAGCCACTGAAGGAGAAAACACCACAGACAAATTTTCATTTGAGTAACCGTTTATTTAGGGGTCGCGCATCCACTACAAAGTTTGTACACTACATACTACATATATTCTGGGATTGGTTTCCCCGTACTGATTATTTTCAGGGGAAGTAACTCTTTGAAAACTGTCTTGTTTAACACTCTTAATATTTAAAACATTACAGCATATGAAGACATAATTCGTGTTTTATATTTATAAAAATACATTTTGCTAGTACACTTTGTTAGGATGTATTGAAAAACAGATAATTTAATAAAACAAAATATATTATAAAATACATTTCCACAAAAACCTATAAATAGCAACCACATTCCAGACCTCAGAATTAATGGTAATTCCACAGCACATGTTAATCATTTCAATTTCCTAGGCATTTACTTTGACAAGAACTTAAACTGGAATGAACACTGTAAAATAATTGGAAACAAAACAGCTAAACTTATATATTATATTCTGGGATTGGTTTCCCTGTACTACGTGACCACCAACAAAACGAAAGAAATTGACAAACAATACTCGGAAATGGCATTAAAAGAACTAAAAGCCTTCAGAAAGAAAGTATTTTTCAGCGAAGAAGGTCCTTCTTGTTTGCTGTCTTCGGGTACGCTCGCCGATGATCCTCTGCCACCTGGATCATGCATTGGAGCTGATCCTCGTGCTTGGTACACCCCTTTGCCGTGAACTCGTGGATGAGGGCCACTCCTCTTTCAGCAGTGTCGTTAGTCACGAGGAGCTTCCCGACCCGTTCCTTCCCAAGATTGTACCCGTCTGATGTTATCCAGGCCGCAGGGGGCATTGACAAGAACGCAGTATCGATTTCAAGATGGTGGAAGATCCTCTTAGTTGTGGAGGTGAAGAAGTCCGGAAGATCTTTTGCAACGACGTCTCTTGCGACGGCCAACACACGAGGGCTGGGCTCGAGGGATCCTTCCACAGAGCTCATGTTAGAGACCATCTTGAGTTTGTCAGCATCTGCAACATTGTCGTCGAAGAGAGCGAGACCGACTGTAAGTTCAGACAAGTACCATAGATGCCGACTCATCGCCTTCGTGCCGGCTTCCTTGATGATGGGATCCTCATGTTCCGCGAGTTCCTTGAGCAGCGTGAGGTCCATTTCTACTGCTGCAGAAGCTGTCTTGGCTGTGAACCAGACGCGTAAGTAATGTTTTACGACGAAAATGCAGAAATCTCCAAGCTTTTCCCAGAGAAGTCCCATGCGGTTCGGGCCACGAGAGGAAGAAGGACGTTGCGGCCGCAAGAGTCTAACAAACTCCTCCTTGAACATCCAAATCTTCAGGGTTAACCCAACAACCAGATTTCATCAGCTAGCTTCTTCACTTCCTTAGCACCTTTCGTCTTCATTTTCATTAAGCAAACCACCTGTGGAAGAAAAGAAACCAACAATTAATAGAGAGCCTCATATAGAAAATCTTAACCCCATGTATTCTAGGGTATTTTAACGAAAAGAACAGCCGAGGTGGGGCCATATGACATATATACTGATAAATCAGATCATATGGCCCCACCCCGGTATAAATTGGGTTCTTAATTCACTGTGCGCGACCCCTAAACATTGATATATTGAACTGATTTTTATACTGCCAGGTTTTCTCATTAAGTGGATCAAAATTGTGACTTCATGGTTTTTGACGCACCCTAATATATATATATATAATATATATATATATATGTAGGAGAATTGCGACTTCTGATCGAGTGAGGCCCATGGTGTAATGGTTATCATATCTGACCGGCAATTGGAAGATCCCGGGTTCGATTCCCGGGTGGTTACCTCATTTTTTCATTTGTTCGTTCTCTCTCCTCATCTTGCGCGGGATGTCTTCTATACAAGCGTCGTTCTTTACGTTAATTATACTGCGTGTTCTTTGCAGTTGAAAATGTGTATATATATATAATATATATATATTATATATCTAGTGATGTGAGTCGTTTTTTAGTCTTCTTTTTTTTGTCGTTTTTTTTTGTTTAAAACGAAGATAGTCTGTTTTTTGTTTTTTTTTGTTTTTTATTGTTTTAAACTTATTCCATATTTTTCTTCCTTTAATCTAATAAGTATATTAGTATTACCTATAATTTACTATACTACCATGCTTATACGGTTATACCTAGTACATATAGTCATCTTTTAAAAAACTGAATCACGCAAAAAGTATATAATAGAAAGGAAAAACAAACCCTCATTTTTTATATGTATATACCTATATTTTTTAACTAGAACATAAAACATTCTTCCTCGTTTCAAACAATATACATAATTGTGATTGGCAAGAGTACCAGTATATATATTCCAGATAGAAAAAAAAAATATTCACCTTCTTTTGAACCTTTTTGTTAACCTAATGTTGTTTAACCTTCATTTCCATGGAAGAATCATCACTAGATTGGGTAGAGCATATATGCTAGTTTCAATATCACAGGTACTGGTATAATATACATAATAAAAAATACATAATACTGGTATAAAACAATATATATAATTGTAATTGGCAAGAATACCAGTGTGGTGTGTATATATATATATATATATATATATATATATATATATATATATATATATATATATTCCAAATAGAAAAATAAAAAAAATAAAAATATTCATCTCTTCTTTAACCTTTGTGTTAACCTAATGCTGTTTAACTTTCATTATCTGATTCTATTTCCATTGAAGAATCATTATCACTAGATTGATTAGAGCATATAGTTTCAATATCACAGGTACTGGTACTTATTGCAGATTTGGATGTTGACGAAGCCAATGTAGCACCATGTTTCACTTCACTTTCTTGGAATTTTGCATTTTGGGATATAAATACTAGCTTTGCTGCTCTGTCTGTGCTTAATCGGTTTCTTTTGGCTGTATGGATATTACTGTATGTGCTAAATGATCTCGGAGGTAATGAAAGGGCGAAATAGAGGTGTATGAGTTTGTGTAGGTATATATGTGAGTATGCGTGCGTATGTATCTGGAATTCTGGATGTATGCGTGTGTATGGGGTATATAATAGATATAAATATGTGTATATAAGTATTTATGTATATATTAGTATATATGTATATGGGTGTATGTGTATGTATATATATATGGATATATGTGTATGTATATATATGGATGGTCTCGGGGGGAAAATATGTCATCGCGGGTCTAAAGGATAGTTAAGTGGGAGATTCAAAGTCTGAGGCATGGATGGGAAAGTCCTGGAAAGGTTGGACAATGGGCAGTCAGCTCCCAACCAGTGTTCTCGCAAGTTTAACGGATCTCAAGATACAAGACTTTCAGTGCAAGAAAGAGGCCAGTTTTTTTCTGTAAATAGGCTGAAAAGGACATTCTATATTGGTACCATATGGCCTATTTTATTATTTATTTATTTATTTTTATAATGTATATCATTGCAAAAGTATACCTTATAATTAAATTGGCAATATCTATATTAATTATTAAAAAAAAACAAAAAACAAAAAAAAACAATAAAAAACAAAAAAAACAAAAAAAACAACAACATGGACATAAAAAACCCCGTTTTTTAACATCACTATATATATCATGTTAACACGATTATTATTCTTTTAAATATTTTTTATTTAATTTCAGAAGGTATATTGAATTTTTTATTTTTTGGATTTTGCTCCACAATTTGGAGGAACATAAATTTTTACTCGAGGTTTTTACACTTCGAGAACGAATATGTTTTGAAGTTCCAAATTCCGTCCACGAAATATGGTCTCTTCTTTGGATCTTTTTAGGCTCAAAAAGTGATGTAAATAATCGCTCTCCTTCAAAGATTCTGAGAAAATTTTAGAAAAGGTCTTTCAAACTATGTTTTTTACTTGAAGTATTTTGCGGGGATAGGAAATGGGGGCGGGGGGGATTATAAGTGGTGTGGTGTACGGTCAGTTATGTAGATCACACTCGGTATTTATAGGTCCCGGTTTCGACTCTTTTCGCTGCTGTGTCGAGTTGAATTAAGTCATGGACCCTCTCTGCTACTGTTCAAATTCAGTTGACTCTCGGAGTTCACGAACTACCTTCCTCCCAGTCGTCGGATGGAAATCGGATGGAAATCGGTGGGAAACACCATTTCCCTGTAAGCGAAGGGAAGACGCTGAAGTCGGGGGTTCAACTCCAAATACTGCTGATAACAATAATGTAGGAGTTAACGTAATGAGTTAGCATTAAATTTGGCCTGAACGTCGTGCCTGTTTCAGGCACTCCTACTAACTGAATATTAGTATTATCCTCCGTGATTTTTGCGTTTTTTATTTTGCTCTATAGAAATAGTCCGTACTAAGTACTAGTTGGACTCTTAATAAACATTTCTTTTTTGCATCGCAGTATATCTATTTCTCAAAAACAAAAAAAACTGTTTGTGAACAAATAAGCGTTTTAAGCAAAAGTATCTAATTCACGTGAATTTATATAATTTTTTTTAAACATAAAGCTTATCATAAAATGTTAATCATAACACGAGTAGTATGGTTGCATTTATACCGAAGGGGTAATGGTAAGATGGGGGATGGGGATGGGGAAAGAGGGGAGGGGAAAAGGAGGAAGGAAAAGTTACAAAGGGATTGCCAGTAGAGCAAAGTTTTAATCCCTGATAAGATAAGATTTTAATCCGTTAATGGCTTTTGATTAAAAACTATAAGAAAAAATAAAAATAATATATATATATATATATATATATATATATATATCAGTGGCGTGCGGTCCATGGAAGCAAGGGAAGCAATGCTTCCCTATTCAAAGAAAGAAGAAAATGCTGTATTATACTTTAAAGTTTAAACAGTTCAATATGTGTTAATAATTTGTACAAAATCATTTTATTATACTATTTATAGCATTTGATTGGTAATCAGGTGGATACATAGTATATACATTGGTTGCCGTTCGTGCAAAAACCTTTAAGAAAGCCGACGCAAAAAATCTCGAATTGGACAACAATTGACGAAATGCATCCTTTTTCCCAATGACTCGCTTTTTTTTTACTGTTACAAATTGTTTCTTTCCATTCTAAAAACTCATTTAATATTTAATAATGTAGTATTTATTGAATACAACAAGTTTCATATATAGTTTTTCTACTAAAAAATTCCATGGCCATGTTAAGCGAAAAAGAATATATATTTATCGTTATTTTATCCTTCCCTATGTCAAAAAGGAAGCAATTTAGAAATCGTTGTCCAGATCTTTAGTTAATTTTCTTGAAATATCTGGCAACTTTACGTGCTGTCTGCTGTCATTCTCTCATTTAAAGCGAATACGTAACTACGCTAGAAATGCGCAAGGGTAAGAAAGGCTTGCAAGTTTAGCTTTAATCTCAATTGAGAAAAAGCTTCTTAAGGATATGAAAACCGATGCCTTTTACGAAGAAATAATAGATATATTTAATAAAAAAGAAAGAAGAATAGAATTAACATATAAGTAAAGTAAGTAGATGATTATATGTGTTTTGTTTTTATTATATACGAGTATTTTAGTTTTATTTTTATTTTACATAATCTTTCTTGTTTTTGCTTGAATTGCTTCCCCTTGACGAAAAATCACCGCACGCCACTGATATATATATATATATATATATATATATATATGTAACGTCACAATATGAACTTTAGCGGCCACCATTTTAAGAGATAAAAATGCAAAAAACTTAAAAGGATATAGGGTTTAGAGACCACCTGATGTGATGCGACACGCTGACACATACATACACACAAACCTAACCTAACCTAACTTAAAGAGTGCAACCACGACAAATATAATAATCTTAACCTAGCTTAAGGTAAAGCGCGCAACTTCGACAGCATGCTGACACATACATATATACATAGGTTCAATAGAACAGCGGCACGCACGCACACACAACACCGATGTCTGTGAATGAGTGACGAAGATATGCATTGTTTTTCTTGTAGGCAAAAGTGGGCGGAGCCTATTATTTGCTCGCCCATTAGGGTCTTTCGAAGTTAAAATATGAGCTTAAATATATACAAATGTTGACGATAATATATATATATATATATATATATATATATATATATACAGGTAGGAAAGCCTTTAATTAAGCGTTAAAAAAAGATTAACTTGTCTCCCCTTCATCTTATTAAGGAGTGTGTGTATATATATATATATACACTCCTTAATAAGATGAAGGGGAGACAAGTTAATCTTTTTTTAACGCTTAATTAAAGGCTTTCCTACCTTCTGCCCGATGGATTCCTTCAGCCCCTAATATTTTCATTTTCGAATTCACCTGTTCTAAAACAGGGTGGTAGTTCATGTGCGAGCGGGATAAATATATCATATTATTGGTTAGTTTATACAGCAACGCTCTCTAGTGTACGCTCTGTATGTGTGCATAGTGTAATTGTAGAGCTAGCTTATATATTCCCCTCTTTCCTATAAAATTTCCTTGGCTACTTTCCCAGGATCAAGATATTTTCTTCAACCTTTTTCCGTACCCGCCTATTGCTGAGAATGGAGAAAGAGCCTCATGCTTTTCTATCCAGTTTTCTACTTCTGTTAGAATAGTTAAAAAAAAACAAGTTTAATAATGTGAACCTCCCCAAGTGGACCGAAAGGTCTTTGAGGCTTCCTCTTGTCCTTGTAACTCCTTATAACACACACACACACACACACACACACACACACACAATGTATACGACGTTTCAAGGTTTATAATTTATCTCTTATATTAAAATAAATATCGTTTCTATTAGTTATTAATAATAATGATTTAGAAACGAACTTTTAAAGTATATATATATATATATGTATTTTTCTTCAGTTAACTAATTTAATTCTGTCTTGATAAAAGCTACTACTCGCCTTTCGGACTTAAAATACGAGCTTAAGTATCATATATAGGATTATTTAAGATAATATAATTTTATATATATATATATATGGGCACACACAGACGTATGCATACACACACACACACACACACACATACACACACAAGCAGGTACATGCATGGATACACATAAAACACCCACCTGTTTATGCTGTTTGTGAACTAAACTGAAATGGTAAATCTCTCTCTCTCTCTCTCTCTCTCTCTCTCTCTCTCTCTCTCTCTCTCTCTCTCTCTCTCTCGGTGAAGGCCAATTGTTCCCATGAGAACACTGAAGCGTATGTCCGCCTGTGTAGGGAAGTTAAGGCGAAGGTTAGGCTAGCGAAACGTAACGAAGAACTACGGGTGGCAAGTCTCTGCAAGGGGAACCCTAAGGAGTTCTTCAGTTATGTTAATAGTAGAAAGCCCATTAGAAGCATGATAAAGGACAGAAGCGGCGTTCTGTGGACCTCCGACGCGGACATCGCTAATGTGCTTAATGAGTACTTTGCGGGAGTGTTCACCAGAGAGGACACCCGCGTCATCCCCGAGCCAGGAGTCAGACACGAAGTTGCTGGCCTGGATAGTGTTTGATGTACCGCGACAGTCGTTGCTGATAGAATAGACAAACTGAGCGCGTTTAAGGCTCCTGGGCCAGACCAGTTTCTCCCCAAAGTGTTGCGGGAGGTGCACGACCAGGTGGCTCCCCACCTGGCTACAGTCTTCAACAAATCGTTGGAGACGGGCCAGCTGCCTGGTGACTGGAGTGAAGCCAACGTGACCCCTATCTTTAAGAAAGGGGATCACGAAAGTCCAGGGAATTATCGTCCAATTAGTCTCACTTCAGTTGTAGGTAAATTATTAGAGGGGATAATAGCGGATAGAATCGTTGACCATTTGGATTCCTACAAGCTGCTTGGGGACTCCCAACATGGGTTTAGACGGCATAGGTCGTGTCTCACCAACTTACTCGAGTTTTTCCACGTCATGTTGAGTGAGTATGATAAGAGTAGGGCGATTGATATACTTTATCTAGACTTTCAGAAAGCCTTTGATAAGGTACCTCACTGCCGGCTAATGGCCAAAGTGCCCGCGCTGGGTATTGGTGAGGAAGTAGGTAGGTGGATTGAAAACTGGCTGAAGAATAGGCGGCAGAGGGTTGTAATTAAAGGGGCTAGTTCGGGTTGGGCCTCGGTCACTAGCGGGGTTCCTCAGAGTTCCGTTTTGGGGCCACTGTTGTTTATCATTTACATAAATGATATCGACGGTGGCATCGTCAGTAGGATCGCCAAATTCGCTGATGACACAAAGCTCGGGGCCAATGTTGGGACGCCCGAGGCGATCGGGCAACTGCGTGCGAACCTACGTAGGATAGGAGAGTGGTCCGAAAAATGGCAAATGCCGTTTAACTTGGGTAAGTGCAAGGTGATGCACATTGGCTACGCCAATCCCAAGTCGAACTACTCAATGTTGGGGAGTAATATCGAGGCCACTGATTTGGAAAAGGACTTGGGTGTGCTAATTAGCAGCGACCTTAAGTTTACGAAACAATGCGTAGAGGTGGAAAAGAAAGCCCAGAAGTTGTTGGGTTATATCAGGAGGCAATTTCGATTTCGGAACAAGGAGATTGTGCTCTCGCTGTACAATTCTCTGGTTCGGCCGCGCCTGGAATATGCTGTGCACTGTGTGCAGTCCTGGTCACCCACCCTCAGGAAAGATATTGAAAGGCTGGAGGGAGTGCAGGCGAGGGCCACAAAGTTAATCCCTTCCGTTAGGCATCTGGGCTACAATCGACGCTTACGCGCCCTGAATTTGTTTTCGCTGGAAACTCGTAGGCTGCGCAGTCAACTGATCGAGGTTTTCAGGTTCTTACTCGGGTTCAACAATGTCGATTTTAGGAGCATGTTTAGTTTAAATGATAATCCAACTCGCAACAATAGTTGGATGTTGGATTTAAAACGGTTTAGGACAAGTGTGTGTGGGAATTACTTTACGTATAAGATCTGTGACATGTGGAACAGGCTACCTTCAGAAGTTGCGAACAGTTCTTCTGTGGATCTGTTCAAGAAAAGGTTAGACCGAATTTTGCACACTATTTGAGGGTGTAGAAATTTTCCCTGGCACCCGTTGCCATTGGTACCTCCTTGGTATGGGCCACAAGGCCTTTTGAGGTACTTCTTTTCCTTGCAACTCCTTGTAACTCTCTCTCTCTCTCTCTCTCTCTCGTCTCTCTCTCTCTCTCTCTCTCTCTTCTCCATCGAACGATTTGCTGAAACATTGTAAGAATTGTCATATGGTATAGGCCCAGTGCAAAAACCCTAGCTGTGTAATCACATGACGGAGGTGCTTACAGCTTTACGTGGGACCCGAGCCACGGGTCGCTACATTATCTGAACGCAGAGGATGGTCTCCCATCCAAAATACTCTCTAGAGCAGGGGTAGCGAACCTTTTTATAGTCGCGTGCCAAAAAAAAACATGTAAACCATAAAAAAACATTCGCGTACCCACCAAAGTTTATACATATATTACACCAAATTATAAACATTAAGTCTATTATTTTATACTCATTTTTTGGGTAACAATTTCTATGCTTAGGCGTGCCAGGCAAATTAACTTCGCCGATCGACGGGGAGCGTTGTTACATTCAACTCGCGTACAAAAAATATTATATGATAAATGTGATTAGTCGCTTTTTGAACTCAAAACCTGTTACATTTTTGAAGTCTTAATTTTGAAAGTAATATGGCTCATAAAGAGTTATCAATTACTAATTACACTGCCCTGCGCTGTATGAGTTGTTTAGAAAATTATAGTATTTTAGTAAAGCCCATGGTATGTGAATTAAGATACAATGCATAATTTGTATCTGGCACGTCAGGATTAAACTAATATACAAAATTTAACTAATGTACATTTTCTTTGTTTCAGATTTGGATTAAATATGCCGAGAGTTTATAATAATACACCTAATTCATTCTGTTATATATGCGGACGATTTACTTCTAAACAAAGGCAAGAAATCACCGTACAACTATGAAAGTATTACCACGCCTACTTTGGCTGTAAGATCGGCGACCAGGACAAGGTTTGGGTTACACATTATGTTTGTAAGTCATGTGTGAATGTTTGCTTAAGTGGGCTTGTGGGAAGAAGAAGGAAATGCCTTTTGGCATCCCCATGATTTGGAGAGAACCGAGAAATCACTACGACGATTGCTACTTCTGCATGGCAAACGTGGCTGGATATAATAAAAATAAGAGGCACATCACATATACGAGTATTCCATCAGCTATCCTCCCTGTGCCACATTCCAATGAAATTCCTGTGCCAAAGCCGCCTCTTCACTTTGAAAATTTTAATTCAGATGTAGACATCTCAATAACAGCAGAGTCATGTTGAACATGACGAAAAATATACTGTGGCCGAAAATCAGTCACCAAAATTGATAAGTCAGAGTGTTCTCAATGACCTAGTAAGAGATTTAACATTACCGAAAGATTCGGCAGAACTTTTGGGATCAAGGCTCAAAGAATGGAATCTACTCCCTCCTTCGACAACATTCTACTGGTACAGATATCGTGAAAAAGATTTCATAAATTTTTTCTCGACTGAAGGATCACTGGTATACTGCAATGACATAGTAGGTCTGGTAAAGGCGATGGGCAAAGACTACCAACCATGTGACTGGCGCCTATTTATTGATTCCTCAAAGCGAAGTTTGAAAACTGTCTTACTACATAATGGAAACAAAGTTGCCTTTCTGCCTAGAGAGCATTCAGTTCATTTGAAAGAGACTCTTGGAAATCTTTCATTTCTTTTAAACAAGATAAACTATGAAGAACACAAATGGTTTGTTTGTGGTGATCTTAAGGTGATCGGCCTTCTTTTAGGCCAACAGGCTGGCTTTACAAAATACCCATGCTTTTTATGTCGGTGGAATAACAGAGACAGGGAAGAACACTATGTGAGGAAAGAATGGCCTCAGAGAAAACAGATTACTCCAGGACAAGGAAACATCATTGCTAATCCACTGGTAGATCGTAACAAGATACTGTTACCTCCACTCCACATAAAGCTTGGATTAATGAAAAATTTCGTCAAAGGTCTCAACAAAAAAGGATCTGGTTCTAATTTTTATTTAAAAAATTCCCTCAAATTAGTCAGTCATGCTAAACTGAAGGAAGGAGTGTTCGTCAGTCCTCAAATAAAGCAACTCTTAAGCGATCCAGCATTTGAAGATGCATTGACAGGTCATGCAAAAGATGCTTCGCTAGTTTTTAAGGCTGTTGTGAACAACTTCCTTGGTAACAGGAAATCTGATGACTACAAAGAATTAGTTAAAGACATGATCCGAAAATATCGTTTGTTGGGATGTAACACGAGTGTTAAGATACACTTCCGAGACTCTCACCTTGATTTTTTTTCCTGAAAACTTAGGCGCGTTAAGCGAGGAACAGGGAGAAAGATTCCACCAGAATATTTCAGAAATGGAATGGAGGTATCAGGGAAGATGGGATGTTCGAATGATGGCAGACTATTGCTGGAGTCTAAAGAGAGATGTACCGAAATCAGTACACAAGAGAAAATCGACGAAAAGGAAGTTTCTTTAGCTACTGACTGCTCTAATAAATTCAATGCATTACTGTTGATGAATGGTTGGTTCATTCATTCACAATTTTTACGTATAAATATACTGTATCTCCGTATCTACATGTATTATATATATATTAGTGTATATATGTAGTAATAATGTGAGTAAGTGTGTGTGTGTATAATATGTGTTTCTGGGCATGAATTACTACGATAAAATGTTTCAATTGAATAACATATGCCATATGATTCGTCTGTTCTCTTATCCAATTGGTAATATTTTCTTATCTATACGTTACGTGTGATTGTGATAGATATGATTGGAAAAAACTAAATATACAGCAGAAAAGAGCATGCCTTTATTACCTAGAATCACTCATTTTCATTGAAACAACTCGCAAAAAATTTGAATTCGCAGGGCGGTTATTATTATTATTATTTCATATACTAAAATTATTCCTTTCAGTTTCTTTATAAAATATTTCTACCCAAAATATTAATTTAAAATATCTTTACGAGTACAAAGGTATATATATATATATATATATATATATATATATATATATATTATATATATATATATATATATATATATAACCACTTTTGAGTACAACCGATATTCCATACACTATTACACTATGGTGTAGGTGGAGTATGAGGAGTAATCCTTTACACACATGACTAGTATGTAAACAGGTCGACCCATAATGAACCTTACTAATGGAAAATTTACCATTGTATCAAGTTCCCATATACGCTACTTCGTTTGTGTTAACTCGACATCAGGTGGCCTCTAAACCTTATATCCTTTCAAGTTTTTTTTTACCTTTTTTACCTTTTAAAATGGTGGTCGCTAAAGTTCATACTCTAACGTCACAGTTATATATATATATATATATATATATATATATATATATACGATGAAAATAACCACGAAGGAAAAAGGAAACACAGAATGGTGCTCAAGCGCTTTCATCTAATGACATCCTCAGGAACACTGAAAAAGTGTTCCTGAGGATGTCATGAGACGAAAGCGCTTGAGCACTATTCTGTTTTTCCTTTTTTCTTCGTGGTTATTTTCATCATAAATATTATTCATGTATTACTTCCGTGAAATGAAATTTTCATATATATGAAAATGAAAATGAAAAGGTTTATTGGCAGACTATAGTCCATATGACAAATATTATTAATACAATGACAGTTCATATACTAAGGATACAAATATATACAATTGATTAGAAATAATACTGTAATGTCGAAGTTAAGTGGAGCTACAGACAGACGTTTTCGTACCAAGAAGTCCATAGCTTAGAGGATAAATGGCAGGACTCATGGATAGCTTGGATGATCGGGTTGGTTGATTTTTTAATTCTTTGCATTAGATTGTATTGAGCACATCTTGTTACCTCCGGGAAGCTCGGGACATTGCGGGTAGCAAACATTTGCGAAGCTGAGCATCTCGGGGGTAATTTATGTAAGAGTCTAAAAGACCTGTTGTACAGCAAATTTAGGGTTCTGCCAGAACCTTTTTTATAATTCAGCTACAGTTGCTGTCCGTATATATTACTGCAGAAAGTACGAAAGAGAGTGTCTTAAGCTTCACTTGTACAGAATCGAAAGTTCCTTATGGTCATATTCACTTTAGCACACAGGCTTTGAGATTGTTTTCTTATATCCGAGTCATCACTCAAGGAGCTGGTAATAGTTTGACCCAAATACTTACACTCTTGTACTTCCTTAATTACCTCACCATTCATTTTAAACCTTATATCAGCTGGCTGATTACAGCTTTTAGGATAAAATTGCATAACCTTAGTTTTTGTAACATTAAAAAGAATATTATGTTTCTACGAATACTCTTCGCAGACTTTTAGAAGCCGATCCAGACCTTTAACAGAGGGACTTATTAACACCATATCATCAGCATAAACTAAGTTATTTATCCTTGTGTTATCTATACAACATCCCACTGTTGCCTCGTTAAGTGAAGCAATTAATCCGTCAATATACACATTAAACAGCATAGGGGAGCGCAAGGAGCCTTGTCTCGCCCCGCAAGAGGAGCCAAAACATTCGGATAGTACATTGCCCCACCTAACAGTGAAAGATTGGTGGGAATACCAAAATTTCAATAAATTTAATATGTACATGGGAATCTTCCTGTTTTCTAGTTTTGCAAATAAAATATTGTGGTTCGCCCTATCATATGCCTTATTTATATCTAGGAAACAGCTATAAATAGTTGAATTGCTGTCAATGTATTTAGATATTGTTTCTTTAAGTACATAGATACACAGGTCAGTTGAGTGGGACCTTTTGAAGCCAAACTGATTAGATGTCCATAGGAAATCATTTAATCGGAGTAACAAGAGTTTTTCTAGTAGTTTCGAGAAGCAGGAAGCGATAGCAATAGGCCTGTAATTATTGCTGGACAGAATGTCTCCGTACTTATTTTTGACCAGGGGCAAGATATATACCCTCATATATATTATACTGTATATATATATATATATATATATTATATATATATATAATATATATATATATATATATATATATATACACACACACACACGTTTCTTATAATCAAAAGCCATTAACGGATTAAAATCTATATCAGGGATTAAAATTTTGCTCTACTAGCACTCTCCTTTTTCCTATGTTCCCTCACCCTCCTTTCCCCTCTCCTCAAGTGCAACTATACTACTAGATTGTATAAAATTTTATCCTTTCATAGTCGTGTGTCCAGTGCTCGTGACTCCGAGCGAGAGTTCCCACGTTTTAGTCTTGGTGATATATATATATATATATATATATATATATATATATATATATATATAAAACCTGTACTTAGGCACGTTTCAGGGATATTAAACCATTTTCTATAAATTCTTGAGGAAGCTGTTTTGTCGAATTAGAATTTCAAAGATATTCTTTATTTACAACCAAATGTTATTTTCGGACTCAATTTTCAATTTTTGAAGTGTTTGGATTCTTAAACTCCGTTTTTAGATATTATTTTTGCGCTTCTTACGAAATCATTAGAATTCAACTCTCGAGATAGCGGTCTCGTTGGCAAGGCCCCGAAAAATCTCTTCAAACGATTTGTGAAGATAAGTGTGAGGTGGGGTGAGAGGGTGAGGGGGGGGGGGGGGGGGGGTAGGAAGGTGATCAATAGTCGTATTCGCACGAAAGATGCCTGAATGCTAATTAGGAGAGAGAGAACGATATGACAACGGAAGAGTGCCGCTCAATATTGTATAGGAAGATGACGGAAGTCGGAAGTTGGGAAAAGGAAACTGGAAATGAATGAACAAACTTCATTCTCGTCCCTGAAATCCAATTAATTTGCACTCAAAATTCAATTTAACTCCTCAAGTTGTTCACTTTTTGAGTTGCCAATTAAGTTTTTTTTATATAATGCGCAATTTTTAGGAAAGGGAAAGTTCGTGAGCATGCCAAGTGCCAAGTGCTAGTTCGGATGACTGGACGATGTCAGCACCGTGCATAGCGGTGTCAGTGTTATGGCATCCGCAATGCTAAAATATTTAGATGTTAAATTTAACGTTTCATTCGCGAGAATATTAATGAAAGCTATTTACTCAACTGTGCAGTGGAGAGGCGTATCTGGCTACGTAGGGGAAGAGAGAAAATTGATTAATCTCATCATAATTTCCTAATCTTTGAGTGAGAAAATTGAAGGTAATGAGTTCCATACTTCATTGTATAGTCATGTGGCCTCTCGGCAGTTAAATAGCGAAAGATTGGTCTTTATCAGGGGATTTGGTAGGGAGAATTTTGTTTTCAAGCAGTGGGAGTGAGTCGCTTTAGCCTTTTATGCAGAGAAAAAAAATCACATTTCAGTAATTGTGCCCATCGTGACGTCACTATGAAAGAGGTGTTTAGGATGAAGTCTCGCATTTTAGTGTAATTCGGATAAACATCCACTTTTGTATAATTTTCTAGACGACGTTGATTGAAACAAGCAAATTATCGATATTTTTCATTCTAAAATTGGACTACGTCGTGGTCACGTCGCGACACCGCTTCTCGTTAGATCAGCCAAGTTAATCAGCGTTGAGTCTGTCCAGTAGTTGTAAGGGTGACCGTATTCTGCAGTTCAGATGATGTATTGACTCTAAATGGTTTGGGCCACACGTACAGTAAAGTTGTGGGTTCCCACCGTCCCATGACCTTTGCTGTTACGAAGTGTGAAACAGACCCACAAAACAAACATTCTGAAACTGAAACTACTACTACTACTACTACTACTACTACTATAATAATAATAATAATAATAATAATAACAATTAAAATTGTTATAAGTGCTTTAGAAATCCAACTTTTGTGATGCAACACAAACATCTCAAGTGTGACAATATTTTATATTGAAGTCTATTTCCTGTTTATTTTTGTGTTTTATTTCCTCACAAATTTGAAAGAGAAAAGTAAAGATAAAAGGTAAAAGGTAAAAGATAAAAGGTAAAAGGTAAAAGGTAAAGGGTAAAAGCTAAAAGGTAAAGGGTAAAAAGGTAAACTCTAAAAGTGTTTTAATAAATGAACCATTTTCCATAACATGAACTTCAACAATGTACGTACGTCGGTTGCCCTTATGTAAAATTCAACAGCCCTTTTACAGTCGTGTGTATATATTTATGTATACGTGTACGTGTGTATACAATGTATACACAGATCAAACATTCTCGGAAAGCCTTGATGAGCGAACAGATAATCTGTTTGAAATGTCAGCGAGTCCATTTGATGTTTTTCTTAACTTAAATTACCTACCAACTGTTTGTTGTCATTGTACACATCCATCCACATGGTTTAAACAGCTTACATACAGGGTGTCTCATAAAATTTCATAGTATTTCCATGTTTACGAACCACACTTTAACTTTTCCTGCCAAAAGAGCGAATTTCTACCCTTCTCCGATTAATTCGACGTAAAATCGCTCCCTTCCAATCCTTATTCGATTCTTTTGCTCACAATAATATCTTATATATATATATATATATATATATATATATATATATCCCCGCAAGGGGGTTCTAAGCTCGTGCTCTTGAGTGCTCTTTGTGCTCGTTTGTACGTGCTTGTTCCTGGAGGTTTCACGTGCGCCCTCCCGGCCCTAGCACCCAAGGATGATGGGGCTCGACAGTCCTTGTCATCCTTGGTCTTTTTCCACTTCGACTGTCCCCTCCACCCTTTCTTTTTCCTCTGTCTTTCCTCTCACTTTTTCTTTGTTTTTCCGCTGAGATATGCCCGTTAAATAGAGGCGAATCGGTTCTTCCTGAACTAAAAAAAAAAAAAAAAAAAAAAAATAAAATATATATATATATATATTTAGGAGAAATCCAATGACAAGGAGAAATGTAAATGCCATGAAAAGTCTTCTTTAATGCGCAACGTTTCGAGCAATACGCTCATCTTCAGGCTGTTTAATAACAATGTGAAATTAAAATCAATATTGAATGAAAAACAAAACAGAAAATTTCTATAAACTGTTCATACAGACAAATTTTAAAAGACTGAGAAAAGAGGGTTAAATTCTAAGTTATACAGATTTACATATAAAAATTAAGAAGCTATTTTTAAATACATATCACGGTAGAGTTTGAAGTAAACAAATTTCGGGAAAACCCTGCAGGTCCGACACATTTCAAGAAAATAACAGTCCAGTTTTGACTTGAGAAACTTTCGTGAAGTCTTCCAAACATGGCGATAAGCCCTGAGGCCATCTTGTCCATACCTTGAATATATATAATCATGCGGGTTGCTTCTACAGAGCTTCAATTTAATATTTAGGAGAAATCCAATGACAAGGAGAAATGTAAATGCCATGAAAAGTCTTCTTTAATGCGCAACGTTTCGAGCAATACGCTCATCTTCAGGCTGTTTAATAACAATGTGAAATTAAAATCAATATTGAATGAAAAACAAAACAGAAAATTTCTATAAACTGTTCATACAGACAAATTTTAAAAGACTGAGAAAAGAGGGTTAAATTCTAAGTTATACAGATTTACATATAAAATTAAGAAGCTATTTTTAAATACATATCACGGTAGAGTTTGAAGTAAACAAATTTCGGGAAAACCCTGCAGGTCCGACACATTTCAAGAAAATAACAGTCCAGTTTTGACTTGAGAAACTTTCGTGAAGTCTTCCAAACATGGCGATAAGCCCTGAGGCCATCTTGTCCATACCTTGAATATATATAATCATGCGGGTTGCTTCTACAGAGCTTCAATTTAATATTTAGGAGAAATCCAATGACAAGGAGAAATGTAAATGCCATGAAAAGTCTTCTTTAATGCGCAACGTTTCGAGCAATACGCTCATCTTCAGGCTGTTTAATAACAATGTGAAATTAAAATCAATATTGAATGAAAAACAAAACAGAAAATTTCTATAAACTGTTCATACAGACAAATTTTAAAAGACTGAGAAAAGAGGGTTAAATTCTAAGTTATACAGATTTACATATAAAAATTAAGAAGCTATTTTTAAATACATATCACGGTAGAGTTTGAAGTAAACAAATTTCGGGAAAACCCTGCAGGTCCGACACATTTCAAGAAAATAACAGTCCAGTTTTGACTTGAGAAACTTTCGTGAAGTCTTCCAAACATGGCGATAAGCCCTGAGGCCATCTTGTCCATACCTTGAATATATATAATCATGCGGGTTGCTTCTACAGAGCTTCAATTTAATATTTAGGAGAAATCCAATGACAAGGAGAAATGTAAATGCCATGAAAAGTCTTCTTTAATGCGCAACGTTTCGAGCAATACGCTCATCTTCAGGCTGTTTAATAACAATGTGAAATTAAAATCAATATTGAATGAAAAACAAAACAGAAAATTTCTATAAACTGTTCATACAGACAAATTTTAAAAGACTGAGAAAAGAGGGTTAAATTCTAAGTTATACAGATTTACATATAAAAATTAAGAAGCTATTTTTAAATACATATCACGGTAGAGTTTGAAGTAAACAAATTTCGGGAAAACCCTGCAGGTCCGACACATTTCAAGAAAATAACAGTCCAGTTTTGACTTGAGAAACTTTCGTGAAGTCTTCCAAACATGGCGATAAGCCCTGAGGCCATCTTGTCCATACCTGAAGATGAGCGTATTGCTCGAAACGTTGCGCATTAAAGAAGACTTTTCATGGCATTTACATTTCTCCTTGTCATTGGATTTCTCCTAAATATTAAATTGAAGCTCTGTAGAAGCAACCCGCATGATATATATATATATATATACATGTTACAGTCACTTTGTGAAACCTGGCATTTCGCGTAATTCGCTTAAGCGAGTAATGACTTCGTGAAAGTTAGGTTACATGTCTTGTGAATTGTTCATTTACTACACAGGGTGTCTCATAAGTCCGGTTTCATAGGAAAATTTATTTTAAATTAAATTTACGAAAGCAATACATTATAACTAAAACAAATGTTTAAATTAATGTCTTGTTTTGGAACCATTTTTTTCGTTGCAGGTAGAATAACGCGTAATGGCTAATATGGAAGTGAGTAATATGGAAGTAATAAAATGGAAGTAGTATGGGAGCAATAAAATTAAAACTTCCACGGATGCAGCGCCCTCACCTTCTACTCAAAATGTTTTTGTCCATGGCAACCCTTCTCTATTTTCCCTCTAAATTCAAAGGCCAAAAGGTTGGCACTGGTGTCAGTTTCCTTTGAAAACGAGTGAATAGTCTTTGCGTTCCCTAATCTAAATTTATAGAGTAGTCTTGTCCTCGTATTGCGTTTAATATTAACGATAATCCCTTTCAATTTTCCTGAATGGCGAGAGAAAGGAGAGGAGGTGTTTGACGGCAAAAAGGTTTAACGGTTATTAACTATATTCCTTTTACCCGCGTGCCACTATAGTTTTTCTTCCCCTTCTTCGTCCCCTCATCACGGCATTACCAAACGATCAAAATGAAAGGACCAAATATAAATAAAGTTTAAATCAACGACTAATATCCATTCTCCTCGACAATTTAACAATTTTAATCTCGCGTTCCAAAGCCGACATTTACAGTATACAGTGCTTCGCCCTCTGTGTAGGTCTTCTATGGAAGGTGGAAATAAGCGAGAGACATCTTTACGAAATTTAACACACACACACACACACACACACACACACACATAGTAGATCCCTTTCAGGTATGGCATGCTAAATTCTGCTGACTCCCGAAGAGTTCATATTAAAGGCATAATATACAATACATAATTCTGAAATTTTATTTAAACTAATTTAAGACATGCTTTCAGACACTTTGCCATTTTCGTATTGAAGAACAGAGGCACTTTATGAATGCCAAGATCAAAAAGGAACACAATTTGGCATCGTCGAGGCAATAAAATCCAAAAAATTTGGTATAATTTTAAATATCTTTTTTGTACGTGTTTCAACGTGAATTGTTCGATTTTTGTTTTCGAGAAATGCGTCTTTCTCTACTCATAAGGGTCTTGATCCATTTTCGATCTGTCTCCCGCTATAAATCAAATTTGATTTTAGTCGCTTATGCAGTATACTCGTATATATATATATATATATATATATATATATATATATATATATATATATATATATATATATGTTAAGGGCTATGAGCACTAGCATGGCAGGAATTTGATTTTTAATTAAGCAATGCAGATATTGAACTGCTGGTATCTGGATGTTATGTCTGGCGCAGTGCCAGGCGTAAACTGGCCCTGTACCTCTGTTGTAATTAAAACTCGCGTCACCGTTCTGCGAATTCACCCTCTCTGACTTTTTTTTGGTACTATTAATGAATTATAGCACTGGCGCATAAGGCCATTCTCGTTATTCAGTGCTACATATCATGGGTGGCACTTCTGTCCTTGATTCTTGTATGACTAAGGGGTGACTTAATTTACAAAATGTCACTAGTAACGAGGGGAAAACTGAACAAAAGTTTTCCCATATATATATATATATATATATATAATATATTTATTAGCGGAGCGACCCGGCGTTGCCGGGGTGGATGTTGAACGATATATATATATATATACAGGGTGTACATAAAGTCAGGATCTATTTTTGTGAAATAATTATTTTTTTCTATTTTTCTTTTCAGAAGCCCTTAGAATGAATACAGAAGAGCGTGTGGCAATAGTAATTCGGCGAATCGAGGGAAAGAAATACAATGACATCAGAGAGAAGTTTAGAAGGAGATTTCATAAGCCGGGGCCAATAGACAAGACAATACGAAAATTGGTGAACAAATTTAAACGAACGGGATCTGTAAATGATGAAGCAAGATCAGGACGACTGTGTATGTCAGATCTTACCGTGAATGCAGTACGCGGAATTATCACTGAGGAGCCACGTACGTCCGTTCGTGCTGCATCACACAGACTCGGCCTCCCGACGTCATCTGTGCACAAAATTCTGAAAGTTAATTTGCAGAAGAAAAGCTATCATTTGCAGGTTTTACATGATTTACATGAGGAAGATTTCCCTCGACGAAGTCCTGTGTGTGCTGATCTCGTAGAACAAATCTGGAGTGATAATTTAATGGACAACATTCTCTTTAGTGATGAAGCCACTTTCCAATCTTCATACGTGTGGAAAGTAAATCGCCATAACTGTCGAATTTGGGCAGATGAAAGACGAATGATTTCGTCCAAAATTGGGAAAGAGACTCACCTAAAGTTAATGTCTGGATGGGTTTAACAAAATCTAAGGTTTATGGTCCTTTTTCTTTGCTGAAGCTACAGTTACGGGTCTTATTTATCTGGACATGTTGCAGCAATTCCTTGAACCTCAGCTGATTGGCGATAGGATTGTTAGTACCGTCGTCTATCAACATGATGGTGCTCCTTGTCACTATGTCAAAATTGTTCAGGATTATCTAAATGGACGTTTTCCAAATCGCTGGATCGGAGCGCGGAAGCAACAGACCTTGGCACCGAGATCACCAGATTTAACCCCTTTAGATTTCTTTGCATGGGGCTTTATCAAATCGCACGTCTATCAGACGAAGATTACGAGTCTTGAAACTTACGTACACGTATACGAACTGCTGCAGATAACATAACCCCGCAAATGCTCAGAATGTGTTTAGAAATGATGCGGAACGATTTGAGCTGTGCAGGATACTGATGGGCGCACGTCGAATCCTACTCTTAATTATTTAATAAATGTTTACCACTTGATCATTTTATGATTGAATTCCATATAATTTCCATGTGCTTCACAAAAATAGATCCTGACTTTATGTACACCCTGTGTATATATATATATATATATATATTGCCCGGTTAGGTAAACTGAATATCCGGTTAGGTAAACTGAATGCCCAGTTAGGTTAATTGAATGCCCGGTTAGGTCAACTGAATGCTCAATTAGATTAATTAAATGCCCGGTTAGGTCAACTGAATGCCCGATTAGATTAATTGAATGCCCGGGTAGGTTCATTGAATGCCCGGTTAGGTTAATTGTACGCCCTTGACGATTGGTTAGGTTAAGTCGTGATATTTTCGTTAAAGCTAACGAAAATATCACGACTTAACCAGTCGTCAAGGGCGTACAGATGACCTAACCTGGCATTCAATGAACTTAACCGGGTATTCAGTAATTTTGAAATATATATATATATATATATACGAAATAATCTTGATGACGTCATTTAATTTTTTTAAACTAATTATTTAATTTAGTAACACTCAAGTGCACAACCTCGGGACCTAACCTAACCTAACTTAACCAATCGTCAAGGGTTAAGTTAGGTTAGGTTAGGTACAGTTGATCTAACCGGGCATTCAATGAACCTAACTGGGTATTCAATAATTTTACCATAGGTTTCGATATATATATATATATATATATATATATATATATATATATATAAAATATTTAGGAGAAATCCAATGACAAGAAGGAGAGTAAATGCCATGAAAAGTGTCTTCTTTAATGTGCAACGTTTCGAGCAATACGCTCATCTTCAGGCTAAACAGTAACAAAAAATGACATATAAACTTCTTTTATAACTTTGAATTCAACCCTCTTCTTTTAGTCTTTTTAAATTTTGCTTCTAAGAATAGGTTCTATAGTAATTACTTTGTCTTATGTGTTTCATTCATTTATTTATTGATTTTAACTTCATATTGTCATTTTTTGTTACTGTTTAGCCTGAAGATGAGCGTATTGCTCGAAACGTTGCGCATTAAAGAAGACACTTTTCATGGCATTTACTCTCCTTCTTGTCATTGGATTTCTCCTAAATATTAAATTGAAGCTTTGTAGAAGCAACCCGCATGATATATATATATATATATACGTAATGACGTAATGATCTTGATGATGTCATTTAATTTTTTTAAATTAATTATTTAATTTATTAACACCCAGGTGCACAACCTCGGGACCTAATCAATATGTGTGTGAAGTTTCATGTTTGTAACTGCTTCCATTTTGGAGTTATGGCTGCAACACACACACACACACGCGTCCTTTTATTATTATTATTATTATTATTATAGATATATCACAAAGATGAAAATTACTTCCTTTTTTTATCATTCCGAATTTCATAGTATTTCCATGTTTACGAACCACACTTTAACTTTTCCTGCCAAAAGAGCGAATTTCGACCCTTCTCCGATTAATTCGACGTAAAATCGCTCCCTTCCAATCCTTATTCGATTCTTTTGCCCACAATAATATCTTACATTACCTTTAGATTGGTTCGTAAAATTAATTGTATAAATTACACGTAATTCTAATTCTAAATGCACATAAATTAATTACGCTCTCATACTTCGAAATTACATCCATCACATTCTATTCCCCATTTGTAAATACTCCCCTTATATATATATATATATATATATATATATATATATTACAGTGAATCTGTGAAACCAGGCATTTCGCGTAATTCGCTTAAGCGAGTAATGACTTCGTGAAAGTTAGGTTACATGTCTTGTGAATTGTTCATTTACTACACAGGGTGTCTCATAAGTCCGGTTTCATAGGAAAATTAATTTAAAATTAAATTTACAAAAGTAATACATTATAACTAAGGCAAATGTTTAAATTAATGTCTTGTTTTGGAACCTTTTTTTTTGTTGCGGGTTGAATAACGCAATAGCTAATATGGAAGTGAGTTACACTCGTGAGGAAAAGGCCTCGGAGACCTTCTAATTCTAATGTATTACTTTTGTAAATTTAATTTAAAATAAAGTTTCCTACGAGAACGGACTTATGGAACACCCTGTATAAATTTTGTCAATTCTTCTATTCATTCATTCCAGTTGATAAATTAATTAAATCATTTAGATTGCTTAAATCATTTATGGTTCTTTTGCATTATCCTCCCAACACTAATTTTTTTCTATAATGTTGGTTTGGTTTTGGTTATGGTACTTTATTTTCCTTCCATTATAAAAAAAATTAGTGTTGGTATTAGGTTAGGTTAGGTTTGGTTAGGTTACGGTAAAAACAGCCCGCCGCAGGCGTTAGCCGTAGTTAGCAGGCTTCAAGTTAGGTTAGGTTAGGTTAGATTAAGAATATTTATTCATATAACTAATGATGTAATTTCAGAATATTTTATATGGCGTCGCAGTGTTGAGCATGAAAATCCCTTTCTTGCGATGTTGCGAGATATTACTGCTTTCATGCCTTTTCACGATTAATTTCTGAACTATTAAATATTATTATAGTTCTTTGAAAAATAATTGAAAAATATTTACCACCAAATTCATAATTGGTTGAAAACGCAATAAAGATTCTAATCACATTTCATATCACAATTATTATTTCTAGTTAGCATATACTCGACTTAACCGTAGTTGTTAACCTCTAATTAACTAAATTAATACATTTTTTACATTATTAAATACTACATACTTCATAAGTGCTTTACAGTAATTATTCCATACTTAGTATTTGAAAGTAAGTAAAAGTATTTCATTTCATTCATGGGATCACCTGAAGATCAGGGCCCCCAACCTTCTTTAGTTAGCCTTATAAGGCTAACTAACGAAAATATCACGACCTAACCTAACCACTCGTCAAAGGCTACAGTTGACCTAACGATTGGTTAGGTTAGGTCGTGATATTTTCGTTAGTTAGCCTTATAAAGCTAACTAAAGAAGGCTGGAGGCCCTGATCTTCAGGTGATCCCATTCATGTACTTGTCTATCTATTGGTGCCTCTATCTGTTGGTTATTACGTACATTATTTTGTTTTTTTTTATATATTTTTAATAAGTTACTGTATAACTACATACCAACGCGTTGGCAACAGTGCACTAGGGTGTACCATGCTCATTGAAGCGCGAATTTCAAGATTGGCAGTATGTATGCCTATGTAAAATTAAATTTTAGGAGGGGTTTATTTTCTTGAACTTTTGCTAAAAATCACGTTTAAGTGTTCAAATTTCCACTTTTTCGTTTTCTGGTTATGTACAGAACAGCTGTGCAGGACATACACTGTAGTACAAATGTAACAGACCAGTTTCTTATCAAACAAAACCAGTGTAACAGCTGTTATAGGCTACTAGAGTTTCACTGTGGAAATTTTCTGTTTCAGAAACAAAGCTTGGTGAAAATTGTGTAGCCACCATGACTAAGCAAAGACGAAAGACCAGAAAAAGTTCTGGTTCAAAGCTGAGTGATCTGGTAGGTCCAGGCAAGCAGTTATTTCCCACAGAAGTTCCAACCTGGAGAGCTGTGTTTCAGAGAGGAATCCTCCTCCAGGAAGATAAGCTGCTTCTGGATGATATGAAGAGAGCTCAGTACCCTCTGCAAGATTTGGCTAAGGACTTGGCATCACTGATACTGGCACAGTGGCGCAAAAGCAATGCCAAGTTCACTCCTCCTGTGATCATTCAAGAGAGATCCATTGCCAGGAAGATTCTTGTCAGGTGGAATGAAATGATTGACCTAGTGAATGGCAGAGTGAAGGCTGCAAAGAGAGAGGAGAATATCTGAACTTGATACATTGTTTGACATAACAACCTGCAGACATGATATCACTCTCTGTGGAACTGCTCTGGCTGTGCTGCTAGAGTTCATGTCAACTGTGACTGTCCTCTGCCTCAGAAGATTCTAAAGCTAGAGCTATAGTGGCTCTATTACCAGAGGATCAAAACCTCAAAAGTTTCTGGCTTCCGGATGGCATCTGTTGATGTGAAGGAAACAGTAAAGCAGGTGAAGGCTGCTAAGAGGAAGGAGGAAGAACAGAAGGCAGCTGAGAAGAGAAACAGAAAAGAGGAAGAAGAAAAGGAGCTACTGCTTAGAGCTGATGATGGTGATGAAGATGAGGTGACTTCCTTGCAAGAGTCTCCAGGCAGAGCAGCTCCTACTGCTGACACAGATTTTTCCAGTACTGCACCAGACACAAGCTCCAGTGTCAACACTGGCAAAGTCTCCACCTCTGCCAGGAGAACTACATGGATATCTCAAGCACTGCTGCGGCTGCAGTCAGGTTCAAGGTGGCAAACACTCCTGCAGCAGCCATTGCAACTGGTTTCTTGCAAGATATCATCAAAGCTGGTCATCTATCTGCTGATAAGGCATATCTAGCTGTTGACAGGATGAAGATGTGGAGGGGCAAGGAGTCTGTAATAGGTGCCTCGGTGGAAGCCCTGGAGAAAACAACAGAGGGTGAGGAGATCAAGGGAATTTTCTTTGATGGAAAACAAGATAAGAAGACAAAGATCATGAGGTACAATGAAGAAACTGGCCGCTTCCATCCTGATATTACAACTGAAGAGCACTATAGCGTTACCTGGGAACCTGAGGGGAAGTATCTCTTCCATTGTACACCAGAAGAACCTGAAGGAAATGAGAAACCTGCACTGAAGATAGCTCAGGCTATGTTTGAGTGGATTAGTGCTCATGGTGCTAAAGATACTATTGTGGTCCTTGGTGGTGACTCCACCAACACAAACACAGGACCTGATGGAGGAGCCATCACTCACTTGGAGAGACTGCTAGGTCACAAGTGTCACTGGCTAATATGCCAGTTGCATATTAATGAACTCAGCCTCAGGCACATGATCATCAAGCTTGATGGTCTCTACGCAGAAGTCTGGGTTCAGTGGCCCAATAGGAAAACTTTGGAGAAGATCAATGACATACCTGTCAACTTTAGCTTCAAGGCTCTGCCAGGAGAAAAAGATATAATTGAACTGCCAGAAGACATTGTACAAAACTTTAGCACTGACCAGAAGAACTGCTACCTACTGATCAAAGCTCTCAAGACACGAGATTTGAGCAAGGAAGTTGCTGGTCTGAAGTGTGGCCCACTGAATCAGTCACGCTGGCTGACTACAGGTGAGGCTCTGTTGATGCTGTGGATGAGGCAGCATGGTCTGAAGGGGAAGGTGTTGAAGAAGCTGGAGGTGCTGCTGAAGTTCTGCCTGGACTTCTACTTCAAGATGTATTTTGAGAGCAAGGTGAAGCACCACATGAGGTATGGACCTCACCATATTGTGACCGCTCTGGGACTGCTGAGAAGCCAGACCTCTGGCTCGTGAGCATATCATGCTCACAGTGAGAACCTCATTGCCTCTCTCCTGTGGAGTGAGGATGAGGAGGAGAGGGCATGGGGGGGGTTGAGATGATCAAGATGATCAGAGGTAAGTTTGAGTATGGAGACATGAGTCTGAGAACTCATAGAAACCCTAAACTGAATTTTAATGCCACTTCTCCAATTACTCTGATTAATTGGGATAAGGAGAAACTGTATGAACCACTCTTCACTTGTAAGAAGTCAAGAGAAGTTGAGGAGCTTCTCAGGTCTCCACTTGAAGTTGAGAACTTCTCAGTTCACACTCAAAGCTGTGAAAGAGCAGTCCAGGAAGTTTCAGCTGCAACTCATGCAGTGTATGGGCAAAAGAGAAAAGATGGTTTTGTTCGTGTTAGGATCGATCACAGAGAATTGTTCTCAGTTTTCAAGTCAAAGCAAGACATTATGAACATGTTTCAGATCTCTACAAGACCTGCTAGACAAATCAAGATGCTTTCAGAAGAAAAAATCTCAAAACATTCAGTTGACCAGCATATTATTACAAGCTGAGGGTGGAGGAGGGACTTATACAAATATTAAAGAAGAATTGCAATTGCAAAAAAAAGGTTGAACGTCACAGCAGCTTCCGGAAAAGTGGGGGCAGCTGCCATCACACTCAGTGATGCCGAAAAGAAAATAAATAAAAGTTGGTGGGGCGTTTCTAAAAAAAGAAAATGCAAGACCAAGAAAGAAGAACAAAAAGATTCTGCCTGATGAAGAGAACAGCCGCGAAATGTGGTGTATAGGAGACTAAAAATCATACAATTCCTTAGTTTTGGGCCATTTTGGGTGAATTTGGTTATTTTAGGGGTTATGAACCACTTTGGCTGATCTTAAATGGGTCCAAGCCTGCCCCTAGAAATGCTTAAGGGTGTATGTGAACAATATGGAACATATGGAGGTCATTTGAAGCTACCAAGTCTTTAAAATTGGCCAAAAATCCCAATTCTCGACAAAAAAGTGCGATTTTGAACACTTAAATTCGATTTTTCGCAAAAATTGCAGTAAACGAACCCCTCTTAAAATTCAATTTTACGTAGGAATACATACTGCCAATCTTGAAATTCCAAGTTTTTCAATATTCGACCTGAGCATGATACACCTTCCAGTGCACCTCATTGGTTCTATAAAATAAGCTAAATTCGTAAGACGCTAGTGCAAACTTCCAAATTCCTCCGACTCAATAACCTCAGTCTCATTGTTCACCTAAGATCTCATTTCACTCTGCTTTGACAGTTGTCATATGTTGAATTTGAATATGACATTATAATTGTTATTTTAAAATGGAATTACGTATAATTTGTAGGAACAAAATTATATGTTAATGTGCTGAATGTTAATATAAAAATAACATAAAGAATTATTTAAAGCGAAACCAAATGGGTCAATCCCAGAATAGGCACCTGATGTACCTCAATCCCAGATGAAGCACCTGCGTTCAACCTCAATCCCAGAATAGGCACCTTGCAAGGAATTAAATAAAAAAAACCTGATGATTACAAAATTTATTGTTTGTACAAAGTTTATTACAAATGTAATAAAGGCAAAGTTATAAAAGGTTTAAAGTGGTTTAATGAATAAAGAAAAATTTTAGATATTATAAATTCCTGCAATATGAGCCCGAATGTTTCTGAATCCATCTGAAGCTGGTAAGAATAGCAAAACTAACCAAAAAAGCAGAAGATATAGCAAAAGATTATGTTAGGTTAGGTTAGGTTAGAGTTGATTTTTTCAAATATTGATAAAAACAATGAAATTATATCTCTAAAAACTGTTTATATTTTTTTCTCCTCAATCCCAGATTAAGCACCTGTGTTTTGCCTCAATCCCAGATTAAGCACCTAAAAATGATTTCAGGTGCCTATTCTGGGATTGATCCAACCAAATTTATAACCATTGCTGTTGTTGTCAATAAGAGTGAAAATTGTACAGTGGTTCTAATAGAATTTGAAATGTTCCAGCGGCGGATCACTTTCGTTACGGGGTCTGTTATGAGAAGAAGTGTTTTTTTTTGGTTTTGATGTAATTTGTGATTTAAAGTTATTTCTTAGCTCTCTCCACGAAGTGTTATGAAACAATGTACTCGCTTTTCTCCCCCATTATTAATGCTTCGTTAATTAAATAAGTTAAATAGAGTTAAACGTTCTCATAATAAAATTTCTTTCTTCGTTCAAAACTGTTCGCCATCCAACTTTGCGTTTCGAGTAATCTCGTCTACGGCTACCTCGTATAAGAGTTCAGAAATCAGAATTAGGAAGTAGGAAGAGCGCAAATAACGTAAATTTTACAAAAATTAATAATAACTAAAAACCTTTCCCACGAAACCATGAACCACTTTATCGTGCGATCACTCGTGGATCGTGGTATCATTTTAATAATTTTCATAATATTGTATAATGCCATTATACTTTGTTAATCAATTAGGCTACGAGTCAGTGTAATAATTATACTCATAATTAATTATAATTAGATTATAATTAATTATAATCTACCTCCTCGTATAAATTATTAATTAAAGTATAAAATATTTAATATGTATGAATCGTGGTAATATCATTACCGAATTTCGCTTATAAATTGGTATTAAAATTGTAATTAATTGTTATTTATTTCGTTATTAAATTTATAAAGGGTATTATATAATTAATTATTAAATGCATAAATGGATACTGGCCAATATAAGAGGATTTTCATTGCAGTTTTATTTATTCACACTGTATAAAAAGTGCGTTTGGTCTTTAAAGCAAAACCCGAAAGATAAAAGAATCATATTATCTTAATCCGGTAAAAATCTCCTTAATATATTCACTCTCTTCACCGAGAAATTGCAAATCCGATAACGTCTCTGTTCTAAGGTCATAAATACTTCGAAATGACTACAATTTTTCTGTGTTCAGGCTCTCTCTCTCTCTCTCTCTCTCTCTCTCTCTCTCTCTCTCTCTCTCTCTCTCTCTCTCTCTCTCTAATATATATATATATACTCGTATACTAAAAGAGAGAGAGAGAGAGATCTTTCGTTCGTCATTTTCCTAATGTCTCATTCAATTTTGTTCTCCCTATTTATTGTTCTCTTTATGTTATATCATTGCCATTATTAGTAATCATATTATGGCACATGAAATAAAATCCCGACTTAATGGCAAGACTTTTGGGGATTCGTTTATTCATTTTTTATTACCATAAATGTTGCAGTCATTTTTTAATATAATTTGTGAACTTTTAAATTAATTACTCAAATTACTCGTCCAAAATTCAGTAGTCTGAAACGGGATTACTTACGTAAGAGAAATTTCCAAATATGGTCCGTGAACTTTTAACATTTCGAAAGTAAATAATTTTCATTTTTAAAAAAGTTATAAATTATAATTGAATTTATAATTTTACTCCAAACTGAAAAATGAATGTGAAAAACACGTAAAGAAGATATAAAAACGAATAAATGGGATCACCTGAAGATCAGGGCCCCAGCCTTCGTTAGTTAGCTTTATAAGGCTAACTAACGAAAATATCACGACCTAACCTAACCAATCGTCAAAGGCGTAGAGTTGACTTAACGATTGGTTAGGTTAAGTCGTGATATTTTCGTTAGTTAGCCTTATAAGGCTAACTAACGAAGGCTGGGGGCCCTGATCTTCATGTGATCCAATAAATGAAACCAAGTTAATTGAAATCCATGTTTTTCTGGCAAAATGTATAAAAACGGTAAACTAAATATTTTGACATAATTATTATTAATAATTATTTTTACCTTCAAGGTTTAGTTTTAAGTTAACACATTAGATTTTTGGGGATTTGTTTCCCATATTCATTAGAAAAATATATCCTTTATTGAGGAAATGACAGTGCTTATGTCATCCGTACCTTTAACAAAGTTCATTATTCGTCCCTCTTTGCGCTAGAGTTTAGGCCAAACTAACGGCATCAGATCGATGTGACATAACATCGGCAAGATACTGTGAGTTGCATCAATTAGGTTAAGTTAGATTAAGCTAGGTTAAATTACATTAAGTTAGGTTAAATTTTTAGAGTATCCACATTATATATCGCTAAACAAATAAGTATAGATTCTCATCAGGCGTATTGATTATACGTTTGGTTTAAACAAACAGTTCAAAAGGTGCTTGAATTCTATCTTGCGATTACAGTACCTTCATTCAACAGTAACTAAATAAAATTGTTTAACTATTTTTTTATCTTCGTTGGTTAATATATGAACCCCAAATCCAAGGGTCGGGAACCTTTGGCTCTTAAATTACAAATATATATCAAGTACTTGACTAATAATAAAGTTTAAAAACTATGAAATGAAACGCGTATGAATAATACAATACGTTTGTTTCAGATATTAACATTATAAACATTATTAACATTAACTCTAATAAACTTGATGGAAAGATGACGGTGATGGCGATGCTGATGACGATAAAGATGAGTTCATGGTGATGTTGAAGGGTTTTCAGGGGGTTATTTATCAGTAAAAGACATCACTTTTATTTGCCTCTTCTCACTAGGCTCACAACCACTTGACCAAAAAGTTAGTAAGAGCACTTGAAATAGTAAATAAAATCACGAGATAGACGGGACAACCTTACGGCACGCTGGCGGGCTGGCAGACTGATGCTACGTAGAAGATAAAATGGCGAATAGTCGAGCGCCTGAGCCGCGATCTGCAAGGGGTTGCCACGATAAACTGACCGCGAATAAGCAAATCCGCGAACAAAAAACCCAGGAACGGCGAAGGTCGACTCAGTAGACTCTACTGTATTTATATCTGCGTCTCTTTATTCCTGATTTTTTAATATGATTTACAGTATTGTGGCTCTCAAGCTATTAAAGATTCCCGACCCGTGGTCTAGTCATTTTGTTGATAGGACATTTCCTCTGCCTTTAATAATCCAACCTAACCTTACCTACCCTGATTCACAGGTAAGGTTGCCAGGTGTTCCGTGTTCCAAGGGATAGCCCATATTTTGTGTTCAGACAGTGTCCCGTATCAAGCGAATACGGGACATGAAAAATGAACTCCAGATAGCTGAATTTTAACTATTAGCATAAGAAAAACTACTATGTGGTGATAGTAGTGACGTTTTTCATGTGAGGATGAAGTACAGGTATTTAAGTGTAGGCTCGTAGAGTGTGAACAAATTGAGTGCTAACCAGAGTTTCACGGTCCAACCCAGAGCTCTCTCGTATTTCGATATTTAAAACCTAGCGTAAAGGCCGCCACACACCGAAAGCCACGCCATGCACGCCACGCACGACAGCCACGCTACGCGGTCCTCACACCAAAAGACACGTGGCCGGGCAACGCCACCAGTATCCATCCGATCTAATTTGGTAGCAATTTCCTTACAACAATTATCTTTTCTGTATATGTCTTTGTACTCTTCTTTCCTCATGTCATAAAGGCATGGGTACCATCTGACTTCTTCAATCAACTCTTCCATTGCAAAATTGGTGCGAAACGGGGCGGATGGAGGATGAATGAATGAGTGCGATTGAGTGGACCATTTCCGCCAGTGGGAATGGGATAAGCTCCACCTACTACGAAGACGAACTGAGCATGTGCAACCAAAGACACATCTCGGAATATCGCTCAGGGAGCGAGCCACGTGGCGTGGCTGGCTGACGTATGGTGTAGCTAGCGTGGGCTTCGGTGTGAGTTGCTTCGTTGACAATCATTAGAGCGATGCTGAGCCACGTGGCGGGACTGCGTGTCGTGGCTAGCGTGGCTTTCGGTGTGCGACGGCTTAAGTCACAGGACACTTTTCACTGAAATGTCCTGTTGACAAAATGTCGTCGTACGCCCCGCATGTATTCTGTTCATATTTCAGTTAAATTTAGTGTTTTTTAATTTAAATTTAAGAAAGATGAAACAGTTTCTCAGAAAAGTACTCTAAATTAGCAGTTTGAAATTTTCTAAAGTATGGTCAGCTTATTTGCAATGATCCTTATGACATTAGTACAAGCATTAAGTTTTATTTCTGCGTAAATTAAAGGTTAATAATTTCTTAGAACTGTACCTAGCAACGGGTGGTTGCAAGGCAAAACCTAACCCTATTTACTTATCTCTCTGTTTATTGTTCTGTAATATGCGATGTGATTTCTTATTTTATTGGGGTTGTTTTAACCTCCTTCGCAACATCTAAGGTCATATGACGGAGGGGGACCTACAGCTTTTACGTGGGATCCAAACCACGGGTCGCTACATAATCTGAGCGCGGAGGACGGTCTCCCATCCAACTACTACCCACACCCAAAGTCGCTTAACTTCGCTGATCTCCGTGCGGGAAGCGGTTGTTACGACATTGGCCACGACGTAGCCTGGTGTGATTTCTGGTTTGAAACACGTTTTCAGGTTGAAAGGTTTCCAGTTTTCCACCAGTTGAACGTTGGTCATAACTTAGTATTCAGTGAATTTAAGGAATACTTAAAAATAAACTTTGATGTAACTAACGAAGTCATTACTTTAGAAAGTACTCGTAGTATTAATTTTAGAAACTACAGACACACAGTATGTAATTTCTCAGTTGGCTTAGTTCAAGTAAATCTCAATTGAATGAAATTGAATCTCTTCATCATGAAGTTTCTAAAGATGAAAATTACTTCAAAGAAATTAAAACTAAATGTGAAAGCAAAATGTAATTATAATTTCAAACGTAAGAATAATTATAATTCCAAACTTATTAAGAATACTTTTATGCCCACTGAGAGGGAAGTTATTGTGTTCAATTCATTACTTGCAAAAGAAACGCCAGTAGGACGTGGGAAGAAGCGGCCAAAGTCGAAAGAATAAATCGGGAAGTAAATAATTGAAATTGAAAGTTAGAAATCCGTCCTTATTTGCCAAGCTGCAGGAAAAGATCTGTGCCATCTTGCGAGTTGAAGATTTGCTTGCAAAGTATGAAATTTTAATTAGATTCCGGAAAGGTAAGATAATTTTTAAATTGCGCTGTTTTTACCTGTATCGAATACTATATGAAAAAAAAATATTTCGGTTAAATTCCAGAATCCAGACGCAGTTCAGAGATATTCCACAACTACTAATCTAGCTTAACCAAACCTAACCAACCTAACATATCCAGGTCTAATTTAACCTGACCTAATCTAATCTATTACGAAGTTACAGTATTATGAACTCTGTCTCTTGGAGTTTTGCCGATATTTCGGAAAAAAAATAAACTTTACACTCCAGACAACGCTCTTGGAAGCCTATAAGCCACACCCACATTTTCAGATCAGTGGATGTCACGATACGTCAACATGACGTCATAATATGTCACCAAGGCGTCATTACGTCAATAACGTCATGGTGATGTCACTATGACGCCCGCTGATTTGAAAATTGTGCGTGCTTTCGGGCTGTCTGAATTAGTTTTATTTAACTTATTTGTTTGGCCTGGTTTATATATACTAGCAAAAGTGGGCTCATTTAGCTAGACCTGCGGGGCTGAGGCCTGTGGTCCCCCAATTACTGGGGAGTCAATTATCCGGCCAATAAAACTATAGAAATGAAACTCTTAAGCTTCACAAATCTTGATACAATGGGTTCGGATGTGAAGCTTAAGATTTTCATTGCTGCGTTTTCTATAGTTCTGTTGACCGAATAATTGAACCCTCAGTAATTGGAGGGGTCAATTATTCGGTCAATAAAACAACAGAAAAGAACGCAGCACTGAAATCTTAAGCTTCACATCCGAACCCACTGTATCAAGCAATGAAAATCTCAACTCGCTAGAGTAAAAAGTTGAAACAAAGCAAAGTGCATTTATTCTGAGACAGACAGACAGACAGGACTCCCTTTTTTATAGTATAGTATACTAGCTGTTATGCCCAGCACTTGCTTGGGGTGGGTTGATTGTATTAAATTTTAATTATTCAAATCGTTTTTTAATTTTCGTCGTATCCACCAGTAATTGGGGGCCTGCGGTCCCCCAATTACTGGGGGTTCAATTATTTGGTCAATAAAATTATTATAGTCATGAAAATCTTAAGCTTCACAAATCTTGACACAATGTGAAGCTCAAGATTTTCATGGCTGCGTTCTTTTGACTATAGTTTTATTGACCAAAAATAATTGAAACCCAGTAATTGGGGGGTGCCTGCGGTCCCCCATTTACTGGGGGGCTCAATTATTTTTTGGTCAATAAAATTATATAGTCATGATGAAAATCTTAATAAGCTTCACAAATCTTTTTACACAATGTGAAGCTCAAGATTTTCATGACTATAATTTTTTTCCCTCTCTAACCATGTAATAATTACAGAGGCCTCCGATGGTTTTGTTGTCCGAAATATTTTATCACTTGTATAGTAATTTTTGATACATTATTAAGGCCCAAATAATCCTGTAGGCCCTTAATTAATTGGGTAGCTAGGCCTACACTACGCAATAGGGTGTCCCGTTAAACCCAAAGTTGGTCGGGTACAACATTAACCGATATAATATCGTGAAGTGGGCTACTAAGAATGCCCAAACAAGATTTTAAAGTCCTATCTAAAAAAAATCATGCATCCCCAGGGGTTTACATTTTACACCCCCGATTCAGATAAAAAAATTGGCATTTTGACCTTTAAAAGACCCATTAAAGCTAGAAATTACATACACATTTTTTCCAATCTGTTAGTAGGAAGCCCCAGAACCACGTCAAGGTCGATTGGAATCTCTGGAGTTTTTTTTTATATAGTTTTTTTGTTTTTGTTTTTTTGTTTTTTTTAGGTTTTTTTTTAAAAATTTTTTTTTACTTTTTTGTAATTTTACTTTTTTTTTTTTTTTTTTATGAAAAATTGCATTAATCCCCCTTTTAAACTAATAATTTACCTAGTAATTACGAAGATTCTTTTTCTTGATTTCTTTTAAATTTTTTCTATGAAGTTCTGTGGTTTGAATTTTATCTTGAAGCTGAGCTTCATTTTTAACTGTAGGAGCCAGATCAGTTATAAGCTTAATAGCCCTTTCAGCACAATCATTGACAACCTTCAAATTACTCACAAACTCTTCCATTTCATTATAGTTTGGATCTGAGCACCATTCTCCCACTGGCTTTGACAACCAACAACTTTCTAGATTCATGATTTTAAAGAGTTTCCATGAATTAGATCCCTCAAATCCACCAGATGTATATCTGGGTGTAGTTCTGGAACTTCTAGCTTTCCTATAATAATTTCATCTGGAACTTCATTCCTAATAAACGAGCTGCGATACTTGCTTTTGTATTCTCATCTAAAGTTTTACTAAAAGGAGATAAAACTACAAGTTCTTGACTTAAATACCACTTGTGTCTTAAGAATGCATCTACTGCAGCAATAGAAACTTCTGGATCTACTTCCTGCCAGACATTAACTAATTGCTTATAAAATCGCAGGTCATTGAGTGGTGCTTCTGCAGCTAATGGGGTCTTTAGCAAATAAGGGCCATAAACTAAAGATGTAAACTTGACAGATCTTCCAAATGATTCTTTTACTTCTGGTTCATAGTTAAGCTGATCTCTAAATAAGACAAGTTTACTTGAATACAGCTGAGGTGCCATGAATCTAGCTCGATGGCATGCTCCTGGTTTACGAAGGTGTATTTTTGAAGGCCTGTGCCCCAACAATAAGCAGTTTAATTCTAAATATTCTAAGTAATCATCTCTGAAATAATTTTTGGTCTCTAATACAGAATTATAAATTATATTTGCACCTTCTTTAATATCCATCAACAATGGCTCAGTTATATTTATTTCTTTAGTTTGGGATAATGTTATTTTGGACCAGCTTTTCGAAAATTCTTCAAGTATGGGATAATCGGGACCAGTGCTTTTTCCAAAGATGCATTGACAAACAGATTTTACAATAAGTTTGCCAATGTGGTGACGGCATGCTAAATATAATAATGGTCTATTCAGATTTCTTTCTATATACTGTAAATGCAAGCTCCTTTGTTAATACCTGTATTTGAGGCCGTCGTGTCAAATGACATACCTCTCACCTTTCCTGTGACCTGCCAATCTGTAAGGAGCTTGAATGTAGTTTCAGACATTTGTTCACCAGTAGCATTTTGAATAATAGGTATCCCCAAAATTTTATCAATATCAGGAGATCCAGTAGCAGCAACAGCAAGCCTTTCTAAGCCTAAAATCTGTTTTGAATCCCAATGGACAACAAGATGTTTGATATTGGTATTTTGACATAATTCTTTGACTTCATTTTCAGCTTTTACCCTATTTTCTTATGTTGCTGTATGAGTAGATGTTTTTGAAACTGCATAATCGTTTAGGTCTCCACCGCCGGCTCTAATTAAAGCAGAAATTATTAATGTAGCTGTTCTAACAGATACATTTCCTCTGTCTATAGCACTGGCTACAATAGACTCTTTAAGTACATTTCTAGGTAGGTAGATAGGCTTTTGTTCTTTAGTTGTTTTTAGTCTTTTATTGAGGTAATCATAATCGTTGGAACTATCTCCCTCACATTCTGATTCCTCTATTTTCACTTTAGATGGTTTGCTTATTCTCTCTTGTTCTTTCTGACATAAACGTTCATTGGTTGCTAGTCTTTTTATTTTATTTTTTATTCTTTGCTCTGAAATCTTACCTCTTGAACCCAGTGTAACTTTATATCCCTCTCTCAGCATCTTTAAAAACTCCAGATCTTCCTCAACTTCAGTTTTCCCTAGCTTTTCTGAAAGAACTTTTTCAGGAAATGGGTGAGCGACATCAAATATTGTTTCAAATTTTCCATAAAATTTGTTTACTGAACTTAGGTGCTCTTCAGTTTTTCTATATTTATGTTTTGTTAGAACATACCATTCTTGGTGCAACTTAAGAAGTTTTTTAACAGCATATTGTCTGCTACTAGTAGGTAAATTGCATTTATTCCAAAAGGAAAACACATGGTCTATTACCATGCCAGCTTGATGACTTACAAGTTTTCCTTTAACAAGGGACTGATTATAATGAGGATTGCAAGCTTTAATATGATGGAAATATTTGAGTACTTGCTTGTTGGTTGGAACAGCCGTAGTCGTTATGGAGGCTATAGGTTGACCTAGAAAGGAAATTTCTGTTTTGCTTCTAGTTAATGGTTTGCTTAGAGCCATTTTATCAATTTAAATAGGTATTATGGTGCCTAGATTTAGAAATTCCTGAAAAAAAGTTAGATTAGTTAGTAAAAATCGCTAAAAATATGAAATAAAGGGGCTAAATTGGGCCCTGTGAGGCCCACATTTAGTATTGACTTTTATAAAGCTAGTAAACATTACCAGAAATGCATATAGAGTGGTAAATGTGTTTTACTTTTAATTAAAATAGTATATTTTACTAGAAAATGCCAAAAAATGCCAATTTTTTGGTCTGAATCGGGGATGTAAAATGTAAACCGCTGGGGATGCATGAATTCTTTAGATAGGACTTTAAAAACTTGTGTGGGCATTTTTAATAACCCACTTCACGATACTATATCGGTTAATGCTGTACCCGACCAACTTTGGGTTTAACGGGACACCCTACTACGCAAGGTTGTCAGAATTATAGGCCTACAACACTCACGCCGAATAGATCGAAAACCATATTTTTCATCATTTTCATGTATTTTACACTCCCTTCAACACTTCCCACCATTTAAATCACTCCTCACTGTTCTCATATTGTAAATACTCAAGCAGTTCATATTCGTCCTCCAAGAATTTATAAGTCATTTAATGTCGAGACAAAAGACCTTTATACGAGCACACTCAAATTACGTCTGTATGAAATTATGTAATATAGGAATAGCCTATACATAATTGAATGACGTACAGTATGTGCGAAGCAATGTAATCGGAAGTAATATTTATAACGTCATTACAACAGTTTCATCATGAGTGTGGGAGGAGCATCATCGACTCCGCCTCTGACTCCTCTCTGGATAGAAAAGGTTTACCCAGAAAAACTGTTTTAATACTAGACTAGAAGTCATGTACAGTTGCCGCCTCACAGGTGACTCCGTACATGTGGCAACGCCGGAGCGATAGTCAAAGTACCCCAACTGGGGTAAGGTGGGGTGGATGGGGGGGGGGGACAACCATGTCCAACAACATATAACATTGACATACAGGTAAGGCGCCGTTCAAAAATTACGTAACGCTATTTTTGGCTAAAACCTGCCCCCCCCCCCCCTGTAACGTTCCGTAACGTGTGGGGTGTGGGGTGGGGGAATTGCTATATAACATCTTAGGGGGTGCCTGGTCTAGCGTTACAGAACGTTTCTGGGGGATCTGGGGTGTCAAGTTTTAGCAAAAATAGCGTTACATAATTTTTGAATGGCCCCTAATTATAATGTAATGTCGGAGTTCAACGCTGTTCACGATCATATTAATCGTTTATCTTTATGAACACAATGTTTACTAGTCTTATACAGTAATAAGGTTCCATTACGATTACTGCAAGTCTATATTAACAGATACCACAATACAACTTTTTATATACTGTGAATTTGAACCAAAAATAGACATTACACAACCATCCTCCACACTCCCTCGTTCCCCTTCCCTACCCACCAGTCTCGCGTATATTAAATCATTATATAACAATACTAATAAAGCTGTTTGTAGAGTCCGTGTGCACTGTGCAGCCTTAAACCTTTGCTAACTTACGAATCTACACGATTACAGTATATACTGTATATATGTGTATTGACATTCAGCGAGAAAAAGATTGAGATCGTGTGTGAGAGAGAGAGAGAGAGAGTGAAGTAGAGGGGCAGAGAGAGATAGTGGGAAATGGCTTATCGATTGTTACACAAGAACTTGTTAACAGTTTCGATCTGAATAACAGTAACTGATTATCAAAATCTCACAAGAATAATCCACGGTTATACGAGCATAAACAAATTTATATATACTTATAAATTCATACAATATTATACTAATGTTTGTGAAATGACGTTGATGGGCCAAACCGTAGTGTTGACATGGTTACTTGCTGTTGCCGTCGAGGAGAGACTACATATGGGCGTGTCAGTGGAAACCGTAAGGTGACGGTTGCATGAAGCAGGATATCAACAGGGCCGCCGAGGGGGCGAGGAAGCCGGGTTAAATCCCGGGGCCCGGACCTCTAGGGGGTCCGGAAAGAGGGGGGATAAAATCTAAAAATATTAATAAAGCAATTGATTAAATAACAGAGAGGAAATATAATTAATGAACATACATTTTATAGAGATTATCATAGTCAAACTGAAACAGATAAAATATTATCTGCCGTCCACCAATGCCCAAGACCGACTGACAGATCTGGAGACCATTGTAATTGAAAGCCAGTTAGCCCGTACTTTAAATTTCATCAGAATCATTTACCACTTTGCTAGAGAGAAGGCAAAGAAAGTACACCTCTAATTATGAAAATCTTGCAGTAAACAATTGTCTTACCTGCATGGATTGGTACTGCATTTGTAAATTGTATGGTGATAGAATTAATATAATTGATTCTAAAAATAAAATGGTAATTTTCTTCTGAGTTGTTTATTCATACTGTATGTTTTGAATAGTGACTTGGACATATAATCAGTTTGCTGCTTGTTATGTACACAAAAAACATTCATAATAAAATACTGAGTAAACAGGGGTGCCCATATGCGAATCCTTTCCCGGGGCCCGTGGCAGCTCTCGCCGCCCCTGGATATCACCACCGGTTTGTGGTTGATGCCTATTATATTAATGGTGTTTTCCAGATTGTATTTGGATTATCAATGTGGAGAGATAATGATTTAATCACGATGGACAGATGAACCCATTAATGTTTTCCAGATTTCCTGTTGCATTATCAATGTGGATATATTATTAGATCTTAACAAGGAATATACTGTATATATACAATAAAACACCAATGCTTTATTACAACAAATATGCAATTGTTGAGAATGTTTTACTAAATAGTTTATCATACAAAATGATAAAGTCATACAATATGCTCACAATTTGCCATAGATTAACATAAATGGCACAGCTATACCCGGTTTATAGTTAGTATTTGGTCCATTCCCCATTATTGTCTATTACATCTTGTAATCTGTGTGGCATAGATGTAACATGGTTATGTATGATATGTGGGTTCCTTCGGAACATCTCTCACTCAGCCATAGTGTGATCCAGCAGCTGGCAGCTGGTCCGCTCCTGCCCAGGCTCCCACGAGTTCACCACATTCCCCGACACGTTCTCAATGGGGTTGAGGCCACAACCCTTACTAGGCCAGTCCACTAGTTCTAGATTTCGCTGCTCCTCGAACCACTTTCTAACAATCCTGGCGGTGTGGATGGGAGAGTTGTCCTGCAAATGGATTTTAAATATTAAAAGTAGAATTATATTTCATCCATACGCTTCATCAGTAACCCATTATTCGAGATAGGTTTTAACTCCTATGTATTAGGGGTTTCCCTCGGCTAAATGTAATTGTGCACCATTATACAAATAGTAGTCTGCAGTTATCCAGAATAAAATCCTAGTGTTGTCATAGTACTGAAAGAGTTAAAAACAATTTTATGACCATTATTCGTCCCATGTAAATGTGGAAACCGGACATACAAATGCGTGTAATACATAAATCTTACTCTAGTAATAGTATAATATTCTATAACACACAAATACAACATACCTACATACCTGCATAAAGATAATCTGTTCAGGATAGGGCAAGGCATACGCGTGTACAGAAGGCAGCATCACCTCCTCCATGATCTCTGTATATTGATCTGCCGTAAACCTCCCGTGGATCTCAGTCAGCTCTCCTAGTCCTTGCAGGTGCATCCATCCCCGCACATTCGCTGTCACGTGCCCACTCCGTGCCACTTCGTAAATATTTTGGCGGGCATATCTCGTGTTGTCCTGTCGCCATCACCGAAGACGGCCGTGAGTTGTAGACGCAAACGTCTTCTCGTCAGAGAAGATAACTCTGCTCCAGTATGCGAGATCATCATTTATATGCTGGCGAGCAAACGAAAGCCTGGCCTGACGATGTCGTTCCTCGATCTTCTCTTTTTTTGGCATGAGTACGGGTGGTGATATCCTGCTTCATGCAACCGTCTCCTTACGGTGTCCACTGAGGATATTGAGGCTGAGGCCTCAGGCTCCCATGCTTGAGGGGCTCCCCAATCAACTGAGTTTCGATGATATAATTCGAGATTTCACAAACTTCTTTGATTAAATATGACAGAGTACACAAACTGACAAATTCCCTGTTTTATTTTATGTTTTATAGGCCCTAAAGTAAAGTTTGTTTAATACTGTTTGGTTTTGGCAAACAGCAAAATACACTGTTCAGGTTCTTTTAAGTTTGTTTCTCAATTAGCCTGAGCACCTTACATATAATTCGTGTAAATGTACTATGACCTGTACATGTATTGTTAATAAAAAGCTATAGAAAAGGGCCCCCATATTCTTCATTGCTCCGGGGCCCCGAGGTGTCTTAATCCGCCTCTGCGAGCACCCTGTTAGATTTGGCTATAATGTGACTGCATCGTATGGTTAAGATAAATATCCACGTGGTTGACAAAATATGATGTATAATCCCTTTTCTGGGATGGAGTTGGGTTAGCAGAAGGTTCGAAGTTATTACAGCACTCCACCATCAATGCAAAGGTATACCCCTGGTTGAAACTAGGTTAAGATAAAGTTAAGTTGATTAGATCGAGTCACGTTCCAGGCATGGGGGGTACATTTAGTGAAAATTTTAGAATTTTGTGTCGAGATTTTTAGTGTATTCATTTTCGTTGCCTTCATGTCTGCCTCTAAGTTAATTAAAATGATTACTTCCCACTCATTGTAATTCCCATTTTCATCCGCAGTCCGCAAATGAAAATGAGCAAAGTGAAAAATCCACATTTGAGAAAATAGTTTCTTCATTTGAGAAAATTTGAGAAAGAGTGCCGTGCCACTTCATTCCCTATAAGGATAAATAGCTTGGTCTATGCCCAATGCCCATGGCATTAATTTTAATGTTACTAAAACTAAGGTTACGCAATTTCATCCTAAAAACTCAAACGAAACGGCTAATATTATTTTCAAAATGAAAGACAAAGGCCCCAGATGGGAATAGCTAATATTTCCTAACCTAACGTAACACTGACCTAACCTAACGTAGCCTATCGTAACTTAACCTATGTTATCGTAACCCGATCAAAGTGGAAAAGTCGTGGATGAGAATAAGAATGTTATGAAGCGGGAACAGATCGATTTGAAAATGCATCCATTGAAATATTCTCGCTCTGTTTTGGGATGATACTGGTCAAGATAAACTTTGACCTCGTTAGGTTAGGCTAAACTAAGTCTTTTAGTTGAAACTGTGGTTAATGGTGTATTTTCTTTTAGTTTGGCGGTAAAGAAAGTGTTGCGTGTTTGAGGGGAAGAAATGTATTATTTAGGCTTTTCGTATATTTACCTTTAAAACCAGAGTTTAAACATTATAATTTTCTCTCATCCGTTTGATACACGGTCTCTTTCCAATCAATGTTATTCCCATTTCAGTATTCGTTCAAGAATAATGAATCCCAAAGTGGGAATCTCAAAGGAGGCGATCAATCTCCATTCCCATTCCCAGGAATTCCCGAAGTGTTAGGTTTTTTCTTACAGAAAACACCCTTCGGGCCCGCAATTACGTCGCAATCCACTTTCTTTATACCCTTTCCTAAATCGGGAAACTATTCCGAAATTCCCAATTCCCTTTCGGGCCGCGAATAGGAATGGTATTAGTGCCGAGTTTTAGAAGTAGTTTTCGCCAATTGCTCTCCGTTCTCTGTGGGCTTTGACTACCATGGATAAGGCGATACGATTCTCCGTTAGTACCAATGCATACTTTATGCGAATGCGTTGGCGTTCGTTGGTTTGAAAACCGGGGGACGAGACTCTTCAAAAAGTAAATGTTGCTATATCAAACACCAAATCGCTAAACCAGATATGCACACACACACACACACACACACACACACACACACACACAAGACTGTAGCTACACATAAAAATGCGACATACAGTATTTGCATTTTTATTTGTAGATAACGACATTTAACCCAATTAATTTAACGTAATCGAACTTTAACCTTCATTATTTTTTATCTGTGTGTGTGTGTGTGTGTGTGTGTGTGTGTGTGTGTGTGTGTCCCATTATTTTGAACTGTTCCAAAAATGGAGTATTTTCTTTCCTTAGAAAGAGAAAATCTTTTAGTAATGTTTCGTTTGTTGTATTTTCTCTTATTTTATTTATTGCTCCAACTTTAGTGAGTTAACTATTTTCGGAAAAAGAACGATATGCTAAATACAAAATTCATTTCGGAGTGGTGCAAAAGTTAGTCACAAAATCCATACACTGGTTTCACTGATACCATTTTATTTTAGATTTACACGCTCGATGTTATATATATATACACGCGTGTGTGTGTATATATATATATGTATGTATGTGTGTGTGTGTGTGTGTATATAAAATGTGTGTGTAGGTACAATGAAAATCTCTACGTAGGTAGAGTAAAAATTCGGCTAAGGAAATTGCAGTTCCATTTTGTAATATGAAACTGTATAAATTCATTCTTTTATGAACATGCATTGGTTGACCTTTCTATTCACACACACACACACACACACACACACACACACACACAAAATTTCCTTATTGTATTTATGCAGCCAGTATTGAATTCTTTGTATGAAAAGCGGAGCATGTTTTCTTAATGTCATTAGAGTTAGTTACAGTGGCGCTCATAAGTATTCGTACAGAGAACTATTTCAGTTATATTTGTCCTTATTTTTTGTACGATGCATTTAATAATTATGAAAGTTTGGAAAGTTTGAAAAATTTAACAAATAAAAAAAATTAGTTCAACTCCAACATATTTTGATGTAAAATATTCAAGAAATTTGAAGAATATTTGAAGAAAAATAAAAAAAAGTTAAAATGCCAAAGTTTTCGTTTACAAAATTATTTTACAAAATTTACAAAATTATTTAATACTTTGTGCATCTACTTTTTGTTTGAATGACTTCAATGATTCGTTTTGGGTATTTTTCTATGGGGTTTCGATATATCTCGGTAGAAATTTTAGGCTTTTTTTCTAAAGAAAATTATTGCAGTTCATTCAGATTCGAAGGGTTTCTTTCGCGAACGGATTTTTTCAATTCAAACCATAAATTCTCGATTCATTCGAGATCCGGGCTTGACTGGTCCACTCAAGATGCTTGAACTTTTGGATCAATGAAAGAAAGCCACCCCCAGCCTTTTTTTTTTTAGTTAGCTTTATAAGGCTAACTAACGAAAATATAACGACCTAACCTAACCAATCGTCAAGGGCGTACAGTTGACCTAAGGATTGTTTAGGTTAGGTCGTGATATTTTCGATAGTTAGCATTATAAAGCTAACTAAAAAAGGCTGGGGGTGGCTTTCTTTCATTGATTCGAAATTTTTTTTTGGCTGAAGCCATTTTATAGTGCTCTTACTTTTACGTTTCAGATCATTATCTTTTGCAATACCCAGTTGCGACCCATTCGCAAGTCCTGAACTGAAGGCAATACATTTTCTTCTAAAATTTCCTGATATTTCTTCGAATTCAAGATTCCAGTTATGACAACAAGCTCTCCTGGACCAGAAGTACTAAAGCATCCCCAACAAGCAAACTACTGTACTTCCACCATGTTTAACCGTTGGAAAGATGTATTTTCCTTCGAATACAGTATTTGATTTTCGCCAAACATACCGTTGCTCTTTCTTCCCAAATAAGTCAATTTTGGTTTCGTCTGTCCAGAGAACTTTCTTCCAGAATGCAAATCCATCATTTTGATGACTTGACGTAAGGCCTACTTTAAACGAGTTTCTTTGTGGGTTTTTCGTAGCGGAAGTTTTCTTCGTGCAACTCTTCCATGCAGACCATTCTTTCTCAGTGTACGACGTACAGTAGAGGGATGGACATCGATCTTAGACAGTCTTAATGTTTGACAAATATCACCTGCAGTCACTCGTGGATTCGCAGCAACCATTCTTTCAATCCGTCTAGTTGTGCGTTCTGAAATCTTGCAAGGTCATCCAGACCTTGACAGAGTTTTAATTGTTCCAAAACCTTTCCATTTCTTTATAATTTCTTTATAACTGCAGCAACCGTCTTAAATGGAGTTCGATGTTCTTCTACAATCTTCCTATAACTCTTTCCAGACTCGTGTGTAACAATAACAGATTTCTTAAGATCTGTAGACAGCTCTTTATCACGACGACCTATCGCTTACTAATGGCTTGTACAGTCATCCGTCTTCCATGAAGATTCCCAGAGAAAATTGTAGAATTCAGAATTGCCAACAGTATCTAATCAATAAACAGCCAATTACTGATAATTTTTTAAAATTCTTCAAGCTTAAGGTGGACACACAAAGTATCCAATAATTTCGTAAATATATATACGAAAACTTTTTTATTTTAACTTTTTTATTTTCCTGAAATTCTTTGACGTTTTCCTTTTATGTTAAAGTTGAATAAATTTTTTATTTATTAATTTTTTTCCGAACGAACGGTAAACTTTTCATAACTATCCTCCGCATGGTACAAAAGATAACTGAAATAACTGAAATATTTCTCTGTACGAATACTTATGAGCGCCATTGTAGTTATTACAGGCTAACAAAGCCCCGAGGATCCATTCTAGGTTAGCCAAGAAATAAGTAGGAGAAAATGAAAGTAAAGATTACTGAAAGTTCTTATATCATGTTTGCGTGTAAAGTTTTCACACAGGAATAGTATACATATTAACAAAATATAAAATAAACGAGACTGTCCCTCCTTCGCTCCCCACTGCTAGCATAAAATTGTTGTCAAAGAAGATTTATAGGAAAGTATGAAAAAGTATAATGAAAAGGACAGCTTTACAGTTCATTCACACCGCGAGAGAGAGGGAGATTTTAATTGTTTAATCCCAGTGACGTTGAAGAGAAAAGTAACCTTAAACTTCGTTTCTCTTTTCATCTTTCAAACTTTTTAGATATTTTTCTCTATCCAAAATAAAAATTATTTCCCCGTGGATATCGGAATATTAAATCATATCTTCACCTTCCCCTTCCAGTCCCAGAACCCCGGGGGCTTCCATCTCCCCTAGGAAAAAAGTTTACCATAAATTCTGAGGAGAGAAGCTGAAATTCGTCGCGAAATTAAATTTTCTTACAGTTTACCAATTATCTTAATTTACATTTTTAAATTAACTCCCCTTAAGTAATGCTCACTCGGACACGTTTAATTTAATTTTCTATTTATTTCAACTCCATAAATTGAATATACACGGTGTGTGTATATGTATATGTTACACACAGACCGTGCATGGAACAAGGAACTCTTCTGGGAAAATTAAATCCACTATAGTTCGAATAAGTAATGGTAGATGACAAATACTATCGTCGGATCTTTTCCGTTTGACTGCCGCCATTGAAACATAAGAGGTGAGTGCCCCCAGCCTTTTTTACTTAGCCTTATAAGGCTAACTAACGAAAATATCACGACCTAACCTAACCAATCGTTAGGTCAACTGTACGACCTTGACGATTGGTTAGGTTAGGTCGTGATATTTTTGTTAGTTAGCCTTATAAAGCTAACTAAAGAAGGCTGGAGGCCCTGATCTTCAGGTGATCCCCTTATTTTTCTGAGTACACGATTAAAACTTAAAAATTAAGCATGGATCTTGAAAGTAATTAAAATTGTTTATAAGAAACAAAATTTGACGGGGAAATTAAGAAAAGCTTTTTTATAAAGTAACTTATTTTGTATCATCAAGACATTTCAGTTAAAATACAAAATACAAAAAGTTTAATTATGTTTCAATGGCGGCAGTCAAAAGGAAAAGATCCCTATCGTCTTTCATATATACTGGTATAATAATATATATATATATATATATATATATGTTACAGTAAGATTGTGAAACTATTGATTTCATGAAATCCCTGAAATTTTTAGTAAATTCGCTTAATTTATACCATGATGTAAAATTGACAAAAAGTAGATAAAGACCTTACCTAACCTAGATTAGGTCATTACCCACTTTTTGTCAATTTTGCATCATGGTATAAATTACACGAATTTACTGAAAATTTCAGGGATTTCATGAAATCGATAGTTTCACAATCTTATCGTAACACACGCACACACACACATATATATATATATATATATATATATATATATATATATATATATATATATATAACAGACAGCTGGAAGGGATCCAGAGAAGCTTCACAGCTAAGATCAATGGGTGCAAAGAACTAAATTACTGGAAAAGGTTACGCGAACTAGACCTACATTCACTGGAAAGGAGAAGAGAGAGATACACCATTATTTACACTTGGAAAATAATGGAGAAACTAGTCCCTAATCTTACTCTGAACCCTATAACTCCCCAAACAACGGTGGAAAGTAGAAACGGTAGACTGTGTCGTATTCCCAAATTGAAGGCGAGACAGGGAACATCCTTAACCCTGAAAGAAAATAGTTTTGTTGTGAGAGAACCAAAACTGTTTAATCAGCTGCCCAAAGACCTAAGAAACACGAAGGGAGTTGCAGTGGAAATCTTCAAAATAAGACTAGACGCCTGGCTCAGAACAATTCCCGATGAGCCGGGCATACCTGGCTATGTGAGGTGGAGAGCGCAAGAATCAAACTCACTACTTCACCAGGCCAACTCGAGAGGAGGGGCGATAAGCTTGACCTTCGCGAAATGAGAGATCATCGCGCGAAACCTTTGTAAGGTTGTAAGGTAAGGTGTATATATATATATAGGTTGTGAGTAAATATACAGGTGGACAGAATTGTATGGAATAAAAAATTGTCTTCATATTTTTTCAATTTTAACGGTTTGCAATTAAGAAAACAAATGAAAAATAAAAAACTTCGGTGCTTTCCTGTTAACGGGAATACCCAACCGCCCGCCACCAAACTGTTTGTTATGTATTTTTGCTCTCGTCATTTTTGTTTAAACTAACGAAAATATCACAACTTAACCTAACCAATCATTAAGGGCGTACAGTTGACCTAACCGGGCATTGAATTAACCTAACAGGTTAATATAACGGAAAATGCCCGGTTAGGTCAACTGAATGCCCATTTAGGTCAATTGAATGCCCGGTTAGGTCAACTGTACGCCTTTGATAATTGGTTAGGTTAAGTTGTGATATTTTCGTTAGTTTAAACGAAAATGACGAGAGCAAAAATACTTAACGAACAGTTCGATCGCGGGCGGTTGGGTATTCCCGTTAACAGGAAAGCACCAAAATTTCTAAACTCAAAATGGATCGGAATCATACTTTTCTATACCAAATAAAAGATTTCTACAAATTTTCTTCGTGATTTCAACAAGTCATATTTATACGTTTTATACGAGTTTAATAGTAAACCTCTACACGTGTTCTGTTCGTGGCTCCGCAACTATTTAATCGATACTCGATTTCAACCCACACCCGGTTCAACATCTCGGTCGACATCGTGTTGATGGCTACTGTGATCTTCTGTTTCAGCGATTCAAGATTGTCCAATGTCCTTCACGTATCCCCGAAGAAAAAATTGAGTGGCATCCAATTTTTGTGAGCGAAGCGATTGGGCTACTGGAATGCGGTTGTGCTCATTTCTTTGAAAGACTATGTTCAAGCTTTCATCTTGAGAGACTACAAAGTTTTCAAGATTATCCATATAGGCTGTGCCGGGAACCGTTTCCTCCGCGGACAAGAATGGACTTACAATCCCGTTATGCATTAGCCTACACCACATTCGCTTTGGGGCTACCGCGCACGTATTCCATGATAGCGTGTGCATATTCTGATCCACAGACTTTATAGTTGTGGCATTTTACCTTTCCGCTTGTATAAAACATTGCCTCATCGAGGAAACAAATGCGACTCAGAAAATTCTGGCTTTTATCTAAGTTTTGCAACACGAAAGCAGCAAACTCCACACGCTTCGGACGATCGTAAGGCTTAATTTCTTGGACAAATTGGAGTTCATAAGCGTGTAGAGTCACTGTAGACGAAGTTGTTTATGTAGGACTATATGAACGTTGAATTCTGTGATGCGAGTGGTCTACCTGATCATTTCTTTGGCAAACCACTCTTGGTTTCCTTGAACTGTTCATGACACTTTGCGATTACTTTATCGGTTGGAGGTTCCTTCCCATACACACGCACAAAGTTGCGTTGAACAGTGATAACTGACTTAAATTCTGTTAACTACAACACGCATTGTGCTTTCTCTTGTACGTTCGTCATGACACTTATCGTCGCGCGTCAGTACAGTGGTGTGCATGCGTGTGAGTTATTAAAATTTAAGGTATTGTGCTTTATTTTAAAAAATATCGCTTTCTTTGATCAATTTTACATTATGAAATATAGCTTATTAAAATCACGGAAACCTTGGGATCTTTTCCAAATGGACGACCCCAGGGGATTTAGCTGAAAATTTGTACATTAATAAATTTTTATATTTTAATAACGAAAATGACATTATTTTCCTGGAGAAATATGCGCAATATACGAAAAAAATTGCATTTATATGCGCATTAGTTTGCATGTCGCATGACCGCTATCTAGTTTACACCGCTCATGATGCCTGGATACGAGGTTGCTGTGTGGCCCCCAGTTAATTGAATGCCCGATTAGGTCAATTGAATGGCCGGTTAGGTCAACTGTACGCACTTGACGATTAGTTAAGTAGTGATATTTTCGTTAAAACTAACGAAAATATCATGATGACAACCTAACCAATCGTCAAGGGCGTACAGTTGACCTAACCGAGCATTCAATTGACCGGGAGCAACTCGGAAGTAGATAGATCACAGCACTGCATTATCATATACTCACACTACAACAATAATATTCAAACTAAACTAGGTCAAAGCAGGCAACAAATAAACATTAATAACAAAAAAAATTACTGTTTATGCGAGTTCGTATGGAGAAAAAGGTATGCAAATGAACATTTATTTATTCAAATATTATTAAATATTGCAAATTTTAATAAATAAAGGAAGGATGTTATCCGCGTTTTATTTTGTAAAACCCACTACATAACACTACATAATTTAGATAACGGTCATGCGCCATGCAAACTAGTGCGCATATAAATGCAATTTTTTTCGTATGTTGCGCATATTTCTCCAGGAAAATAATGTCATTTACGTTATTAGAATATAAAAATTTATTAATATACAAATTTTCAGCTAAATCCCGTGGGGTCGTCCATTTGGAAAAGATCCAAACCTTGTGTCTCTGACATAAGGTGACTATTTTTAATAATTTTTTAATCAAAATACATGTACTGAAGTTCAGCGGTTAAAAGACGGCTGGCTGGAAACCTAAAGGTCGAGGGTTCGACTCGCGGCTGACTTAGTGGTTTCAGATTTTAGTGGTTCAGGTGTTTCCTCTGGGTCTTCCTTGACGGGATCGTGATTTGGGTTCCACTTGATGTTGAAGTCCCCCAACGGAGAACCAACAAGTTTACCGTTCATTCCAATGAACAATTCGTGCCTCAAGGTTATATATATATATATATATTAGGCCGTTTCGAAAAATCGAAATTTATGATGGCTCAATGCACACATACTACAAAAGTAATATGTCATGAATAAAGACTTCATGCAAAATATTAAGACAAGAGCTTATTGTTATCCCATCCCTCAATGCATATCTATTTTACCCCTCATGAGAAAATTTTCATTTTTCTGGCAAATATATTTATTTATTTTGTGATGTCCTCTTAAATTTGGTATATAAAATTCATAAATAAAATTGGAAGCTAAGTAGGTCATTTTCAGGAATGGTCCAGTAACCCCCCTATATTCTTTAGAGAGAATTCTAGAAAATTCTTCCTTCAGGATAACTATTCTAGAATTTCCATTTTTTCCCTTTATGGATTATATGATGTTTTATTTGCTTTTCATCTATAATTACTGATATTTTCACAAGTTTACTGTTCTAGAAAGGTTACTTCATGTTACTTTACAACTTTCTTACAGTAATCAAGTCATAATATAATTTAGGTGAGTGATTAATGATTATATTATATTATTATTAAGACTAACAGGTGGTAAAACTTTTTCCCTCAGAATTATGGCAAAAACCAGAAACAAGTGTGAAGTCTGGTTGGTCGGACAAGTGCTGGAAGAGGGTTTTTCTGAGAAGCAGCTTCCAACTAACAGTGATGTCCTTAAACGTCTTTTTTATCACATTAAGGTGGAAAGCAAAATGTCTCTGTAGCTTGCGCAACTGTAGCCAACGAAGTTATTGCTATGTGGGAAAAGCCTCTTAATTACATCCCACAAGCCTTATATTGTCTCAAAGCTTAAAAGGCTTTACAATAAGCATGAAGGGCTGGTCAAGAACCGAACTCGACGAACTCCTACCCAAGAGAAGAATGAAGCAGAATTGTCACCAGCTTAAAGAAGCTTTTCGATGTAGCTCATTCAGAAGTGGAAACAGAAATAAAATTGCAGGAGGATAAAGATTTTCTTAAGGATCAAAGGAACGATCGGAAAATGATTATGGGTCCAGAAGACAAGGAGTTTTCAAGAAAGGCAAAAGCACGACAGATAAGCATGGAAAGAATGGAAAAACTTCGCAGGAAATCAAAGGAAGAAATGAGGCAATTGACAAAGGTTGTGGATCTCAACCAATGTGAAAATTCCGGTTCAGGAGGAACTGAAGAATCATCTGGTGATGAATTGTTCTACAGAGCACTCTCATCATCTCTTCAAAAAAGGAGAAGCTTGAACCAGGTGTAATTGTTAGGGATAAAAAGTTTCTTGGCTGCTCTGGACCGCACTGGAACATCTGCAAGAGCTGCTATGCACATTGTGGCACCTGCCCTTTCAGCTGCTGGATTGGAAATTGAAGAGATCACACTTTCATCATCCTCTATCTACAGGTATCGGCGATCAACACGGATGCAGATGGGAGAAGACATTAAAGCCAGTTTCCAACCAAATACCCGTTTAGTAATTCATTTTGATGGAAAGTTCTTCCATCCATGCATGGGGTAAGATTGATGTAATGCCCATTGTTGTGACTGGTGCAGGCGAATTAGAAAAATTACTGTCTATTCCAAAGCTTATTTCTGGAACGGGAGAAGAAATGGGGAGAGCAGTTTTAGATGTCTTGAAGCAATGGCCACAAGTAAATGAGTGGGTAGCAGGCCTTTGTTTTGATACTACTGCAAGCAATACAGGTATCCATGCTGGGGCTTGTACCATCATCCAAAAGGCCCTTCAGAGATCACTCCTTTTTCTGGCATGCCGCCCATATCCACGAGCTTCTTATCACTGCAGTTTTTGACATGTTTTTCTCTTCTTCGGGTCCACAAATCCCTTATTCAATCGATTCAGAGATTGTTGGGATAACATTGATCAGCAGAATTACAAGCCCTATGAACCCAATGATCTCACCTCAGAATCTTTAGATCATTGGATCTTGAAGCACAGAGACAAGCTTATTTCTTTCATCAACTCCAAACTTCAAGAGGGCCACACTCGAGGTGACTACAGGGAATACTTAGAACTTGCACTTATCTTCCTTGGTTGTCCAATGCCTAAAACAAATAAAGGCTCTGATAGCAGATTCCACTACCCAGGAGCTTACAGCAGAGCTAGATGGATGGGAAAGGGCATCTATTCCTTAAAAATTTACTTATTTAGGAACCAATTCCTTCTCACCCCTCATGAAAAACAAGCTCTGATACGAATAAACGCCTTTTCAGTGACAGTTTATCTTCAAGCTTGGTATACATCTCCAGTTGGAATTGATGCTCCAGCAAATGATTTGGCCCTCCTCAAGATGCTACATATCTACAAGATCCAGGTTGATAAGGAAGTGGGTGCTACAGCCCTCAAAAAACTTCAGAACCATGGTTGGTACTTGAGTGAGGATCTTGTAGGATTTGGCTTTTTCTCAAACCTCGTGACTGAAGATAAGGTTCTAGTGCTCCACAACCTTCACCACGCGCCTCCTCGAAAAGTGAGGGCAAGAAAGGTGGACCCCCGAATGTTGCAAAACCCCAATGACTTAAAGATTACCAGTTTTGTCACAACTCAAACACAAGACTTCTTCAAGTGTTTGAAAATAGAAATTCCCAAGAAACTTGAAGACATTGAGGAGCACCGTAATCGGGTCATGGCAGTCAAAGTAATCAACGACTGTGCTGAACGAGGAGTCAAACTGGCTACAGAGTTTAATGAGAAGCTCACAAAGAGTGAGGAAGAGAGACAACTGGCCTTTCAAATCATTGAAAATCAGAGAAAGGAGGTCCCTCAGCCACTGAAATCCCTATATTCTTAATCAATATATGTCTTAAATAGAATTTAAGTCGCTTTGTTTTTAAACATATTTTTCGTTCAGTCTATATTTGCTCTAATTATCCATTAATGTAAAAGAAGTGCCATCTGAGGGGTGCCTTTTTATCATTCAAATAAAATTATATTTTGTCTATTTGTTTTTTCTTCCTTTATATAAAAAAATAAAAGTGTGTGCGTTTATCAAAATTCAATTTGAAAATTACCATATAATCGTGAAACGGTCTATATATATATATATATACATTCAACTGCAAAGACACGCAGTATAAATAACGTAAAGAACGACGCTTGTATAGGAGATATTCCGCGCAAGACGAGAGAGAGAGAACGAAACAAATGAAAAAATGAGGTAACCACCTGGGAATCGAACCCGGGATCTTCCGATTGCCGGTCAGACGCGATACCATTACACCATGGGCCTCACTCTTCCAAATGCCGTAATTCTTCTACATACTCGCAGAAACCAATGCCCCAAGGGGGCACCTCCCGCATGCCGTAACATTATATACATTCAACTGCAAAGAACACGCAGTATAAATAACGTAAAGAACGACGCTTGTATAGGAGATATTCCGCGCAAGACGAGAGAGAGAGAACGAAACAAATGAAAAAATGAGGTAACCACCTGGGAATCGAACCCGGGATCTTCCGATTGCCGGTCAGACGCGATACCATTACACCATGGGCCTCACTCTTCCAAATGCCGTAATTCTTCTACATACTCGCAGAAACCAATGCCCCAAGGGGGCACCTCCCGCATGCGTAACATTATATACATTCAACTGCAAAAAACACGCAGTATAAATAACGTAAAGAACGACGCTTGTATAGGAGATATTCCGCGCAAGACGAGAGAGAGAGAACGAAACAAATGAAAAAATGAGGTAACCACCTGGGAATCGAACCCGTGATCTTCCGATTGCCGGTCAGACGCGATACCATTACACCATGGGCCTCACTCTTCCAAATGCCGTAATTCTTCTACATACTCGCAGAAACCAATGCCCCAAGGGGGCACCTCCCGCATGCCGTAACATATATACATTCAACTGCAAAGAACACGCAGTATAAATAACGTAAAGAACGACGCTTGTATAGGAGATATTCCGCGCAAGACGATAGAGAGAGAACGAAACAAATGAAAAAATGAGGTAACCACCTGGGAATCGAACCCGGGATCTTCCGATTGCCGGTCAGACGCGATACCATTACACCATGGGCCTCACTCTTCCAAATGCCGTAATTCTTCTACATACTCGCAGAAACCAATGCCCCAAGGGGGCACCTCCCGCATGCCGTAACATTATATACATTCAACTGCAAAGAACACGCAGTATAAATAACGTAAAGAACGACGCTTGTATAGGAGATATTCCGCGCAAGACGAGAGAGAGAGAACGAAACAAATGAAAAAATGAGGTAACCACCTGGGAATCGAACCCGGGATCTTCCGATTGCCGGTCAGACGCGATACCATTACACCATGGGCCTCACTCTTCCAAATGCCGTAATTCTTCTACATACTCGCAGAAACCAATGCCCCAAGGGGGCACCTCCCGCATGCCGTAACATTATATACATTCAACTGCAAAGAACACGCAGTATAAATAACGTAAAGAACGACGCTTGTATAGGAGATATTCCGCGAGTATGTAGAAGAATTACGGCATTTGGAAGAGTGAGGCCCATGGTGTAATGGTATCGCGTCTGACCGGCAATCGGAAGATCCGGGTTCGATTCCCAGGTGGTTACCTCATTTTTCATTTGTTTCGTTCTCTCTCTCTCGTCTTGCGCGGAATATCTCCTATACAAGCGTCGTTCTTTACGTATTTATACTGCGTGTTCTTTGCAGTTGAATGTATTAATGTTACGGCATGCGGGAGGTGCCCCTTGGGGCATTGGTTTCTGCGAGTATGTAGAAGAATTACGGCATTTGGAAGAGTGAGGCCCATGGTGTAATGGTATCGCGTCTGACCGGCAATCGGAAGATCCCGGGTTCGATTCCCAGGTGGTTACCTCATTTTTTCATTTGTTTCGTTCTCTCTCTCTCGTCTTGCGCGGAATATCTCCTATACAAGCGTCGTTCTTTACGATATATATATATATGGGATTAAACTCAGAATGGTCCCCTGAGGATCTTTCATAACACACACAGACCGTGCATGGAACAAGGAACTCTTCTGGGAAAATTAAATCCACTATAGTCCGAATAAGTAGTAATGGTCGTGTTTGTCATTTACTATTACTTATTCGGACTATAGTGGATTTAATTTTCCCAGAGGAGTTCCTTGTTCCATGCACGGTCTGTGTGTATCATATATATATATATATATATATATATATATATATATATATATATGAAAATAACCACGAAGGAAAATAAAACACGATAATGCATTAGACGAAAGCGCTTGAGCACTGTTTCATGGTTTATTTTCCTCCATGGCTATTTTCATCATATACAGTATATACTCCTAGTATACTTTACTCTCCCTTACTTTGGCCCTCAGTCTGAAAAAATACTGACGGTGTTTTACCCCTCACATTTCTTTCCAGATAATTCTAAGTAATCCACCTTAGACCTACAGTTTAACGTGGAATCCGAACCACGCCCAACCAGCAGCCCAACGTCTTAACCACTTGGCTACCCAGGGTTCCCATTTATCTACCAACCAATTTCTTTTTATTGTTTGGAAGGATGAACAGTTGGGTTTTGCTGCACGCCGCCTGCCGTCACCGGGTCTCGATCCCATGGCCGATGGATTCGTAGTCAGCGACGCTAACCACTACACCACCGAGGTGTGCACACACACATACACACACATATATATATATACAGGGTGGGCCGAAAGTCTGGATCCATAGGAAAATATTTATTTTAATACATAAATTACAACAAATGGTAAATACTTAAAATGAATACCAACTTTAACTTGTAAATGCGTATCCGTGATACTGTACAGTAGTTCGTACTCCAGTATAAATACTCAAATACTTTTTTTATTTCAGCCCAGAAATGGCTTCGAATCTAACAACAGAAGACCGGGTAGAACTTGTGCTCATGTACGCAAGACAGGGCGCTACACACAGAGAAGTTGCTACCGAATTCAATAGAAATCATCCTGATAAGCATCCAGTATCACATGCGACTGTTGGCAAGTTGTTTAAACGTTTCAAAGAAACAGGAAGTGTACATGATCGACGGCGTTCTGGTCGTCCAAAAACTGCAACTGATGAAAATACCTCTGCAATGGTATGTGAAACTTTAACGAATAGTCCAGTAAAGTCACCAAGAAGATTATCAAATGAAACGCATCTCGAGAACGTCAATTCGAAGAATTATTAAAAATCATAAATTCCATCCCTAAGTGTCTCGATGTCAGAGGCCGCCAATTTGAGCATTTGTTATAATTTGTTGTTTATACTGGAGTACGAACCACTGTACAGTATCACGGATACGCATTTACGAGTTAAAGTTGGTATTCATTTTAAGTATTTACCATTTGTTGTAATTTATGTATTAAAATAAATATTTTCCTATGGATCCAGACTTTCGGCCCACCCTATATATATATAGGCACGGCAAAAGTATAAAGTATAACTATGTAATAAAGGAAACAGGAAAGGTAGATGTTTTGTACATAACTTTATCAGGAGTTATATCAGAAGGTGCAACAAAGACCTAGTTTAGCAGTACCAGTTACTTTGGGGGATTTGTTGTCAGAATATTGACCATCGCTGACAATCATCCGCATAATATTGACACACGTGATTTAAACAATATTTTATATTTCATTATATTCACTTTGCAGTATCTCCCACTGTATTATTTTCTACTGTATTCGCCTGTCAAGGTCATCTTATAACTATAATCTTAACCCAGTGGTTTCGAACCTTTCCTGCCTTAAGGCACTCCAGTGCCATCTATTTTACTTTTGCGCAACACCACGTAACTTTAAAATGAGCATATACAATTTTTGTATGGACGCAAAAAATAGCGAATAATTTGTTTCATTTGAAGTTTTCGTACGTTCAGAAACTTTCCAATTTTCACTTATTTTTGTCATTTTCATAACATTTCATGGCATCCTGTTGGGAAACGGTGCTATACTCTAAAGGTCAATGGGGCTAAGATCAGGTAAATGGGGTATTCGTTTCATAAGTTTTAGCACCCGTTTAAGTTCTTGATTTTCGGGTGTTTCTGGTTGAGTTTGACAACGTTCTTGGTATCACTCACCCGCTCATAAACCCGTCGCGAACGAGTCTCGCCACTGATAGTACTGCATGACAGTGCATGATGCTTGAGAAATCTCTCGTATTTTAGTTTTACGAGGCGTCTATCAGTCTTCACTTACACGAACCCGTCTGGCAAACTAAAAAACTATTCCACAACAGCACATTACCATATCAACACATCTTTTTCACAATCTTTTTCCAGTTTTCCCCATCACATATATACAGTCTTCTTGGTTTCATCGACCATACTACTCTTCTCCAATCTTCATCATTTCAAGTTTTATGGTCTCGTTCCTTCTTTTGTAACGATCTTCTTCTTAACAGTGAATTCCCGGTTTCAACTCTTCCCACCAGCTCGACCTCAAGGAGGTTTCTTTTCACATTTATCATTCGATAATCGATATGCAGACACTCGATGTTGAACAAAAATGAGGAGCAATCTGAGTGAGTGCTCGTCAGAAAAGGATTACGTCTTACACTTTCGCACAATTATTCTATCCACTTTTTCACTACTCTTTTTCCTCCTTTTTCCTCAACCATTTTAGCTCTTAACCACTCCACTCAAGAATAAGAGGAAAGGCAATTGTCGGCAAGAAAAGATACTTTGACAAGCCCTTCAAGCAGTTATACTACTGAAATATATCTGTTGCATTTCATGATGTAAATATATATATATATATATTTTTTTTTAACTGCAAACAACACAGTATAATTAATGTAAAGAACGACGCTTGTGTAGAAGAGCGTTCCGCATAAGATGAGGAGGGAGAACGAGCAAATGAAATATGAAAATAAAAAGCCACTCTAATAGACAGAGTTTATAGACTCTAATAGACAGAGACAGGGTTTTTCTGAATCCACCCGAGGAGGATGCCAGTGGGCATCGAAACTGTTGTGGAAATAAACTCTATCTATTAGAGTGGGTTTTTATTTTCATATTTTGACCTTCACGTAGAAAAAAGTTAAGTTTATTTGCGAGCCAATGAAAAATGAGGTACCTCCCAGGAATCGAACCCGGGATCATCCAATTGCCGGTCGGATATGTTAACCACTACACCAAGGACCCCGATTAGTCAGTACTCGTAATTCTCCTACATACGAGCGGAATCAAATGCCGTGAGGGGGCACCTTCGCATGCCGTACATATATACATTTTAACTGCAAACACCACACAGTATAATTAATGTAAAGAACGACGCTTGTGCAGTTAAAATGTATATATGTACGGCATGCGAAGGTGCCCCCTCATGGCATTTTATTCTGCTCGTATGTAGGAGAATTACGAGTACTGACTAATCGGGGTCCTTTGTGTAGTGGTTAATATATCCGACCGGCAATTGGATGATCCCGGGTTCGATTCCTGGGAGGTGCCTCATTTTTCATTTGTTCGTTCTCCCTCCTCATCTTGTGCGGAACGCTCTTCTACACAAGCGTCGTTCTTTATAAATATATATATATATTTATATATATATACTGTAATCACGATACCCGCGACTATACATAAATCAAACTCGCAATGAGAAAGAAATTTTAACAAATTATTAAAATTTTAAAATATAGAAAAATAAAACCCCATATTTCGGTCTGCAACAACGGTTCCCTTCTTGAAGTAGTAAAGAAAAGTTCAAATCAAGTCCCATTTCTGGTAACAGCTAAAGGTAAACTAAATAGGAGAAATTAAAGAGAATAAGTGTAAGGAAGCCTCGTACATCTGGCTACCTAGTTTTATTGACAGTACTAAAAACTGAATTAATTAATTAATTATTATGATTACTATTATAATGTTATAATGTTTCAGACCAACAAAGACCCTAGGATCCACTTATATCTGGTCTACCTAACCATGTTTGTAATTGTGTATTGTGCATGTCCTCCGTGGTAGCGGAGGGAACCAACAATTTTACATGGGTTCCGAATCACAAAAACCTTAATTTTACTACTTTAAACTATACCCAATCTTTCAACATATGCGTCTATTCGATTTTTAAACATGTTTATAGATGTGCTGCTAATTACTGCGAGTCTTTTCGGTTTTAGGTCCGGCATTGGATTTTTTCCATGTTTTTTGTATAGACGTAGATTTTTACGCTGATTCCATTTCTGCAATCCGTTTCTTGGAAAAATAAACAAGAAAAAAGTTATGACCCAAAACTTGTATTCAAATATCCACCTATACTTAACCTAACCTACCCTAACAACCTAAACTACTACTGTTTGTATATCGAACAGCTCGAAGGGTACAGCTTCAGTCACAAAACAGTGAACCACAGCGAAAACTTCGTGGACCCTTCAACTGGAGCACACACGTAATGGATGGATAGAGTCGACGTGGAACCAACTCAAACGCGGTAACAAGCGCCGGTGTGGTACCGTTCCATGATCGACTCGCATCTCTGCGAGTTTCTCTGGCGTCGCCGACACGCAGGCAAAGATCTGGTGCGCCAAATGCTGAACGATATTGCGCAGTTTGGCAAGAAGCAAACTTTGGTTTGTGTTCCGTTGTGTTCTGGAAACCTGTAAACGTAATAAACTTGCACATAACTTTTTTCGTGTTTATTTCTCCAAGAAACGGATCGCGGAAATGGAATCAGCGTAAAAATCTACGTCTATACTAAAAATATGAAAAAAATCCAATGCCGGACCTAAAACCGAAAAGATCCATTACATCTATCGGCAAACTATTCCAGCTATTTACTATTCTATGCGTAAAAAAGTTTTTGGTAACAGCTGTCTCGAACCTTCCACTTGTCAGCTTACACCCGTTATTTCTAATCCTATTATATTGAGATATTTCAAAAAAGCTATCTCTATCTACGTTATCGAACCCATTCATAATTTTGAAAACCTGGATTAGATCACCCTTAGCCTCTTAGTCTCGAGTGTAGTCAATTTTAACTCCTTAAGCCTATCCTCGTACGACTTCGACCTAAGCGACGGAATCATCTTAGTTGCTCGTCTTTGAACTCTTTCAATTTTGTCTATATCTTTTCGCATATGCGGATTCCAAAATTGGATCGCATACTCCAAATGGGGTCTAACTAATGATTTATAAAGAGGAACAATAATATCGCGCGATTTGTACTCAAAATTTCGAGCATAAAACCGAGCACTTTGTTCGCTTTATTGACCGCTGCTGTACCTATATATATATATATATATATATATATATATATATATACTGTATATATATATATATATTTCAACTGCAAACAACACACAGTATAATTAACGTAAAGAACGACGCTTGTATAGAACATTCCCTCCTCATCTTGCGTGGAATGTTCTATACAAGCGTCGTTCTTTACGTTATATATATATATATATATATATATATATATATATATATATATATAAAATCATGCCAATAATAACTACAGGTATCTGCAATACAGAGTGACGAAAATTGCGCGAAAGAAAATATGGAACTGGATATTGTTTGAAGAGGGATAACACGGAATATTGTTGCTTTCACTGGTGATAAACTCGTCAGGAGATTGACCCCCTGTTTCCTTGGCAAAGCCGCTGCGACCTATTCCTACCCTGAAATGGTCAGAATGAACGAATAAATAAATACTTCTTTATTTTAATTACAATTTTACAATTTTTTGTTGTTAAAATAATTTTAAAATAAAGTAAATAATTGTGAAATTAACCTATTAATTATATTTAATTTAGTCCTCAAGCTTTAGGCGTTACTGGGCTCTTATATTAATTAAAGATAAAACATCTCGCTTTATGCGTAGTGGATTAATAATATATAAATAATGAATAAGAAGCACAAATTAATTTAAAATACATAAATGAAATTAATAATTGAAAACAAAACGCTGTATTTAAATCATTATGAAGCCATTAAAGTCATTGTGAAGATATTTTTGTGTTTACTTATATTTTATTAAGTTTATTTGTGAAGTAAATATGACAATATTATAATTTCTCTTATGTTACAATAATATACGAGTAGATAATAGTGTCAAGGGGACTATTTATTTTACATAATTTAATATCCTGTAATGATGCTCTCGTGGAAAATGTTTAACTTTCCATCTTACTTCCACTTAAGTTAAAATACAAATGTCTCAAGCATTGATTCATTAAAGTTTATACTGTGTGTGTGTGTGTATATATATATATATTATATATATATATATATATATATATATACAACGCAGACGTACTACAAGAGAGAGGTCAACTTTCATCGGTCATTCATCCCACATTACATTCATGAGCAGAGGGATTCACGACTGACGCAGACGTCTCTGATATGCACTCCGCAATTGTCTGTGAGTTTGGAGAAAGGAAGACGTCGTTGAGTTCATTCATTTTAGGGCGACGTTGTGGTCACGTCACAACACCGCTTCCCGTTAGATCAGCGAAGTTAAGTGTCGTTGGGTCCGTCCAGGAGTTGCATGGGTGACCGTCCTTTCTACCTTGATGATGTAGCCACCCGTGGTTCCGATCCCACATTAAGCTGTAGGTCACTATGTAACATAACACCTCCTTCTATGTAGTTCTTTCTACGCAATCTTTTGGCCAGGGATCTTAGTTCAGTTCCCTTTTAAAACAAGTGAAAACACTAAAGTCGGGGGTTCGAATCCCGATAATGCTGGTAATAATAATAATCCGGCAGTTAGCGCAATGAAGCGTATTAGTTAACCTGAGCGCTGTGCTAGTTTCTGGCATTCTTCACTCATCATAAAGGCAATTTTTAGCCCTTTTTATTATTTACTATAATTTTACCCTTTTTACGATAATTTTCCCCTTTCACCTTTTTTATATTTATTTAACCTATCTTGGAATGGGAAGGGAACGAAGCAACACAGTATATCCTACACAGAGTCACTATTAATAACGATCCTCTTAACCTTCATTTAAATGCTATTTCACACTCAATAACGCGACAACGATTATGAGCACCAAAAATCTACAGGGTGTGACAAAAGTCTGTTACCATAAGAAATTGATATATTCTCGTTTTGTTTCAGCTTTATAACTGATGAAAAATATGACTGATAACATCCGACATGAGAAAGTAAAAATAGATTTATTACTTGTAGTTGGTAGAAGTCAACGAGACGCGTGCGATGAATTCCACAGATTTTATCCTGACAGACCGAAGCCAAGTTACGTATGGTTGAAAAGGTACCGAAGTGATTAAATGATATTGGCAGTGTTTTGATCACTCCTCGTAGAGGACGTCCTCGTTCCTCTACTGGAGAAGAAACTCCGTAGCTGTTCTTGATAAATATCAGAGTAGCAGCCCCCAGCGATCATTACGAAAAATTAAAAATAATCTCCTATGGTAACGGACTTTTGTTGCACCCTGTACGCGTACAATGCATTCGGTTCGCGATCTAATGATGGTTGGTTGGTTGTCTCTAGAGTTTTGTGATATTTTCTCGCGAGCCAATGATGTTTGGTTGGTTATTTCGAGTTTTGTGATATTTCTCGCGAGTCAATGATGTTTAGTTGGTTATTTCTAGTTTTGTGATAGTTCTCGCGAGTCAATGATGTTTGGTTGGTTATTTCGAGTTTTGTGATATTTCTCGCGAGTCAATGATGTTTAGTTGGTTATTTATTTCTAGTTTTGTGATAGTTCTCGCGAGTCAATGATGTTTGGTTGGTTATTTCAGATTTTGCGATATTTCTTTTTGAATTTCTTTGCTTTTTGTTTTTCCTATTCGACGAGATTTTGTCGTGCGTTTCTACAATAATCCTTTTCTGTATCTTCAATCCGATTAAGGAAAATGCTGAGTCTGAACGAAAGTTTAAAAGGTTCGCAAAATGGGGAGTTTTATAACATATATTAATATAAATCCAAAAAAACTTCACTTTTTTCTACGTGAAGGTCAAAATATGATAATAAAAACCCACTCTAATAGACAGAGTTTATTTCCACAACAGTTTCGATACCCACTGTCATCCTCCTCGGGTGGATACAGAAAAAAAAAACTGTTGTGGAAATAAACTCTGTCTGTTAGAGTGGGTTTTTATTATCATATATATTAATATGTTTGTCAGTTAATATTATTATTTATTTATCAACATAAAGATTCAGTTTCATTTGCTTTGGGAGACGGGTTGGAGAAGCCACCGAGAGAGACTTATGTTCAAATTCGATCAACCCAAAATAAGCTATTCGCTTCAGCTAATCACTTATTTCTAAGTGGAATTCTGCAGGAACTCCTCTCCCCCGCATACTAACCCAGTGTCGTTGAACCCACCAATTCAACCATGTGCCCATTTGCACAGACAATTTGATTGAAATATTTTGTCCAAAGTTTTACGCTGGTTGCGTGATTTGATTCCAGGACACTTCCGACCAAGAGTTCAATGCTTGTTCCACTTAACAAACGAAGATTTGTGTTTGGTGGTTGGTGCCTTTTATGTATAAAAAGAATTATCCATTTAATTACAGGTGTTTTTCATAATATTCAGTACATTGTATGTTCCGGTAAGCTCATATGGTATGTACTTCCAATATATAACTTATATATATTATATATATATATATATATATATATATATATATATATATATACTGTATAGTATGTCACACACAGACCTTGCCTGGAACATCAGTTTCTCAGGGGACTATTATGAGTTGTAGCATATTATATATTTTATGATTTGGTGGTGTTCTGTGTTGGTTATTGTGTTTATCTGCGTCGTTATTTATTTGTGAGACCCCGTACGAGTATCTTCCGGTCCGTCGGGTTTCGTCCCCAATTCCTTCTGGTCTTAGCATCGTTTGCCTCAAGCCGAGTTGTATGTTATTCATTCCAATTAAGGAAAATGCTTAGTTTATTAGTTTATTAAAGAGTTATCGATTGATAATAAAATGAGAAGTCGATAAACATCAAATCAATAGAATGACAAGTCTTTATTAAAACAGTTAATAGAAAAAGAGTCGAAGGACTATTCTTCTTATAACGAATTGTAACTCAAAAATTTCAAGGCTAAATGTCTTTGTGGATCTTTTATGTCTCCTAAACTCTTATCTCGCTCTCAACCTCTTTTATAGGTATGAGAGGGAAAAGGGGATTACATTTTGAGGGGATTTAAATGATGCTAATTTATCACTATAGAAAATCATTTCTTGATAGTAATATTTTTACTTTACATTAAAGAATTATTGGGTTTCCCCACTTAATATATATATATATATATATATATATATATATATATATATATCCCCAAGTAGAGCCAATAGTAAGATACCTGTTTTACCAATTAGGTCAGATTTTGTCGAGGTTTTTTCGTATTACCTAATTTTTTGAGGTTAGGTTACGCTATGTTAGGTTGAGGTAGATTAACTCAGATTAAATTAACCTAACCTAAAACAACTCAGTAGGTGTGCAAAGGCTGAGGTAGCATAAAAGACGACTTATTTGACTTCGAAATTTTTAAATTAAAATCCTGAGGAGGGTGAAATTCGAAAAAATAATCATTGCAAAGTATATGGTAAAAAAGTGTTTTCTCTAAACTTTCTCACATAACCCCCTCCTCTACCTTAACACAAAGGAAAGTTGTTAAAATGTATAACCTGCTCGACTATTAGGTGCAAAATGTACACGGACGAAAATTTACGAAAATGTTTGACCCACTTGGACATTTATGACTGTATATATACATACACGTATATTTATTATTACTCAACCAGGAGCAATTGATAATGACACAACCACTTTTACACGGAACTTTGTTATGTATATAAAAAACAATAACCCTGTTGAAATTGATCAATATGATCAACTTCGGCCTAATTTTAACCCCTTTTCATTGACGGTGAACTCTTTTCGCGATTGGCCTCTGACAGCCAAGGCTTCTTTCTTTCTCGTCTTACATCCTTTGATCCTTTCTTATAAAGTCTTCTTCTGATTGTAAATGCAGAAACAGCGATTTCATCTCCCATTCTGTAGTTAGAATGGTGGTCGAAAGCTGTTTTTTTACGCTCTGTGAAGGACGCGAGTTTTAATATGGTTTTCTCGTCTGATTGTCACATTTCTCCATCATTACAATGTTTATCAACAATTATTCTCTTTATAACGTTTGAATAATAGCTGGAAAAAAACACTTTTTGGACATTTTAGTTGTTTTGCAATCGCAACCTGGAAAACTCTCGAGATGGCAGTAGTACGATTGGAATTCTTTCACCTTCGGTTAATTCTCTTGTTTTTACCATTTTGTATATTAATTCACAAACTTTTACCACTTTAAAATCGGAGGACTGAAGCGCGACACTCGGTGAATGTAGAAAACCGATGGAGAAGGTCTTTTAATTCTTGTTTCCTAATGATGGACGCTCATCTTAAAAACTTATAACTCCTATAAACTTAAATTAGGTAAAACTTATCAAATCTTTACTGGTATACGCAACCAATATAAAAAATATAAAATATAAAAAAATATAAAATATACAAAATACAAAATATACAAAATATAAAATATACAAAATATAAAATATATAAAATATAAAATATATAAAATGTTATCTACGGTACCATCTTAATTTAAGAATGAGTGAGGGTATTTTAAGAACATTATTTATATATATATATGTATGTATTCACCCAAATTGTGAAGAATTGGTTTGGTGGGAAGGTCAGGTGAAGTAATTCTTTGCGTCGCCAATTTATCATCTTCAGATTCCTTCCACCATAAATTTTTGAGAGCTAAAAAATAAATTTGGCCAGATATATTGCACGATGAATATTCAGCGTTTATATATATATATATATATATAGTTTTGTCACTTATCATCTCTAAGTTTATCTCCAAGTTTAATCTCTCGCGAATTAAAGTATAAAAGGGTTTGAAAGTTAAAATTAGGTTTTGGAAGAAGAAAAAGGGCATTTTTATAGAATGATTCGCAAATTGTTTAAGGATTTTTCGCGAGTATTGGAAGGTTTTTTCATTAAACAAATGAACGGATTTGACATTCTTTTTTTTCATTAAGTTTTAAGGAGTGTTCTAAAAATGTTTATCCAACGGAAAATACAGTGAAGCCCGTTACCCGACGGCGTATTACGCTTTAAATGACCTCTTAACAAAAACTGGATTAGATTCTTTCTCGAAATGTTATTGAGAAAACGAATTTGTTCCGTCGGTGTATATATATATATATATACTGTATATATATATATATGTAAAGAACGACGCTTGTGTAGAAGAGCGTTCCGCAAAAGATGAGGAGGGAGAACGAACAAATGAAAAATGAGGTACCACCCTGGAATCGAACCCGGGATCATTCGATTGCCGGTCAGATATGCTATCCACTACACCATGGACCTCGATCAGTCAGAAGTCGTAATTCTCCTACATACTGTACGAGCAGAAACCAATGCCCTGAGGAAGCACCATCGTATGCCGTACATATATAAATTTTAACTGCAAACACCACACAGTATAATTAATGTAAAGAACGACGCTTGTGCAGAAGAGCGTTCCGCACAAGATGAGGAGGGAGAACGAACAAATGAAAAATGAGGTACCACCCGGGAATCGAACCCGGGATCATCCGACTGCCGGTCAAATATGCGATCCACTACACTATCTCCCTCCTCATCTTGTACGGAACGCTCTTCTACACAAGCGTCGTTCTTTACATTAATTATACTGTGTGTTGTTTGCAGTTAAAATGTATATATGTACGGCATGCGAAGTTGCTCCCTCAGGGCATTGGTTTCTGCTCGTATGTAGGAGAATTACGACTTCTGACTGATCGAGGTCCATGGTGTACTCAGGTACGGTGTGTCGAATTTTTCAACTTTCAAATTCCAAATATGAGGGGTGCTAAAAAGTTGCAGCATGACTTAGGAATTCTAAAGATATTTTTGTTAATTTAATATAATTTAGTTTTGCTTGGTAAGAAGCTACATAAAAATAGTGACTTTTTTTACTTTTTTGTGGAATTATATAATAATTATTATATCAATAATTATATATGCTGTATATATAATGCACTGCTGTTTTTGCTTATTTCACAGGTTGAAACATATTCATCAGTGTGCTGAAGATTACTTGTCCGTCAGTGCTACCATCCTAACCAGTGGGAATTGACCTACAATGGCTTCTAAAAGGAGGACAAGACTGGGGACATTCACACATATGAGCAACCTAATTGGAACTGGTAGAGAGTTGTTGCCCTCTGAACTCCCAACTCTGCGAGACGTTCTGAAATATGGGCTACTGCTAAGAGAACAAAGCGGTGAGGATGTGAGAAACTACTCAGCAGCCAGTCTTGCAAAGGACATTTACCCTAAAGTGCTTGAAAAGTGGAAACGAGCAAACAGTTCTTTTGTAGCCCCCGTTGTAAATTCACGAGTCACAATCTTAAACAAGATCCAAGAGAGCTGGGAGCAGGCCAAAAACATATCTCTTGGGAGAGGAAAGCTACATGTCAAAGAGGCTTTCATTGCAAAACTTGACAAGCTTTTTGACATCCTCAGTTGCAAGTGTAAAATTGTTCTCTGCTCTGAATTTGGCTGCCTTGCAGGTGCTGGTTGCAAAAACGAAACTCACATTAACTGTACATGCCCTAGGGAGATGAAGATCCCTGTGAAGGAACTTGCTTTCATTAAAGGTCAGAGAGACAAGTCTGGTTCTATTGGACCACATCAGATTGGCTTGCCAGATCAACCTGAGCACAACAGACAAGTCAAAAAGCAGAAGCGGCAAGAAGACGAAAGAAGAAGGCTTGCTGAATATAAGCAGACAAGTAAGCAGGATGTTTCAATGCCATCAAATGAAATAATTTTCTCTGATGATGAAAATGAAGAACAAATAGCTGATGCTCAAGATGGAAAGGATGGAAATTATGAAGTGACATTAGAAATACCAAGCACGTCTTCAACTTCCAATAAAAAGCCAGAGTACAACACATTAGAAATACCTAATGTTGCTATGCATAGCATCAGATATGGTGTTGGCCTGCGTGCCACAGCTGCCATCACCACTGCTGCCTTTATGGATGCTGGCTTGATCACTGAAGAAGACAAGAGACTTGTAGTTGATCACAATAAAGTCAAGAGGGCCCAAGAAAAAGTTATGAGATCCCTGGATCAGGAATTTGATGATCTTTGTAAGAAGGGTGAAATTGACTGCATCTTCTTTGACGGCCGTCAAGATACTACTAAAGTTATGCTGAAAGCAGACAATTCAGATCGTCAGTTCCCCAGCATCATCAAAGAAGAGCATTATTCTGTGTGCAGTGAGCCAGGTGGAAGATATCTCTACCACTTCACTCCTGAGAAAGGCTCAACGAGAAAAAAACCTGCTGAAGTTATTGCTGATAATCTTGTAGATTTCATGAAGAAGAAGGGCATTGATAAAAGCCTGCAAGCCATTGGAGGTGATTCTACAAATGTTAACACTGGCTGGGAGGGTGGTTCCATGCATTGGGTACAGGTCAAGCTTTGCCGTAAGCTGATCTGGTTGGTTTGTGCCCTCCACACTAACGAGTTACCCCTGCGACACTTGATCACAGCACTGGATGGGAAGACCTTGTCTAACAACAAGTGGACAGGTAACATTGGCAAGATGCTAGACACTGCAACCGAACTTGAAATTGATCCTTCATTCACCAAACTCTCGATTGGAGAGCCTCTTACTTCACTGAGTGACAATGTCGTAAAGGATCTCTCTACTGATCAAGCGTACGGGTATAGGATCACACAGGCCATAAGGACAGGAGAACTTCCCACAGATCTGGCCCTTCTTGAAATTGGTCCAGTGAGCCATTCAAGGTGGTTGACAACAGCCAGCAAACAGGCTTTGTCGCATATGGGTTTCAAAACATGGCCTTAAAGGCAAAACCCTCAACAACTTAAGACTGATAGTGGAATACATTGTTGGTGTGTACTACCCCTGTTGGTTCAACATCAAAGTAAAACACTCTTGGGTGGAAGGCCCACGCCACATCTTGTTTCAGCTGCGGCTAGTTAGGCTGCAAAAGAAGGCTGTAGTGGATGCTGTTTTGCCAACCATCAAGCGCTCAGCATGGTATGCATTCAGCGAAATGATAATCCAGACACTCTTGTGCTCAGATGACAGTGAGGAGGGAGAGCTGGTGTCCAAAAGATTGTTGACATGAGGGGTGGAGATGATGACACACTTGGAGATCTTTCTGTACGTCCCAGGAAGACACCTTCCATCAACCCCAGTGCTTCTTCCGTGTTGGAGCTGACAGACTGGTCTGACGGGGTATTTGAACCTCCTTTGACATGTAAACTGACTACAGCGGAAGTAAAGAAGTTCTTTGACAAGCCTATGCAAGTTCCACAGTGGCCCTGTCATGCTCAGTCAATAGAGAGGTGTGTGAAACAAGTCACAGAGGCAGCAGGCAGGGTGTATACACATGAGAAACGTGAGGGCTATATCAGAGGCCAAGAAGCAAGTCGGCGGCTGATGTCCAAGAACGAATCAAAGCAACACTTGATGAAACTTGTTGTTTAAATATTTTTTTTTACTGATGTCATTACTTTCTAATGTTGTTTTATGATTACAAGGATATGTTTTATGATTACTAGGATATGTTTTATGCAGAGAAACTAAAATTTTTATAGCATTACCTGACATTTTGAGAAGCTAAAATTAATAAATGTTGTTTTCCGAGAGCAATTTATGTGCTTTTTAATCAAACGTAGATTTACCAAGCTAAGTGTTGAGCAATCACAAAAATAATAGCAGATTTGAATTCTTCACATCCAAAAATATATTTTTAAAACCCCTCAGTGAAGGAATTGGCAAAAATTAATTTTCACCTCCCAAATTGACACACCCTAAATTGATGTAGTGGATAGCATATCTGACCGGCAATCGGATGATCCCGGGTTCGATTCCCGGGTGGTACCTCGCGTCGTTCTTTACATTAATGATACTGTGTGTTGTTTGCAGTTAAAATATATATATATATATATATATATATATATATATATATATAATACTTATGCGAGGCTCGGGAGAAAAATCACTGTTAACTCCCGGAAACCCTGAGGCCCGGGCCCTGGTGCTTTCACACCTCATACAACCCTTATTACTCGTGTAAACTTAAATAGGTGTAGTCCTACTTAATGCCCGATTATGCATGCGCTTTGTTAGGTACTTATAGTATTGAATCGGTTAGAATTGTTTTAGTTGTTATTTTGTCATGAAAAATGTAATAATAGTAAATGTAAAAATGTAAAAATGTAATGTAGTAATAGTTAAAATGGGAAAATATTAACTTGTTGCAAAATACATTTTGTTGTTTTTGTCCTGAAAATTTTTATTCGCGAAGAACTCGACAATTCGAGAATTTGGTCTGTTGTTTTTTTTCTTTAAAAAGGTGCCACGTTCTAAAAGATTTGCTGAAAAACGGGTTAAGTTAGAGTTTTTCGGTGTCTTTTTACACATTAGCTGATAACTGTTGGCTCTAAACTTCGCTATAGAATGTAAAGAAAAGAGGCGCTTTTAATTTCATTTGCGTAGACAAAAAGGTAGCATCCGTGGGGGTGTGCCCCAAGGTCACCTTTATCTCGAGCAGTGACGGGGTAAGCGGCCAACTCAACTCAACCCAGGAGCCAGCAGGCGGAAGTGGACCAAAGCCTCTGTTCGCAGTTCATCACCGTAACTGGAGAACACGAACCTGAGAACTATTTTAGTGATTGTATCGTCAGTTATAAAGTGAATCGGATATTCAAATGTTTTAATGTGTCAACTGAAACCTTCCTTCGATTCGAATTGGTTTAGTAATTTTTAAGTTTTTATTTAACCTATCATTAGTTTCCCCAGAAAAGACCATTATTTGACTCCTAAATTAGATTTCTCATACGTGGTTCGCACTGCAAAATATTTAGTGACACCATTTAAGAAGTAATTATCGCGTAATATGTTCAAAATTTGCCTATACATACATCCTACATTAAGGACATTTTGGATGAAAGGCCTTCGACAAATTTGCTGTTTCCATCTCGCTAACTATTCCATTTATCGACTGTTGACAGAAGGGCAATTTTACGCTTGTTTCGTTCCAAGACTTTGTTTTCTTTATTCAGATGAACTTCGCATTCTTTCAAGGTTGGAATAAAACATTCGTTTTATTCTAATATCTTTCATTGTGACTACTTTATACCCAGTTCTCGTTCTACTTTTGTTTCTGTAAAGTCATTCCAAATATTTCATCGTATATATAACTTATATAAAACCTTTGGTTAACCTTTGATTAGCTTCCGCCCTAACTGTTTATTCTGACGAAGGTCAAGCTTTTCGCTCCACCTTAGACCTACAGTTTAACGTGGAATCCGAACCACGCCCCACCAGCAGTCCAGCGTCTTAACCACTAGGCCACCCAGGGTCCCCAATTATCTACCATAATGTTTGCAGATGATATAACTGACTCTTTTTCTTGCAAATATGTTAATACAGCTAAGAATATATTTCCTTCAGAATTCATCAGTGTAATGAAATGGTTGACCACCAATAAACTCTTCCTAAATACCAGTAAAACAAATTTCATGATTTTTACTAATAAAAGAAATGTATATCTTGATGAACTTAATGTTAATGAAATCGCCATAAAGGAGTGTACTGTAACAAAATTTCTTGGTGTAATGCTAGATAAGAATTTGCAATGGAATGATCATGTAAATTATATCGCGAAAAAGATTTCAAGGAGCGTTGCTATAATGTTTAAACTTAGAAATGTAGTCCCTAAACAAGTTTTATTGACTCTTTATCATACTTTTGTTCTTCCTTATATAACATACTGCACCCTTGTTTGGGGAAACTCCGCTAACAACGCATTAAATTGTATCTTTGTCATCCAAAAACGAGCAATAAGGTTATTTGATGTTGATTTCCTTGATCACTCTAGTGTATTATTTAAAGAGCTAAACCTACTAAAGCTCAACGATATAACCAAACTGGCACATTTTATTTTTATTTTCAAGTGTAAGAACAAAATCATTAATTTGCAATGGGTAAATAGATATTTTGTAACTCATCAAGAAATCCACTCGTATCAGACCAGATATAGATCAAAGCTTGTTATACCTCAATTTAGATTGTCTTCATCTCAAAAACTACCTATTTTCATTGGATTGAAACTATGGAATGACTTGCATGTCGATATAAAAAATATTGTGAATGTAAATTTGTTTAAAACCAAGTTGAAATCCCGATTAATAATGGCATACTAACAAAAATCTAGGATTAATGTCCACTAATATTGTTTAATATAGTAATACATGTTTTAACTATTAATAATACTTATTTACTTATTTATTTATTTATTATTAATAATTAATAACAACTAGCTGCTTATTTTTAATCAGAGCCCAGTAAAGCCTAAAGCTTAAGGGCCAAATTAAATAAAATAAATAGTATCAAAACTGTGTCCAGCGCCGTAGCTCAGTGGGTAACACAATTTCGGGGGTCGGGGGTTTGACTCCCGATGATGCTGATGATAATGATCTAGAAGTTAGCGCATGAGCCGTATTAGTTTGGCCTGAGCGCCGTGCCAGTTTCTGGCCCTCCTCAATGATTTTATTATATCAAAATTGGAATATTACTCAGCGTCTTCACATAAAAGAGAAGAAATTTGTCAGTCACAAGAAGGAATTTAAACAAATTTCAAGGCCAGATTTAATGGATGCAAACAAATAAATTACTCGGGAAGGTTACTCGGGAAGGTTACGAGGGAAGATTATCTAAATTTAATCTACAGTACATTCTTTGGATAAAAAGTAGGTTTCATTTAATAAATTTAATCCTGCTGCTTTATGGGGTACCCTGTATATTATAAGAGGCGACTTATAGATTGATCAATTTCAGCTTTACCGTTCCAGAACGCCTTCCCGTCTCCTTAACTGCGGAAAACTCGCAGCCATATATATACCGGGTCGGCCCAAAAAAACTATTACCCAACTTTTAAAAAAATATTGTGGCTCACCCTGTATATTGATCATACTGCTGAGACCGTATGTTGTACCCATACCTTTACTCTTTCAAACGCTGGCTTTGAATCTACATTCAACGCCCCAGAAGTAGAGGTACAGGCTCACAACTGGAGGGAGGTATCAGAATGAGAATATGGTGCTCAGTTGAAAGGTGGTTTGCAAAGTCAGCAACTGATACTTTCAGATGACAGTCAGTTTCTCCATAAATAATTAATTTTCCTAATTTTCACACAAAATAATTAATTTATTTCCTTTTTCATTTCAGACCATCATTCTGCTATAGTTGGTGAACAAGTTATAACATAATAAAGTACTCTTTGGAAGATGAAGCATTGATATTGAACATGCGTAAGGAGAAACACTGGGTTGCAAAACGAATGAAGAAAGAGTTTCCAAATAAACGATGGACGATACCTGGACTTCAATATCTCATAAAGAAAATCGATATCACAGGGTCGACCAAACGAAAAGAAGGCAGTGGAAGGCCAAAAACATCACGTACTGAGGAAAATATTGACACGGTTTCATCCATGATATGCAGTCAAGAAGAACGGCCCAACACCCACAAGTCCGTTAGAGAAATTTCAAAAACCACTGGTATTTCTCGCTCTAGTGTTCGTCGTATAGTAAAAGATGATCTGGGTCTTAAATGTTTTAGGAGTCGCAGTTCATAAGCTCTCTGCATCAAATAAGCAAGCAAGAGTTGAAAAATGTCGTGCTCTGTTAGATTGATTCCCAGACAGAGAAGCGTCCAAAATATGGTTCAGCGACGAGAAGACCTTTATGGTTGCTTCAACAATAAACACACAAAATGACCGAGTTTATGGAAGACAGGACAAAAAATCTATCAGTCGAGATCGACTTTGCAGGGAACGTCCGCATTTTTCTCAAAAACTCATGGTTTCCATCTTATTTCAAAGTTTAGGGAAGTCAGAAATTGTTTTTGTTGATCAAAATGCCAAAATCACTGCTGCTTATTACTAAGAAAAAATCCTTGATGCGGTAGATCAATGGCGAGCAAGGTCGCAAGCGTGCATTGATAATGGAGGAGGGCACATTCCGCATAATCTTGGACTCAATTAGGTAACTGTATAGAAACAGAAAGTTTTTCTATCCGTGTCTGTATAACAGCGAACTACAAAATAATGGTAACAGTTAGCAAAAATCCAACTTCAACACGAGATAGACGATGAAATTCTATACAGGACACATATATTGATTGTACAAATAACATTTGATAAAGGTAAAATTATGTTGTTAAAAATCAGGGTAATAGCTTTTTTGACCACCCTGTATATACAGGGTGCTTCAAAAAATTTACCACTTATCTGGCGCTAATATGTCATTGCTTACCATTGTTTGTGGGTTTTTTTGTTTATGTAAGTATTTGCGTGTTTATTTGTTTGTTTTTTTAATAATAATGTCCTGTTTTTCAGGGATTGTGAGAGTGATAAATAAGTGAACCTCATTCAATGAAAATGACTACAAAGTTTATATTGGAGGAACGCAGAATTCTGCGTAAACCTTGTGGCCATTTCCAATATATGGGATTCATTCATTACTCACTCTCACAATCCCTGAAAACACATTATTATTCAAAATAAAAAACAAGCAAATGAACACGCAACTACTTACATAAACAAAAAAAAAACCACACACAAACTATAAGTGGCAAGCAATGACATATTAGCGCCATATTAGTGGTAACATTTTTTGAAGCACCCTGTATAAAATAAATGTATGGCGCCGAAATAGCGCCGTTAAAGGGGTTAATTAACAATTTGAGAAAGGAACGTTCTAATTCAAGAACAATTTTCTATTTGGACATAAAAAAGAAATTGAAACGCTTTTCAAATCACTTTTTCTTCATTTGTGTGTGTGTGTGTGTGTGTGTGTGTGCGCGCGCGCCAAATCGTTTATACATTCTATTACAGTCATTCGTTACGGGGATTAGATGTAGTTTTATATTTGTTGTGATAGAAGCGCGGGTCTGAATTGAGCTGTGAACAAAATTGTGATGCGCTGTTTCGGAAAAAAGTTCTCCTAAAACATAGAATTTATAAAATGCATGGAAATTACTAATTGGTAAATGCGTCGGGATTTTTATGAAATTTTATTATTGTTGACAAAAACAACAAAAATATTGAAAAAGACAAAGAATATTACCAATTAGTTATTTTTTTGTGATTTTTTTAGGAATATTTTACTTAGGCGAACTTTTTTCCGATTTTGCACATTTTAAAAAATTAATAAATTTTTATTTTGATCGCGGATGTTAAAAGGATAAATTTAATAATTTTTTAATTTGGTATTAAATTTTTTCCAATTAAGTAGAATTACCAATAATATTTTTCTATTAAATGTCCATATAATAAAATATGCAAAATTAAATCCGAAACTTTTAATTAAATAAAAAAACAGGTACAGAACACTTGATCATAAATCCATTATTTTTTTATTATTATCAACACTGATCAGAAAATGGCAGAGAGAGAGGGCGTTCCGTGAGGTTGTGTGTGTGTGTGTGTGTGTGTGTGTGTGTGTGTGTGTGTGTGCAGTTCATTGGTCCGTCTGTGTGTCCATCTGTCTGAAAGCTAACTGAAAACAGTCTAACCGAATGAGAGAGCTCTGCGGACGGAAGTTTGCATCTGACGTCTCTCTCGTTTGTAAATACAGGGTGTTCAAAAAGAAATGCAACCTAGTGGATTGGAAAATGCATATATCATTGTAAACTAACCCTTTTCTTTCCGTTTTGCGTTGCGTTTCTTTTTGAACACCCTGTACTATTTAGAAACATTGTTAAGGTTTTGTTAAACATTGAAGTTGGACATAAATTTTTTATGAAATAATTTTCCAAAGAGTTTATCTCTTTATTAAAAAATTTGGTAATCTGCAGATAAATTATGTGCTCCTTATATAAGGAGATTGATCAAAAAAATGTTTAAAGCATTGGTTTAATTTGGTTCTTTTAAATGGAGATGTCCTTCAAGCAAAACTATTATAGCATATATATATATATATATATATATATATATATATATATATATATATATGGATAAATTTAACGAACAGACAAACAGACAGGCTGACCGACTCTGTGTTGACATTCTTCATCCCATAAGAGGTTCCTGTGCCAAATTTGGTAGCTCTAGGTCAAACGGTTTCGGCGTTGCCCGGGATAAATTTCACAAACAGACACACATACAAACAGATAGGCTGACCGACCCTGTGTTGACATTCTTCATCCCATAAGAGGTTCCCGTGCCAAATTTGGTAGCTCTAGGTCAAACGGTTTGCGCTTGCATAAAGGACAGACAAACAAACAGACAGGCGAAAGTATATAATAGATATATATGAAGCAAACTCACAAAGAAAAAGAAAAATGGGTGCTTTCCTGTTAACGGGAATACCCAACCGCCCGCCACCAAACTGTTTGTTATGTATTTTTGCTCTCGTTATTTTCGTTTAAACTAACGAAAATATCACAACTTAACCTAACCAATCATCAAGGGCGTACAGTAGCGTGTAGCGTCATGAGCGATCTGGAGGCACATTTCAGGTTTTGTACAATCAACCTTGCTGATTTCAGAAAAGAAATCAAAAATTTTCTGCAACAAGCAGAACACCTCCTTTTTCGCATGTAAAAAATACAAAATTCTTGTTAATTACAGTTGGCAACACTGACTGACATGGTACTTCTGGCAGCTTTCTAATTATTCTCAGTGAGTCATCCCCTGGAATTTCTTAGTTCTACGCTAGCTCGCTTGAGAGAAACAAGTGTTTTTTCTGTGGATGGGGTGTTCAAAAACCCCAAGGTACTAACGAAAGGTGCGTTTTGTGATATACAGGGTGTCCCATAAGTCCGGCATCATAGGAGAAATTCATATTTTTCTATTTCTACAAACCATAATTCATATTTTTCTCTTTCTACAGGCCATAATGTCTGTGAGCAAAGAAGAACGAATCCAGATAATTCTACTCATAGGAAATCGGAGTCAAAGAGAGGCCGCTGCTGAATTTAACAGACTGCATCCAGACCGCGAGCCAATAACACAGAGTTGTGTTAGCAGACTTGTTGCAAAGTTTAAGGAAACAGGATCCATACAAGATAAACCACGCAGTGGACCTTCAAGGAGGTCCACTGACGATGATACAGCGACTGCTATCCTGGCTCATTTTAACAGAAGTCCCAATAAGTCTCTTCGGCGATTGTCCGCCGAGACAGGAGTGTCGAAAAGTAGCATCCATCGCATTCTTCAGGTCCACAAATGGCGTCCATATAAACTTCAGATCCTACAGAAATTAAACGAAGATGATCCCGACCGGCGGATGGAATTTTGTGAATGGGCTACGGAACAATATGCTCGGGATGCCAATTTCCCGTCCACCATTTTGTTCAGTGACGAGGCTGTTTTTATGGAAATGGTGAGGTAAATCGATAGAACACCCGCTACTGGTCTCAAAACAACCCTCACTGGTATACCTCTTTAAAGGAACAAGGTGCATCTCGGGTAATGGTATGCTGTGGCATTTGGAAGGATCGCATCATAGGCCCCCTCTTTTTCGATGAACATGTCACTGGAGGCACCTACCTACGTATGCTCAAGGAAGAAGCATTTCCCAGTGTCTTGAACGAAGAAAGAAATTTCCCAACATGGTTCCAGCAAGACGGCGCTCCTGCACATTACAGCACCCAAGTAAGGGAATACCTGTACCAACAATTCCCTGGTCATTGGATAGGACGTCGAGGGCCTGTGGAATGGCCAGCTAGAAGCCCGGATCTCACGCCACTAGATTTTTATCTCTGGGGCCACTTGAAAGCGCTGGTATACGCAGAGAAAATTAGGAGTGTTAAACATTTGCGGCAGCGCATTATTGGGGCATGTAACACCATTACTCCTGACATCATTCACCGTGTGCTTGCTGACTGGGTATCACGTCTGAATTTGTGTATTGAAAACAATGGTGGACATATTGAGCACGTTCTGTAAATAAAAGCTTTTGTTTTGCCTTTTTTTATTATTTTTCCTATGATGCCGGACTTATGGGACACCCTGTATACATTATACACATTTCTTTGTTTTGTTGTTTTACATTGTTTATAAGTTTGTTATATGTCTTAGGGTGTGTATATATATATATACCTATGGATATTTATATACATAATACATATGTGTGTGCAGTATATTTTTATATATATATTGGTAAACTTATTGTTTACCAATAAACCAAGCCTTATATATATACTCATAATCATATATATTTTTCATTTATACGTTTGTGTTTTTGTTTCAGTGTTCCTGTGTGATACTTGTTGAGTTTTGCTGGTACAATGAGCACGCAAATAACACGGGGATCTGCCAGCCACATTGTCTTTGGTTCTCCACTATCAGAGCTTCCTCTGTCTGAACTTCCAACCCATATACAAGTTGCAAGGCATTTCCTCTTCTTGAAGGAGAACAAGTACACCAGCAACAGGGAGATTCTTCCGGAGGTATGCCAAACACTCATTGACCTTTGGAATCGTGCTAACATTCCATCACAGCCAATCAAGAATGTGAAGACCAAGCTGCTCCGATTGATGAAAAAAGGCTCACAAGCATCGAAGCAAGGCAAGCAGGCCACAAAAACCAAGAAGTTCGAGGAAAACCTGAATCAATTGTTTGACATAGCTGTCTGCCAATGCGATGATCTGTCTGCATGCCACTGCGAAAAAGAAATGAAAGTTCCACGACGAGAGCATGCCTTTCTGATCGACCAGAGAACCACGCGGATCATGCAGATCAGTCGAGTGGATACGAATGACTCAGATGATGGGAGAAGGAAGTCAAGAGAGGATCGGATGCAAGAAAGACAAGAAGAGAATAGAAGAAAAACGGAACGGCAAGAGGTAGCATCCTCTGCAGATGTGGTCGAATCAGCTCAAGCAGAAGCAGACTCCAGTGGTGAAAGTGTTGGTGATGAGTGGATGGGTGATAGTGCCCAGGAGGACAGGAACATCACACCGATTCCCACTGTTGCTTTGGAAGCTGACCGGTATGGTGTATCGAACAGGGCTGCTGCAGCTATCAGCACTGCAACATTGGTTGACTATGGCATCATTAGTTCTGATGATCAGATAAACGTAATTGACCACCACAAAGTATGGAGAGCACGGCAGAAGGTACGGAGGGATCTGAAGGAAGCAGTAACTTACCACGATGTGGAAGTCACTGCTTTATTTTTTGATGGGCGGAAAGACATGACACTTGTCAAAGAGAAAAAGGGGAACATATGGTACAGCACAAAGAAAGTTGAGGACCACTATGTGCTGGTCGGAGAGCCTGGAACCTTCTATCTAAGCCATCTGACACTGGAACGAGGAACTGGCACTGTCATTGCGGATGGACTTCAAAATGCGATTGAAGAAATGGATATTGCAGACAAGATAATTGCAGTGGGAGCCGACAGCACAGCCACAAACACAGGGCACAGAAGTGGAGCAATACACCTGCTAGAGTTCCGCCTGGGTCGCCCTTTGCACTGGTTCATCTGTAGTCTGCATTTAAATGAACTCCCACTGCGCCACTTGTGCAAGGAACTCATCGGCCCAACAGAATCTGCAACTCAATGGAAAGGACCAATTGGCAAAGCTTTGGCCACATGTGAAAGTTTACCACTTTCCTCTGGAGGAATTCAATGTATTGCTGATGGCCACACTCTCCCGGATGTTGACCTTACTGAATTGAGTCGTGACCAAGCCTCCTTCTACAGAATGATGAAAGCGATAAGGACTGGTGTCATTAATGAAGATCTTCTACGAGAGAAGCCTGGACCAATCCCCCATGCAAGATGGGTTACAACTGCCACCAGAATTTGTCGGCTATATGTAGCGATGGCGCAGCCAAGTGATGAACTGTATTCACTCACACAGTTTGTCGTGTGCCACTATGGACCCATGTAGTTTAGCATCAAGTGCCATCCAAGGTGCATAGATGGCCCAAAACATTTCCTGGAGAAAATCAAGCTGCTACGATTACTGCCACCAGCTAGCAAGACTGTCACAATTAGGCCTGTTCAAAAATCAACTTTTTCTTATTTTCATAGGTTTCTGTACATTTTCCCATGCTTTTTGACCTGAAAAAGCCGAAAATCACAACTATTTTGACCTAGGATGTTGGGAAGCATTGCCGCATGGAGCTTTAAATTTTCTGCCTTGAAATCGGCCAAAGCGCCAATTCCGGTCCCTTGAATTATGTTTTGCACTTTAACTTTTGATCTAAACAAGATAGAGCAACAAATTAGGTATCAAATGAAAGAGCATAAAATTAATAAATAATAATAATAATAATAATAATAATAATAATAAATAAATAAATAATAATTAATAATAATAATAATAATAATAATAATTATGTATCATTTTTCAGGAAACAACAGAAACTCAATCAGAATCTAGAAAACCATCTACAAGTTACAACTTGACAATGGCATTAAGCAAGGAGCTGAGGGAGCTCCGTGGGCGCACAGTTGATATCTCAGAACCTCCACGTACTGTCCACAGGCAGGTGTCAACTGGGCCATCTACCAGATCTCTCACTGAAACTTTCCTGGTTGGATACCCTTCAGCTTTTATCAGTGGTTCCCAGCTTCCCACCAACAGACAGGCGTTCCAGTATTTCCTTAATCTTCAGAATTTACCGGAAAATGCAGGGAGGCCCATGGTTCAAGACCTTGCATATGAAACAGTTGAATCTATCATCCCATTCTGGCAGATGGCTAGGATCAAGACAATGACCAAGTACAACGCAATGAAGCTCTTCATGAAACTACATGAGAAACATCGTGCTCTGGTGAAAAGCAAAGGAAGAGCAAGTAACCCTGGAGGAAAAAGAGGAGCATTTGTGCTGGAATTAGACAGCCTGTTCGATATAGGAGCTCCAGATGCAATCCAGGAAATACAGAACAACAGACTGTTATCCAGAGAGAAGAAAGATGAGGATATCAGGTTCTACGAAGACCAAAAGACTGAGAGGAAAGGTCATATGTCTGGTCATGACAAGATTTTTGAGACAAGATCCCTGCAGCAAGCAGCGAGGAATGAAAGACTGCAGCATAGACAAGAACAAGGTAAAACTAATTACTTTGAATGTCACAAAAAGTTTTAAGTTTTACTCCATTGCGATATTTAGCATGTACTTAACAATTACTGTCTTAACATGTTGTACTATTTTACAGCTGCAGCAGAACAAGAGGCAGTTGTTCATGTGGATGACATTACCTGGGGTGACTCAACTGACAACAACGCTAACACAGAGGACATGGATTACCATCAGCCTCGTCCTGGATGTTCTCACCATCAAGACACTGTGACTAGTGTGACTTTGACGTTTCCAAGGAAGGTCATGGAATGTGATGTCATCTGCAATACAGCTGATCGTCTTGGTTTATCAGACAATCAAGTTACTGCCATGGTTTCTGCCACCTTGAAAGCTGGAGGGGCTGATCTGGATAACTTCGTCATCTCAACCTCAACAACACGTCGCAACAGAATGCTGTCCAGGTATAATATCAGCCAGAGTCACATGTCCAAGTTTTGTGAAAACCCCCCACAGTACGCTGCCTTACACTGGGATGGAAAGTTGCTCAAAGATGTCTTGGGCAGTGAACCTGGAAGTACCTCAGAGACTTTAGCTGTGCTAGTGTCTGGTCCACCTTCATACACTGAAGGAAAGTTATTGGGAGTACCTGTCATCGACAATTCTTCTGGCACAGCTCAGGCTGAGGCTTCAATGGATTTACTGGAGACATGGGAACTTACGGATAATGTTACTGCCCTTGTTTTTGACACTACATCCAGTAACAGTGGAGTTCACAGAGGAGCTGCCAAACTGCTAGAGAAAATGCTGAACAAAAAGGTGTTTTATCTGGCCTGTCGACATCACATCCTGGAAATCCTAGTAGGAGCAGTTTGGGAGAAGCTGTTTGGGAAGGTGAAGGGGCCAGATAATCCCTGGTTTGAGCATCTGAAGGATGTTTGGACGGACTTGTCCAAGGAAAACCCAAAGATGCTGGCTATCAACAGCAAATGGCTGAAGGAAAAGAAGAACAGTGAAGAAATACTCCAAGACATTCTAACAGCAGAAAGGCTTCCAAGAGCCGACTACAGGGAAATGGCTGAACTGACAGTCATTGTTCTTGGAGGAACGTTTCCTCGAGGTATTCACTGGAGTCGACCAGGCGCCATTCATCAGGCCAGATGGATGGCCAGAAACCTGTACTCCATGAAAATGCTGATGTTTGCAGATCAACTTGAGTACGACGAAGACACTGTATCAAAGCTGGAAAGACTCAACACCTTCCTTGCGCTGTTGTACACTCCTGTATGGATGATGTCAATGTCTGCTGCAGATGCTCCCGTGAATGATCTAAGTCTAATCCAGGACATGTTGAAGTACAAGAAAACTGACCCAGAGCTTGCTGATGCAGTACTTAATAAGATGGAAAACCACAAATGGTACCTGACGCAGGAAGTCGTGCCATTTGCCCTGTTCAGCAGTAGATTGAGTGACACATTGAAGCACGACATTGCTGCCCAGTTACATGCCACTGAGAAGCCAGACAGCTTCAGAACAGGAAAGCCTCTATTCCAGAGAGTCACAGCTAAGACCACCCTGGTTGATCTCATTGGCCCAGAATCACATTTCCTGCTGGACACACTGAACATTGGATCCGAGTGGCTTCTGGAACCTGTCACGTCTTGGCCACAGAATGAGGACTACAGAAAAGCGTTGGACTATGTTAAGAATCTGAAATCGGTGAATGACATTGCTGAACGTGGTGTCAAGATGATGAGCGACTTTGCAAATGTCATAACAACAGATGCCAAGCAAAGGGACTATCTCCTTCAAGCTGTGGAGTTCAACAGACGCCGCTTTGACAGCTTCAAGAAACAAACTCTCAACAACTGACTGTGTAAATGTCATTATGAAATTAATCATCATGTAATGCTTTCACTTCTTGATCGATTAGACTTGTGACAAAATGTTAATCTCAAATTTGTGTCATGAATAAGGCGCCTTGTCTGTCTTGAGTGTGAGAAAACGAATTTTGTGATATTTCTCAAATCTTTGTATGTACCACTGTGCCATTTCTTGTTCCAAGACTATCATAATTGTATAAGTTAGAAAGAGGATTAAAAACACTTTAATTTGGTGCCTATTTTGTTGCTCTATCTTGTTTAGATAAAAAGTTATAGTGCAAAACATGATTCAAGGGACCCCGGAACTGGTGCTTTGGCCGATTTCAAGGCAGAAAACTTAAAGCTCCATGCGGCAATGCTTCCCAACAACCTAGGTCAAAATGGTTGTGATTTTCGGCCTTTTCAGGTCAAAAAGCATGGGAAAAAGTACAGAAACCTATGAAAATAAGAAAAAGTTGATTTTTGAACAGGGCTACTGTCACATGGCCTGTGATCCAAAGAAATGCATATTGGGCTCACCCTGAAAATGTTCTACTGGCAATGCTTGCAGATGCAGATCAAGCAAACCGGAAATTGGCCATCGATGTAATCAAGACCATTCGACTAGCTCCCAAACCTGCTCAACAGCAAGTCAGAGAATTTCGGCCACCAAAGATCAAACAAAGTGCTCAGAATTTGAAAGATTTACTTCCATCAGTGGAGGAGTGCACAATGGAACCACCACTCACGAAGCAGTTCTCTGTCGAACAACTCGATAAGATCACCGAAGAGCCCCTTGTTGTCCGGATACCATGTCACTCCCAAGGTGTAGAACGCTGTGTTAGGATGGTAACTAAAGCGTCTGGGGCAGTGTATGGAAAGGATTCAAGAAATGGTTACATTAGAGCAGTACTTAAATCCCGTCACTTTATGCCGTCATTCAAAACTGAACAAGATTTTAATGTATTATTTGCTAAATAAAACTATCTATTCTACCTACCTACCTACCTACCTACCTACAGTGTATATGTTTATTCCAAAAATAAATTTTTCTATTTTTCCTGAAAAGCAGTATATTGTAAGGGGTCAAATGATAGCTCAAACCCTAGGAAAGCAAGTGTCCAAAAGTTATGGGTAACTAGCAATTTTCACGATTTTCACATGCGAAAAAGGAGGTGTTGCACTTCTCACAAAAAAATTTTGTTTTCATTTTTGAATTTAGGGAGGTCAATTGTACAAAACCTGAAATGTGCCTCTTGATCCGTTACACTTTGCCCAATGACGCTACACGCTAGCGTACAGTTGACCTAACCGGGCATTCAATTGACCTAAACGGGCATTGAATTAACCTAACAGGTTAATATAACGGAAAATACCCGGTTAGGTCAACTGAATGGCCAGTTAGGTTAATTGAATGCCCGGTTAGGTCAACTGTACGCCTTTGATAACTGGTTAGGTTAAGTTGTGATATTTTTGTTAGTTTAAACGAAAATGACAAGAGCAAAAATACATCATAAACAGTTTGGTAGTCCCGATAATACGTAAGTACCGAATTTATTAATCATTTAAATGAAATTAGTTAATATGTAAGCGATAATCAGTTAGTAGAGGGCCAAAATGTCTTTATGTCATCTAAAATCGCAGAAAAAACGTCGCTGCTTTCGGTACGTTGTCGCCACATGAATTCCGCAAGATACGAGTCCAGATGATGGCGGGCAGTTGGGTATTCCCGTTAACAGGAAAGCACCGAAAAATGATTCCAAGGCCTTTCGTGTATTCAGAAGTACACCTCGTCGGGGAATGAAGGGAGAAGGCGAGATGACGAAAATATATACAGTCCCTGACGTGTACTTCTGAATACACGAATATATATATATATATATATATACACAGGGTGTTTCAGGAGGAAAGGTCAATACCTCATTGCACTTTGCAACTCGTGTGTGAAAATCGCGTGTTGTTCGTCTGAGTTGATCTTGACGTTCCTTTATGCGGGCAGCAGCATCCAAAATGCGCGCGAGCAATTCGTCTCGTGTATCCACCTTTCTTTTGTAAACTTGACTTTTCATCCACCCCCACAAACAATAATCTAACGGAGAGAGGTCTGGAGACCTTGGTGGCCATTGAATGGGACCACCACGGCCGATCCATCGACCATGAAAAGTTTGATTTAGGTATTGCATCACCAGACGGGTAGAATGTGGAGGAGCTCCGTCATGCTGAAAGTACATACCAGCGCGTGTAGCCAAAGGAACATCCTCCAATAGTCCTGGCAATTCATTTTGCAGAAATTCTAGGTAACTTTGTCCTGTAAGACGATTCTCTAAAGTAACAGGGCCAATCAGCTGATCATCGATGATACGGCACCACACATTGGCAGAGAAGCGATGTTTGAAAATTTGTTTCCGCAGTGGCATTTGGATTTTCGTCTGACCACCGATGAGAGTTACGACTGTTGTTGATACCGTCACGGGTGAAAGAGGCTTCATCGGTGAACAGTATTAATCGAAGCAATCAGCGATTAGCAATTACCCAATGACAAAATTCCAGTCGCATGGCAGCGTCTCCTGGTTGAAGGTGTTGTACACGCTGTACATGATATGGATGCAAGCCTTCCTCACGTAACGTTCGCCATACTCTTGTGTGTGGTACACCGAGACGTGTAGAAATTCTTCGTGAGCTAGTAGTAGGACTACGCTCTACCAACTGAAGAATGTTTTCCACTTCATCCACATCTTGTTGACCTTCACGTTCAGATGAAACATGAGCGCTGGGAAATGTACCAATCTCACGCAATGTGTTGAAAACCCTGGTAAACACTCTTCGATCCGGAATTCTGCGGTTCGGAAACCGTCAACGGTATTCTGCAACAGCAGCTGTTGCACTTCCATCGCAAAAACCGTAGACATGCACCATATCTGCATATTCGGCATGTGTGAGGGTGTGTGGCATTCAGAATTAGACACATGTTCAATGAGCTTTTTTTCTCACAATGACCGATACTATCACCTCCCGAAGTATTGATCTTTCCTCTTGAAACACCCTGTATATGGCATGGCCGATGCCATACATTTTTCAAAGGCCCCGAGGCCTTTTTAGGGGAGGCCTCACGAGGTCTTAAGATTGTTAGGCTGAGGGTATTTGGGAGCAAGTGTAGTTTACGTCCCCCTGACGCAAAAAGGGACACAAACTACACTAGGTCAAAGTTGGGGAACGTAAACTACACTAGGATCTTTAGGAGACATTTTTTAAATGAATCCATCAAATAAAACGTTAAAACTAACGAAAATATTACGACTTAACTTAACCAATCGTCAATATATAGTAAACCAGGGCTTCTCAAACTTTCAAATGTTTCTGCGACCCCCAATAATATTTACGCGACCCCTAGTTTGAGAAGCGTGGTAGTAAACTACACTAGGCACTACAGGGGGACGTAAACTACACTTGCTCCAGTATTTGCACCCCAGAGGTGTGATATTCGGATGTAAATAACGAATACGGTATTTGCACCTCTGGGTGCAGATACTCAGTTCGAAATCTTTTACGAATAAGCTTCTCCATGCTTTGGGAAGGCTCAACAATCTAGCCTAGTCTAGGCCTAAAGCTCTTCCAAAAGGTAACCTACCATAGCCTCACACTAGCCTGTATCTCTTCTTTTGGATCACCTGAAGATCAGGGCCCCCAGCCTTCGTTAGTTAGCCTCATAAGGCAAACTAACGAAAATATCAAGACTTAACCTAACCAATCGTTAGGTCAACTGTACGCCCTTGACGATTGGTTAGGTTAAGTCGTGATATTTTCGTTAGTTAGCCTTATAAGGCCCTGATCTTCAGGTGATCCCTTCTTTTTTTGAAATCCATAAGAAAAAGCAAGATTCTACTGAAAATTAATAAACAAAGACATAGCTCACTTCACTTACCTAATAAAAGGGAATTATCAAGCATTAAGCATGTTCATCTGTCACACGAAGCCACACTACAACACCGACGTGCTGTGTGTTTACACTTGCCGGGTCACACAGTCAGACACAGTTACCAGCGATTTCCTGGGCACTATACATTAGCCCAATAACTTTACATCTCTCATTTCATGCAGTTCTTATTTCTCATTTTAAGTCAATTGGTCTACTACTGACTGACTGAATAATATTTATATACCGCGACATATATAATATTTATGTACCTAACGCCATAGTGACCTGTCACTAATCCGTTGGTCACCTAACTGAATAGTATTTATCAAAGACTGCCGCCTGACTAGTCACTTGTCTGAATAATATTTATTAAAGCATACCGCCACATACGGTCACCTGTCAGGGCATGGTCCTCACCTGAAGAATATCCACCCCAACGCTACTGGGGGTTGAAAATTACAGAACAAAACAAATGAGGATTCCCTAAGGCCTCACGAAAGTCACGAGGCCTTTCCACTTTTCAGCTGGCCTCGAGGCCGAGGCCAAGGCCACTTTTGAGGTCCAAGGCTGAGGCCTACAAAATATGCCCGAGGCCGGCCTCTAGGCTAAGGCCAGGCCTCAGCCCCATGTCTGATATATATATATATATATATATATATATATATGATGCAAACTCACAAGGAAAAAGAAAAATGATTCCAATCCAAGGGTTTGCATCATTCATTCATTTCACGTATCTAATTGAGAAATTCATCCCATATATATATATATATATATATATATATATATATATATATATCGGGTCGGCAAAAAAAAAGAAAAAAGGGAGACCTTTTAAATCCTTCATATCTCGGCAAATACGGTACAAAGAACCATATAAATTTTAGTATGTCAGTACTACGTAATTTTATGGTTTGTATGCCCTCTTTTTGCATTTTAGCTGAGAAATTGGATTTATGGCGAATATTCCAGAAAAATCTTGCTAATCATAGGTTCAAGTTGATAATTAAAGCGATTTTAATTAACGTAAGCCAACTGCAGGAGGTTTGGACAAGCTTCTCAAGAAAATCAATAAAACAAGAGATATCAAAAGAATACCAGGTAGCGGTATTAAATTTGGCCACCAAACAGTCCTGATTTAAATTCTAAATTTAAAGCCTTTGGGAAAATTTGTCACAGAGAATTTATTGGTCAAAGTAAGAAATGTCGCTCATTTACGACAGCTTCTTCTGGAAAAATGGGATGAGCTACCACAAGAACAAATCAATAAAGCCATAGATGAGTTCCGTCCTAGACTGAAAAAGGTTGTAGAAGTTCGTGGTAAACATATCGAGCAGTTTTTTTAACATCAAGGTAGCACCATATGTGAGTACTTTGTAACTTTTTATGTGCACATACATTGCAGTAGTAGTGTAAATGGAGAATTTCCAGTGGCATAAGGAAATGTTCACTAAATCCGTAATTTTCATTAGTTTTCTTTGAAATCCGCTCACCGTATAGGAAATTTACTTAGTTGTGGGGTGTGAAAAAATATACTGAAATCTGACCATAGCTGGATTTTACAGCCAAAGTTCGAGGTCTCCCTTTTTCTTTTTGCCGACCCGATATATATATATATATATATATATATATAATATATATATATATATATTGTGTGTGTGTGTGTGTGTGTGTGTGTGTGTAGAGATCCGTTGGTGGTAAACCGACACTAGGTCCCCTTTGAAAACGGTTTTCCCCTTATGAATATTTCGATTAAAAGAGCGCATATGATTCGATTCCCGAGCGTCCAATATCAGTTCATGAATGCGGGGCCAATCTAAACTTTTAAGGAGAATTATACGCACAAATTAAAGATTGAATTATGCAAATCCAATTTCGTAGGTTTTATATTCAATAATTATGTTAATGAGGTATGTAATGAAGTTATACAACGAGGATTAACTTTATAAACAAAGTAAGTTCTTTCTGTATTGGATGAGTAATGTAATTTTGGTCCATCTTTAGAGAATTGTTTGAAATACAGTATAACTCGCTCGGTGAGTTAGATTCTTTACATATTTACTGTAGTGAAAGGTTGGAAATTTGTGCAGTTGTTCTTACAAGTGGAAAGGGTCGGGGGGGGGAGTAATAACGTAGGAAATTAGGAGCTAGTGGGAGTCGACCCGCGTCGCGTGGTCTCAAAGCCAGCGTTCCTACCGATCATATTATTCGGAACCTCAAAAAAGTTCACTCGAGCGAAGCTTGTATTTATGTTCTTTTGACCACGCCCCATTCAACTCCCTCGCCTTTGAATGTGTTTTAAGCGCAATCACCGCACTTAGTTTTAAAAAGATCCTATATGTTCTTCGTCCAATGAATGACTAATTATATACGTTTGTCCACTTACGAATTTAGTTTTAGGTCATAATTGAACAGCAACTCAACTATTTACAACTATTCTGTGGATGTAACAAAATATATTTAGAAGAAAGGGAACAATACCTAGTTGTTAATGTAACGTATTGGACATACTGACGTTCTAGTGCAGGCGTGGGCAACCCTTGGCACGCGTGCCAAACGTGGCACGCCAACGACTTTTTTCCGGCACGCGATTCCCCGGGCTCACTTAAAAAAAATTAAAATAAATAAATATCCAAATTCTTCGCTGAGTTTTATATTTTAACTTAATGTTTTCTGCTAAAAAATGGTAAAGATTAACTTTTGCATCAAAGATTTGACGATTTTGGCACGCTCACTTAAAAAGGTTGCCCACCCCTGTTCTAGTGCATCCACAAGACTTTCATATAATTGAATGGCAAAATATTTTCTCAGAATGCTTCAGGTTTTCTTATGGAATACCTAGACCCAGAGAGGATAAATACTTCACTCACTGATACCAGAGTATAGGGTGTTGCCAATATTAAAATGATAAGTAATTTGGCTTACATACCGACATATTTTGATAAATGTCTCGTATTTCTGTAGGTGTTCATTTCGTAAAAATAAAAAAAAATAAAATAAAGTTCGAATTTGGAGAAGATACCAGTTCAATTTTGATGAAGTGAGGTCAGATTAGATTATACTGAGTTGGATAAGATAAAGTTAGGTTAAATTGGATTATAGGCAGGGGATGTGCTAGGACCGGTTCGGTCCGGTTCGCCCAAACCGGTTGTTAAATTTTGATTGGATCACCGAACGGTTTGTTTGTTTTTAACAAATATTTAACAGTTAGTAGAAATTTATCTTGAAATTTGCAATTTGTCAGTCAGTCTTGATGAATTTTACGAATGCTCATGACGTCGGGGATTTGTCTCGTTCACAATTGTGTTTTTGTGAATTATAGCTTTAGTTTACAATGTCACATTTGATGTTACATTCGTTGCATGCCATTAGAATGATTTTATTTCATTATGAAATTTTTAGAAAGTATTTATGAAAAGATCGATCGAACAACTGCGTAATAAGCAAAGCTGGCTTGCTGACTGCAATTGCAGGACTGCCTAGAAATCAGCTGATTCAGAGTGTAGTTGACAAAATGACAGCCAGGCTTTTATCTACAAGTCATTTCAATTTGAAGCAAGTTACTCAAAGTCGATTTCACTGTGAGGACCTCCTAGCACTTTTTGATTTACTGGAACCAACATCTTGGAAATATGATGAAATCTTATCACCATGGCTGGAAGGTGAAAAAAGGACAAGGCAGTTGAATGAACTCATAAAATTTGAAATTGACATCAATGACTTTCGGGATTTTGTTGATTCAAATGTGGAATCAAAGAATATTCCTCTTCCACCTACCATTGCTAAAGCTAAGAAAATAATGAGCACAATTGCTATTAGCAGCGCGGAAGCAGAACGAGGCTTTAGTGTTATGAACGATATCGCGAAAGCGGAAAGAAGCAAACGTTCTGTTAATCATATTTCCAGTCTGATGACAATAAAAATACTAGGAAAGCCTGTAGCAGACTGGAATGCTGTGACATATGTCAAGACTTGGCTAAGAAGTCTTCGTCAAGCTGACGATATTAGAGTTCGTGAGAAAACTGATACTCAACCATCGCAGAACGAACTGGCTATGTGGAAACTTCTTGAATGAGAGAGCATGATTGAGAAGATAAATTTATATCTAATTTTTTTTTCATTTTTTCAGGATTTTATAGAAAAATATAAGTAGTATCACAAGCAGTGGTCGTTTCAATATTTATTTATGTTTTGATGAAAAATTAGTTTATTTTTAGGTAAATTATGTCAGTAGTGAGTATAAAGGATATGTTAAATAATTTCTGCCAAAATGTTACAAAATGCTGTTTGGAAAAGCTAAAATGCGTTGGCTTCCGAGACAGAGCCCCAGACCCCGCTGGGGGAGCTACCGTTCACCCCAGACCCCCTAGCATAATGACTCGCGCCATTGGCGCTCGCCGATTTACACCCCTATCTGTATCAGAACCGGTTGTTAAGAAATTGGCAGCACACCCCCGATTATCGGTTAAGCAAAACTTGAATAGTTTTAATTTATCATATGTAGATTTAAAAAAAATTCTATTACTGATGTGACAATGTGTTATATATATA